>OZ010595.1:23917199-23964699 GCA_963932145.1 Acanthosepion lycidas | reverse complement strand
CTCCTGTGTGTGAGTATGTGCAGCCGCCATGCGAATTTTACGTTCGATGCAATTAACATCGAAGTCTTGATTTTGTCTAGAGAGATGGATACGTATGTTTTTTTTTTTAGGTATCTACTCATTTCTCAGTGTCTGTTTTTTGTTTACTATTAATTTAAATGCTCCTCTGAGTGAGTTCAGTCTCACTGATAACAGCACATGTTCACAAAATAGAGCAGCAAAAATATATATCTCACTGATATTTCACATTGAAAAATGCTGATTTCAAAATAAATAAATAAATAAAAATCTGGAATCCGATGACAATTGAAAAAAAAATCTATTTACCGTCGCGTATATTTTTTAAAATGTAGATTTTCATAAGAGTTTTCGAGTATTTTTGTTGTTTGAGTTGGATAAATATTTTAAGACGAGAAATAAAAACGGACAGATTGTGCGACTACATCGGTCTAATGCCCAGTATCGTTCAGTTATAGCCTAAATATCAATGCAGACGGTTATTTTGTCTTCTGTGGCAAACAATCTAGACCAGGTAGGTGGCAACGTATTACGCACAGGGTTCTGCATCGGGTACAATCCATGATAAGGTAGGTCGCGCTATTAAAATATCAATATATCTTTTCATTGACCATCCCTTACCCATTTTCCACCAAAAAGACAATACGCATAAAAAACTGGGAAAGAATGCCTCTATAAATAAATATAGTAAAATATTATTCCTGTTGAAAGTGATTTGTATGAATATTATTATTATTATTTTTATTATTATTAGAAATGAATAAAAAAAATGTAAATATTAATAATAATTATAATAATAATGAAAATTATAAATAAAATAAAACAATAATAAAAACGTTGTATAAGATAAATTAAATAACATTAAAAGTAATATAAACTCTCGCAACAAGCAACAAAATTTTCCTACCGGAAATGCGAAAACCCACCAAAAGATGTTGAAGTCAATCTCGTCATCACGAACCTTGTTACGGTCAAAAGGTGTCCACCGGTGATATGTCTTGTAATACTAGGCAAAAATCCTCCCTTTTATCACATATACCTTAAGAAAATTGTAACCTAAAAAAGACACACACCGATACACAGAAATATATAAATATATAAATATATTATATGAAAATTAAATACAATTTGACATGATTTCCTGTTATTTTTCCACGTTCAATTTCTTTCATTTACGCTTGTATTCTGCTGGTAGGATGTGAGTGAAAACTACTCAAAATATCGTGAGTGCCTACGAGCAGAAATAAAAACACATTACACCCACAGATTAATCCAAACTGTCACGTATGATTTGTTTTTATCTTATTTCTTTTAGTGTGAAAGAGTATGTAAAAAAAATAGACTATTTATTCACTAGAGAAAATAATTACCATTTCTTGTGTTTGAAGCAAATGATGTTTACCCGTATTATCTTCGTTAATCAAAATCACTAATGGTTTAAAATGCTGACAAAATAATATTGCTTGAAAATTTCCAAAATTCAAGAAACATTGTATTTAGTAATTGTTTATCTATATGCTGATGCATAAGAATGTATGGGTAAAAAATGAGAAAGAAAACACACAAACAACATTTTAATTAAGGTTATGTTCCACAGTAAATTAGACGAATCCCTTAAGAACTCAATAAGCCCGCATTTCGCCTGCGGGCCGAAGTTTATCAATGAATGGGCAAAGCAATAACCACTCCAAAATTCAAAAGAATTATTAAAAATTTGAACCCTGACCATCCTTTTAACGGTCGTAGAAAAATGATCTGCTGCCCAGCCACCGATGAACAGTGGTATGAAAAATAACGTAATGCCCAGCCACCGATTGAAGAGTGGTATGAAAAATACATTAATGCCCAGCCACCGATTGAACAGTGGTATGAAAAATAACTTAATGCCCAGACACCGATTGAACAATGGTATGAAAAATAACTTAATGCCCAGCCACCGATTGAACAGTGGTATGAAAAATGTCTTAACGGACAGCCACATATTGAACAGTGGTATAAAAAATGAGTTAATGCTCAGCCACCGATTGAACAGTGGTATGAAAAATGACTTAATGCGCAGCCACCGATTGAACAGTGGTATGAAAAATAACATAATGCGCAGCCACCGATTGAACAGTGGTATGAAAAATAACTTAATGCGCAGCCACCGATTGAACAGTGGTATGAAAAATAACATAATGCGCAGCCACCGATTGAACAGTGGTATGAAAAATAACATAATGCGCACCCACCGATTGAACAGTGGTATGAAAAATAACATAATGCGCAGCCACCGATTGAACAGTGGTATGAAAAATCACATAATGCGCAGCCAGCGATTGAACAGTGGTATGAAAAATAACATAATGCGCAGCCACCGATTGAACAGTGGTATGAAAAATAACATAATGCGCAGCCACCGATTGAACAGTGGTATGAAAAATAACATAATGCGCACCCACCGATTGAACAGTGGTATGAAAAATAACTTAATGCGCAGCCACCGATTGAACAGTGGTATGAAAAATAACATAATGCGCAGCCACCGATTGAACAGTGGTATGAAAAATCACATAATGCGCAGCCACCGATTGAACAGTGGTATGAAAAATAACATAATGCGCAGCCACCGATTGAACAGTGGTATGAAAAATAACATAATGCGCACCCACCGATTGAACAGTGGTATGAAAAATAACATAATGCGCAGCCACCGATTGAACAGTGGTATGAAAAATAACTTAATGCGCAGCCACCGATTGAACAGTGGTATGAAAAATAACATAATGCGCAGCCACCGATTGAACAGTGGTATGAAAAATAACATAATGCGCAGCCACCGATTGAACAGTGGTATGAAAAATAACATAATGCGCACGCACCTATTGAACAGTGGTATGAAAAATAACATAATGCGCACCCACCGATTGAACAGTGGTATGAAAAATAACATAATGCGCAGCCACCGATTGAACAGTGGTATGAAAAATAACATAATGCGCACCCACCGATTGAACAGTGGTATGAAAAATAACATAATGCGCACCCACCGATTGAACAGTGGTATGAAAAATAACATAATGCGCACCCACCGATTGAACAGTGGTATGAAAAATAACATTTTGCGCACCCACCGATTGAACAGTGGTATGAAAAATAACTTAATGCGCAGCCACCGATTGAACAGTGGTATGAAAAATAACATAATGCGCAGCCACCGATTGAACAGTGGTATGAAAAATAACATAATGCGCACCCACCGATTGACAAGTGGTATGAAAAATAACATTTTGCGCACCCACCGATTGAATAGTGGTATGAAAAATAACTTAATGCGCAGCCACCGATTGAACAGTGGTATGAAAAATAACATAATGCGCACCCACCGATTGAACAGTGGTATGAAAAATAACATAATGCGCAGCCACCGATTGAACAGTGGTATGAAAAATAACATAATGCGCAGCCACCGATTGAACAGTGGTATGAAAAATAACATAATGCGCAGCCACCGATTGAACAGTGGTATGAAAAATAACATAATGCGCAGCCACCGATTGAACAGTGGTATGAAAAATAACATAATGCGCAGCCACCGATTGAACAGTGGTATGAAAAATAACTTAATGCGCAGCCACCGATTGAACAGTGGTATGAAAAATAACATAATGCGCAGCCACCGATTGAACAGTGGTATAAAAAATAACATAATGCGCACCCACCGATTGAACAGTGGTATGAAAAATAACTTAATGCGCAGCCACCGATTGAACAGTGGTATGAAAAATAACATAATGCGCAGCCACCGATTGAACAGTGGTATGAAAAATAACATAATGCGCAGCCACCGATTGAACAGTGGTATGAAAAATAACATAATGCGCAGCCACCGATTGAACAGTGGTATGAAAAATAACATAATGCGCAGCCACCGATTGAACAGTGGTATGAAAAATAACATAATGCGCAGCCACCGATTGAACAGTGGTATGAAAAATAACATAATGCGCACCCACCGATTGAACAGTGGTATGAAAAATAACTTAATGCGCAGCCACCGATTGAACAGTGGTATGAAAAATAACATAATGCGCACCCACCGATTGAACAGTGGTATGAAAAATAACTTAATGCGCAGCCACCGATTGAACAGTGGTATGAAAAATAACATAATGCGCAGCCACCGATTGAACAGTGGTATGAAAAATAACATAATGCGCAGCCACCGATTGAACAGTGGTATGAAAAATAACATAATGCGCACCCACCGATTGAACAGTGGTATGAAAAATAACATAATACGCAGCCACCGATTGAACAGTGGTATGAAAAATAACTTAATGCGCAGCCACCGATTGAACAGTGGTATGAAAAATAACATAATGCGCACCCACCGATTGAACAGTGGTATGAAAAATAACATAATGCGCACCCACCGATTGAACAGTGGTATGAAAAATAACATAATGCGCACCCACCGATTGAACAGTGGTATGAAAATAACATAATGCGCACCCACCGATTGAACAGTGGTATGAAAAATAACTTAATGCGCAGCCACCGATTGAACAGTGTTATGAAAAATAACATAATGCGCAGCCACCGATTGAACAGTGGTATGAAAAATAACATAATGCGCACCCACCGATTGACAAGTGGTTTGAAAAATAACATTTTGCGCACCCACCGATTGAACAGTGGTATGGAAAATAACTTAATGCGCAGCCACCGATTGAACAGTGGTATGAAAAATAACATAATGCGCAGCCACCGATTGAACAGTGGTATGAAAAATAACATAATGCGCACCCACCGATTGAACAGTGGTATGAAAAATAACATAATGCACAGCCACCGATTGAACAGTGGTATGAAAAATAACATAATGCGCAGCCACCGATTGAACAGTGGTATGAAAAATAACATAATGCGCACCCACCGATTGAACAGTGGTATGAAAAATAACATAATGCACAGCCACCGATTGAACAGTGGTATGAAAAATAACATAATGCACAGCCACCGATTGAACAGTGGTATGAAAAATAACATAATGCGCACCCACCGATTGAACAGTGGTATGAAAAATAACATAATGCGCAGCCACCGATTGAACAGTGGTATGAAAAATAACATAATGCGCACCCACCGATTGAACAGTGGTATGAAAAATAACATAATGCGCAGCCACCGATTGAACAGTGGTATGAAAAATAACTTAATGCGCAGCCACCGATTGAACAGTGGTATGAAAAATAACATAATGCGCACCCACCGATTGAACAGTGGTATGAAAAATAACATAATGCGCACCCACCGATTGAACAGTGGTATGAAAAATAACATAATGCGCACCCACCGATTGAACAGTGGTATGAAAAATAACATAATGCGCACCCACCGATTGACAAGTGGTATGAAAAATAACATTTTGCGCACCCACCGATTGAACAGTGGTATGAAAAATAACTTAATGCGCAGCCACCGATTGAACAGTGGTATGAAAAATAACATAATGCGCACCCACCGATTGAACAGTGGTATGAAAAATAACATAATGCGCACCCACCGATTGAACAGTGGTATGAAAATAACATAATGCGCACCCACCGATTGAACAGTGGTATGAAAATAACATAATGCGCAGCCACCGATTGAACAGTGGTATGAAAAATAACATAATGCGCACCCACCGATTGACAAGTGGTTTGAAAAATAACATTTTGCGCACCCACCGATTGAACAGTGGTATGAAAAATAACTTAATGCGCAGCCACCGATTGAACAGTGGTATGAAAAATAACATAATGCGCAGCCACCGATTGAACAGTGGTATGAAAAATAACATAATGCGCACCCACCGATTGACAAGTGGTATGAAAAATAACATTTTGCGCACCCACCGATTGAATAGTGGTATGAAAAATAACTTAATGCGCAGCCACCGATTGAACAGTGGTATGAAAAATAACATAATGCGCACCCACCGATTGAACAGTGGTATGAAAAATAACATAATGCGCAGCCACCGATTGAACAGTGGTATGAAAAATAACATAATGCTCAGCCACCGATTGAACAGTGGTATGAAAAATAACATAATGCGCAGCCACCGATTGAACAGTGGTATGAAAAATAACATAATGCGCAGCCACCGATTGAACAGTGGTATGAAAAATAACATAATGCGTAGCCACCGATTGAACAGTGGTATGAAAAATAACTTAATGCGCAGCCACCGATTGAACAGTGGTATGAAAAATAACATAATGCGCAGCCACCGATTGAACAGTGGTATGAAAAATAACATAATGCGCACCCACCGATTGAACAGTGGTATGAAAAATAACATAATGTGCAGCCACCGATTGAACAGTGGTATGAAAAATAACATAATGCGCAGCCACCGATTGAACAGTGGTATGAAAAATAACATAATGCGCACCCACCGATTGAACAGTGGTATGAAAAATAACTTAATGCGCAGCCACCGATTGAACAGTGGTATGAAAAATAACATAATGCGCACCCACCGATTGAACAGTGGTATGAAAAATAACTTAATGCGCAGCCACCGATTGAACAGTGGTATGAAAAATAACATAATGCGCAGCCACCGATTGAACAGTGGTATGAAAAAAAACATAATGCGCAGCCACCGATTGAACAGTGGTATGAAAAATAACATAATGCGCACCCACCGATTGAACAGTGGTATGAAAAATAACATAATACGCAGCCACCGATTGAACAGTGGTATGAAAAATAACTTAATGCGCAGCCACCGATTGAACAGTGGTATGAAAAATAACATAATGCGCACCCACCGATTGAACAGTGGTATGAAAAATAACATAATGCGCACCCACCGATTGAACAGTGGTATGAAAAATAACATAATGCGCACCCACCGATTGAACAGTGGTATGAAAATAACATAATGCGCACCCACCGATTGAACAGTGGTATGAAAAATAACATTTTGCGCACCCACCGATTGAACAGTGGTATGAAAAATAACTTAATGCGCAGCCACCGATTGAACAGTGGTATGAAAAATAACATAATGCGCACCCACCGATTGAACAGTGGTATGAAAAATAACATAATGCGCACCCACCGATTGAACAGTGGTATGAAAATAACATAATGCGCACCCACCGATTGAACAGTGGTATGAAAATAACATAATGCGCAGCCACCGATTGAACAGTGGTATGAAAAATAACATAATGCGCACCCACCGATTGACAAGTGGTTTGAAAAATAACATTTTGCGCACCCACCGATTGAACAGTGGTATGAAAAATAACTTAATGCGCAGCCACCGATTGAACAGTGGTATGAAAAATAACATAATGCGCAGCCACCGATTGAACAGTGGTATGAAAAATAACATAATGCGCACCCACCGATTGACAAGTGGTATGAAAAATAACATTTTGCGCACCCACCGATTGAATAGTGGTATGAAAAATAACTTAATGCGCAGCCACCGATTGAACAGTGGTATGAAAAATAACATAATGCGCACCCACCGATTGAACAGTGGTATGAAAAATAACATAATGCGCAGCCACCGATTGAACAGTGGTATGAAAAATAACATAATGCTCAGCCACCGATTGAACAGTGGTATGAAAAATAACATAATGCGCAGCCACCGATTGAACAGTGGTATGAAAAATAACATAATGCGCAGCCACCGATTGAACAGTGGTATGAAAAATAACATAATGCGCAGCCACCGATTGAACAGTGGTATGAAAAATAACTTAATGCGCAGCCACCGATTGAACAGTGGTATGAAAAATAACATAATGCGCAGCCACCGATTGAACAGTGGTATGAAAAATAACATAATGCGCACCCACCGATTGAACAGTGGTATGAAAAATAACATAATGTGCAGCCACCGATTGAACAGTGGTATGAAAAATAACATAATGCGCACCCACCGATTGAACAGTGGTATGAAAAATAACATAATACGCAGCCACCGATTGAACAGTGGTATGAAAAATAACTTAATGCGCAGCCACCGATTGAACAGTGGTATGAAAAATAACATAATGCGCACCCACCGATTGAACAGTGGTATGAAAAATAACATAATGCGCACCCACCGATTGAACAGTGGTATGAAAAATAACATAATGCGCACCCACCGATTGAACAGTGGTATGAAAATAACATAATGCGCACCCACCGATTGAACAGTGGTATGAAAAATAACTTAATGCGCAGCCACCGATTGAACAGTGTTATGAAAAATAACATAATGCGCAGCCACCGATTGAACAGTGGTATGAAAAATAACATAATGCGCACCCACCGATTGACAAGTGGTTTGAAAAATAACATTTTGCGCACCCACCGATTGAACAGTGGTATGAAAAATAACTTAATGCGCAGCCACCGATTGAACAGTGGTATGAAAAATAACATAATGCGCAGCCACCGATTGAACAGTGGTATGAAAAATAATATAATGCGCACCCACCGATTGAACAGTGGTATGAAAAATAACATAATGCACAGCCACCGATTGAACAGTGGTATGAAAAATAACATAATGCGCAGCCACCGATTGAACAGTGGTATGAAAAATAACATAATGCGCACCCACCGATTGAACAGTGGTATGAAAAATAACATAATGCACAGCCACCGATTGAACAGTGGTATGAAAAATAACTTAATGCACAGCCACCGATTGAACAGTGGTATGAAAAATAACATAATGCGCACCCACCGATTGAACAGTGGTATGAAAAATAACATAATGCGCAGCCACCGATTGAACAGTGGTATGAAAAATAACATAATGCGCACCCACCGATTGAACAGTGGTATGAAAAATAACATAATGCGCAGCCACCGATTGAACAGTGGTATGAAAAATAACTTAATGCGCAGCCACCGATTGAACAGTGGTATGAAAAATAACATAATGCGCACCCACCGATTGAACAGTGGTATGAAAAATAACATAATGCGCACCCACCGATTGAACAGTGGTATGAAAAATAACATAATGCGCACCCACCGATTGAACAGTGGTATGAAAAATAACATAATGCGCACCCACCGATTGACAAGTGGTATGAAAAATAACATTTTGCGCACCCACCGATTGAACAGTGGTATGAAAAATAACTTAATGCGCAGCCACCGATTGAACAGTGGTATGAAAAATAACATAATGCGCACCCACCGATTGAACAGTGGTATGAAAAATAACATAATGCGCACCCACCGATTGAACAGTGGTATGAAAATAACATAATGCGCACCCACCGATTGAACAGTGGTATGAAAATAACATAATGCGCAGCCACCGATTGAACAGTGGTATGAAAAATAACATAATGCGCACCCACCGATTGACAAGTGGTTTGAAAAATAACATTTTGCGCACCCACCGATTGAACAGTGGTATGAAAAATAACTTAATGCGCAGCCACCGATTGAACAGTGGTATGAAAAATAACATAATGCGCAGCCACCGATTGAACAGTGGTATGAAAAATAACATAATGCGCACCCACCGATTGAACAGTGGTATGAAAAATAACATAATGCACAGCCACCGATTGAACAGTGGTATGAAAAATAACATAATGCGCAGCCACCGATTGAACAGTGGTATGAAAAATAACATAATGCGCACCCACCGATTGAACAGTGGTATGAAAAATAACATAATGCACAGCCACCGATTGAACAGTGGTATGAAAAATAACATAATGCACAGCCACCGATTGAACAGTGGTATGAAAAATAACATAATGCGCACCCACCGATTGAACAGTGGTATGAAAAATAACATAATGCGCAGCCACCGATTGAACAGTGGTATGAAAAATAACATAATGCGCAGCCACCGATTGAACAGTGGTATGAAAAATAACATAATGCGCAGCCACCGATTGAACAGTGGTATGAAAAATAACTTAATGCGCAGCCACCGATTGAACAGTGGTATGAAAAATAACATAATGCGCACCCACCGATTGAACAGTGGTATGAAAAATAACATAATGCGCACCCACCGATTGAACAGTGGTATGAAAAATAACATAATGCGCATCCACCGATTGAACAGTGGTATGAAAAATAACATAATGCGCACCCACCGATTGACAAGTGGTATGAAAAATAACATTTTGCGCACCCACCGATTGAACAGTGGTATGAAAAATAACTTAATGCGCAGCCACCGATTGAACAGTGGTATGAAAAATAACATAATGCGCACCCACCGATTGAACAGTGGTATGAAAAATAACATAATGCACAGCCACCGATTGAACAGTGGTATGAAAAATAACATAATGCGCAGCCACCGATTGAACAGTGGTATGAAAAATAACATAATGCGCAGCCACCGATTGAACAGTGGTATGAAAAATAACATAATGCGCAGCCACCGATTGAACAGTGGTATGAAAAATAACATAATGCGCAGCCACCGATTGAACAGTGGTATGAAAAATAACATAATGCACAGCCACCGATTGAACAGTGGTATGAAAAATGACTTAATGCCCAGCCACCGATTGAACAGTGGCATGAAAATAACTTAATGCGCACTTACCAATTGATCAGTGGTATGAAATATAACTTAATGCGCAGCTACCGATTGAACAGTGGTATGAAAAATGACATAATGTGCAGCCACCGATTGAACAGTGGTATGAAAAATGACTTAATGCGCAGCCCCCGATTGATCAATGGTATGAAATATGACTGAATGCGCAGCCACCGATTGAACAGTGGTATGAAAAATAACATAATGCGCACCCACCGATTGAACAGTGGTATGAAAAATAACATAATGCGCACCCACCGATTGAAAAGTGGTATGAAAAATAACATAATGCGCACCCACCGATTGAACAGTGGTATGAAAAATAACTTAATGCGCAGCCACCGATTGAACAGTGGTATGAAAAATAACATAATGCGCAGCCACCGATTGAACAGTGGTATGAAAAATAACATAATGCGCAGCCACCGATTGAACAGTGGTATGAAAAATAACATAATGCGCACCCACCGATCGAACAGTGGTATGAAAAATGACTTAATGCGTAGCCACCGATTGAACAGTGGTATGAAAAATGACTTAATGCGCAGCCAACTATTGAACAGTGGTATGAAAAATGACTTAATGCGCAGCCAACGATTGAACAGTGGTATTAATAATGACTTAATGCGCTGCCACCGATTGAACAGTGGTATGAAAAATAACCTAATGCCCAGTCACCGATTGAACAGTGGTATGAAAAATGACTTAATGCGCAGCCAACGATTGAACAGTGGTATGAAAAATGACTTAATGCGCAGATACGATTGAACAGTGGTATGAAAAATGACTTAATGCGCAGCCAACGATTGAACAGTGGTATGAAAAATGACTTAATGCGCAGATACGATTGAACAGTGGTATGAAAAATGACTTAATGCGCAGCCAACGATTGAACAGTGGTATGAAAAATGACTTAATGCGCAGCCAACGATTGAACAGTGGTATGAAAAATGACTTAATGCGCAGCCAACGATTGAACAGTGGTATGAAAAATGACTTAATGTCCAAGCCACCGATTGAACAGTGGTATGAAAAATAATATAATGCGCAGCCACCGATTGAATGTAAGGTAACTACTGTTATATCTATTGTGAATCATTACATACGAATTATGTCCGAATTTTTGACCTAGTAGCTCAGGCAGAAGTTCTAAAATTGTTCAGGAAACCAGGGCTCAAATGGTTAAGGAAAAAATCTCGATAACGTTATTTAGAAGTTGACACCCTTTGAAGCTAAAGCAACATTTCAAATGTTGGCTAAACTATCCCAATAATTTATTGAATTGATAAGTTTGATATCATTAAGATTAACTGTGTTGACTAAACATCCTCT
The DNA here is from genome assembly GCA_963932145.1 of Acanthosepion lycidas. Lineage (NCBI taxonomy): Eukaryota > Metazoa > Mollusca > Cephalopoda > Sepiida > Sepiidae > Acanthosepion > Acanthosepion lycidas. Next base: position 23,952,776 of record OZ010595.1, on the reverse strand, counting down.
TTGGGCCGCGTCCCTATAAATAATAAGACATAATTGTTCCCTTTTATCCCTGTGTCGTGACTCATAAATTTTTCTCCCTTTTTTAAGGTCTGTGCATCTTCCCGTTCGACCATCTATTCACACACGCTCATCAGCTATTTGTCTTCTCCTTTATATGCCCTGTGATGGCTAATTTTTCTTAGACCACTTTCCTCATTATGTCTCAAAAGAAATCTCAGTTCTCTTTTCCTAATGTTGTGTAGAATTATTATTTCTGCTGCCATTTTTGTATGAAATCCTTGTTCCTTAATCTCTTCACCCACTGTATGCTCAGTATTCTTCTTTAGAACCATACACCTTCGGCGTCTATATTTTCCCCCCGACCATTCACGACCATATATAAGTATGTAAAATACATATCAATCCAGCACGTTTTCATTTGTTTTTAACGAAACGCTTTTGCTTTTGGGATGCATTTTTCGCTAGACCAATGCTTGCGCACACCTAGGTGTTGCATTTTCTATCAACTGCTAAAATGCTTTCGAGATATTAGAGCATCTGCACCTGCACATCATACTCATATTTCCAATTCGTAAATCCTGCCTTTCTCTTGCTGAGGACATTAATCTCTGTCTTCTTACAGTTCATGAAGTCATTTTTTTCTCGTTTTTTTTTTTTGTCACCATGTTTAGGATATTCTCTAGTTTCCTTTCCAAGTCGGGCGTTAATGCAGTGTTATCTGCGTACATTATATTATTTAGATTGCAACGAACTATAATAAATCCTGACAGATTGAGGGTTCCCTTTAGGATAGGGTCACTGGAGGGGGTGGATAAATCAGTGGAGAAGACCCATCCTTGTCTCATGCCTCATCCTGTTTAGCTAATCAATCTATTTTTTGTCTGTATGCAGATGGTTTTCTCCGAGTATAAGTCCTGGAGTATTCTAACATCTTTTCCAAAGTGAGCGAGTTTTCCCAGCAGAGTTATTCTTATGTAGCGTAGCAATTGATTCCTTCTTTGAGGTTAAATTATGAACCTTCGTTATTCAACTTCAGAATTACAGTGTACTCGACTTTTGAGTTGATAATTTCCCACTTGAAAATTTGATTTTTTCCTTATATTTCTTTTTTACTGTTTATCAACACTTTGCGTAAAATCCAGAAAAATATTTATAGGTTGTAATATTTTGGGGGCGCTAATAATGATTTACTGATACAAATTCTACTAATTAACCCATATATTGGGGTAATTAGTGGTGGTTCCATACCTTTCCCAAAGGTATTAGGGCGTACGTGAATACAATGAACCCGACTAAATCTGGAACTAGGTTCTCAGATTTCCAGTTCCGTATCGTTATTTTACCGTTACACCGCCCGCACATCCAGGCAGTCACCATTCTAGGTACTGAACAGGCTCGACGTTGCATTTAGTTTTGTAGAAGAATCCAGCCAAAATATGTAGAACACACCAGATACGTAAGGTTGAAATGTTTGCTGAACATATTAACAAGAAAGCTGGTTCAAACAAGGATGCATATTTTCAGCGGATTTATATAAGTTTCAGAGCGATGTGATGCCCAGAGAATGTAACGTCCTGACAGTATTTAGTGGGCACATTATATATGTAAATGACGGCGTGTTGGTAGCATGCACATAACGAAACCTGCGAGAACACCGAGACAAACTACTAAAGGAAAACGTATCAAAATATAATCTACAGGGTGGTCCGAAAATCTTTACCTCTAAATTATATTATTTTCTATTTCAGATGGCTGACACCAACTTTTACAGTTTAGAAGAGAGGCTGCTTTCAAGTACGATCACCCAAGAAATCACTATGAGAACGGTCTTCCGACTTGTCAATGGATCTTGAGTTGAAATCGTTTAAGCCATCATTTGACATCCGTTGCTAGTGAAAAATGACTCCCGGGCCACATTGTATTAGACGTAGAGAATGCGGAGATGCGAGCTACAAAACAGAAAGATCAGAATCGGGCAATACACACATTTAGTTATCTTGGAGACGTTATAACTCAATGTGAGGAAGAGGACACAAAATCTAAAGACGAACTGGATTAGTGAATGATGCCTTCCAGAGACTAAGCAAGGTATCATAAAAGAGAAGTATTCTTTAAAAAAAAGAAAAAAAAAACAAAGAGATTTTAACTCTATCAGTGCTTCTCAAACTATCAGATGTGGTGTACCTGCAGTTTTATTTTTCGATGTAAGAGAAAGCGGCCATTAAATTTTTCAAATTAATTTGGGTATATTCTTTTAGATATATACTATTTCAGAGTCTTTTTGAGACCATTTGTACAAGAAAAGAGGACACGATCTCCTATTCATTCTAATCCCAGACTTCATTGACGAAACATGTCATCCAGTGTGCCAGGAATCTCTACCATATCTGTACCATATAATGTTAGGAATAACGATCCGAGAAAATATTATTTGAACGTTCATAATATTGATTTCTACCAGAAAAATATAACGAATATAATAAAAATTGCATCATTTTCTTTTCTTTTATAGTGAATTTGTAGAAATATATTTCCATAAAATGGCATTTTGCTATTGCTAATTGTGGTTCCATCCCAGTCAAAAGTGACATTCTCATGATCGTGTTAACATACGTATTTTACTTCACTGTTTTGCTGTCCATCATGTCGTAATCGTTAGTTGTATAGCAATTCATTTTAATATGAGCTATAAATTAAAAATTTTAACCATAAAAAATATATGACAAAATGTAAATGATAAAAAAAAACCGAGTCAGATATACCGGCAATCTCCTGTGACTATTGTTTCTTTGTTTCCAGATAAGTGTCCACGTACCGGTAGATGATTACGCTTACCCCATTTTAAGCTGCACTGAAATATATAATTCCTCCTATCTGGCATTGAAGCCTGGAAAAATTCAGCGCCGATGAAGAAGGTTCCATTGACGGAACAGGTGAGAAAGGAAGTTGGTTTAACCCTTCGTGCCTTGACGCAATGCCCAGAGACCGGTTGAACGGAGGGTAAACATTTGTAACTATTTTTATATCAACCGTGAAACATTGCGGACCTCTCATTAGAGAATTTTGACTCTGCAACTCAGAAGAGTTAAATTCTTTCATGAACCCAAGTCTCAGGTCAGCAAGAATAGGAACGAAAATAAAAATTGAGATTTTGAACAGAAAGAGAGGAGAGATGACATTACTAAAACATATCATGAGGAAATACGACTAAGAGAATTTGACACTGAAAGGGAATATTGAAAGCAAGAGGGGAACACGGATGCAGTGATTACATTTCGTAACGATATTTGGATATAGATGTTAGTAAATGGACTGTAAAATGAATTAATGGATAAAATTGCTTAGGGCTACAAAAGTCAGTATATTTGGGGAGTGCAATGTCCACAATGTAAAGGACTAGAGAAGAAGAAAAACGTATCACATATTCTTTTTAGATAGGAATTTAAAGATATTTCAACCACAAAAAATGACGGAAAATTTTGTATTTACTTGGGAATGTGCGGGTGGTGTAATAGATAATGGCTCGAAATACTTATTAGGGGACACAAGTTTCAATCCTCGTTGAGTCAGTTATACTCACTTACGTGTAAATAACATTGGGAAAGTTATGAAACCACCTATTCTCACCCAACATATAAAACATGTATCACAGAACTATTATTATCTCAACAAAAATTCTTGAAATTTAAATATATTTGCTGGCTTTAAATAACCCTCAAAAGGTTGATAAACCGTAAAATAGAGGGCGAATCAATCAATCAATCTGTCAAGAATATGCGTACATTATCATGATGGTTTTGGTTGAAATCCGGGAAAGAAGAAATTTGATGAAACTAAAGGGGACATTTTTTTTTTTTTGCTATTTATATTTTAGAGTTTGTTTTCCTTCCAGTAATTGACAATGATTTTACATTCTAGATAATTTGGTTTGGAAAGCCTTGGCTGCTGACAGTGCCCATCGCCATTAAGCCACGATATTTCGTGTTGGTTTCAGGCACTTTTCCCCGAAATAGTTGATATTTCTAGACAGTTATAATGACCATCTTACAAACACAGATAATTGTATCAGCTTTTAGACGAGTGTAGCACGCACACACATATACGCACGCAAACACAAAGTTATGTACGCGTGAGTTTGTGTGAGTGTGTGTGTGAGTGTGTAAGTGTGCGTATACATATATATATATATATATATATATATATATATATATATATATATATATATATATATATATATACTAAAAGATAGAAAGTATCACCTCTCAGGTGTACACAGTCCGGGAAATAATCCTTTGCTTAGAAAAGCTCTACAATATTGTACAGATCTGAGCAATCTTCTTTCTGGTGTGCATACACGGTAGACTTATTTTGATAGATACCTACAACCACACACAAACACGCACACACACATACGCGCTCACACACATACGCGCTCACACACACACACACACACATATGTATTGTTTTATAAGTGCAGTACTTATTGGAAAGTGATCAATAATGATGAGTGTGCTTATTTTAATAGCTACCTACACACACACACATACATATATATATGTATATATATATATATATATATATATATATATATATATATATATATATATATATATGTATGTATGTATGTGTGTGTGTGTGATATTTTATATACGTTGTACTTATTGGAAAGTGATCCATAATGGTGATAGATCTAACATATTCAGTTGTAAGTTTATGAGTTTGTGACCCTTGCTTTCACACTTCTACGTTCATCAGACAAACTTATATATATATATATATATATATATATATATATATATATATATATATATATATATATATATATATATATGGTTTGGTGAACTTGCAGTATATTTACATATTGTTGATAAAATCCAAATTATATGCAATGTTATTTATCCTTAAATGTCATCTCAGCTTCAGTCATCTTTTCAGTTACCGTAACATAGAGAATTATATTGTCCCGTAGCCCTTCTATTTTCATTGATCTCCTTGATAAAAGCTAAACAAAAATCAGCAATATTATCGGTCCTGATCTGGCCCTTCGGCTTTAGTCACTTTCGCACCGCCGTAAGGTTTCCTCTCTGCGCCTTTGCTATAACTACTTTCAATTGATTTTTTTTTTTTCCGGTGAACTTTTTTGAACTTAAAAGAAGGACTAGAATGATTTTAGATCTAAGGAATTTATAGTTGAGCTGGCCAGATGTAGCTTTAAATTCTAGGCTAACAGCTTCTTTTCCCACATTTCTCCATTGTAGAAATCCCTTAAGGGTCCGTGCTTTCCAACCAACATTAATCTACACAAATTTATATGCTATGTTAATCACTATCTACTGTCTTACTGACTTTCTTTTTCCCTAGCTGCTAATCTGCTTTATAGTCTACAAAAAAGGCAGGCCCAAGGTAAAACATCTAAACTAATGAGGCAGGAAAAAAAGCAAATATCCGCTAACTAAATCTTCATATCAATTATTACATGCTAAGTTTTTTTCACACTATTTTGGGCTAGGTTTTTAAAATAAACGAATATTTATTTTAAAAAATGTCCATGATGATGCCCAACTATGCAAAAGTTGACTACAGTAGGATTATTGATTTTGCTCAGAAGATAAGGTCATATTACTCGCGAGGTATATAGATAAATCAGATTTTTCGCACCAAAAACTCAGGGATGTCGTGTGAAACTTCATCATTTTTAATACATATCTATACATGTACCATTTGGGCATGATTAGAATATTCCTGACACATATGGTCCAGTAGCCCTGCTACTCACATAGATCTCCTTGATAAAAGCCAAACAAGAATCAGCAATATTATCGGTTTTGATCTGGCGCCTCAGCTTTACTCACTTTTCTTTCATTCTCTATGACTTTGCTATGACTATTTTAAAATGTATTTTTCCGATGATTTTTTTTTAATTTATAAGGACGAAAATGGCTTCTTTATCTAAGGAATTTATAGTTGAGTTGGCAAGATTAGCCGTAGATTCAAGGCTAACAGTTTCTTCTCCCACACTTCTCCCTTGTGGAAATCCCTTAAGGCTCCATGCTTTCCAACCAATATTAATCTGCAAAAATATAACGGCAATGTTAATCACTATCTACTGTCTTACTGATTCTCTTTTCTCTAGCCGCTCATAATTAATGTTTCTGTTCCTAATTCTTCCACGCCCCTTGTATTATAGATGTTTTTTTTCTGCATTGCATGGTGTGAAACCGGTTAAAAATGTGTAAGCACTATACATTACGTAGGCTTATGCATAGCTATATATGATACTTGAGGTTCTCAGTCATTATAATGAGCCTCTGGAAGCCCTGATAATCGTGACAGATCAGCTAATATCACATTATGGATTTTGACCTTGTAGAGGTCAATATATTATTTTCTATATGCACCGTTTTTTTTAGCAGTTCAGGCTTTCTCATGCAAACCCAGCTGGAAATGACACATTACTTTTGAGATCTATGGGTAATGTGTCTGGAGAAGCTATTCCTTCCTTGGAAGCACAATTATTGGATAAAGAATACATTGTCTGCTTCCTGTCAGTCGAAGCTATTTGCAGCAGTTGTCTCTTGAAATGCGGGCCTCTTTTTTCAAGATCGAATTTCTCTCACTTTCGAACGTCTTTCCTGAGTCTCGCAGATAATTTTCTGAATGATAGTCAATTGTATATCTAAATATGTTCGTCTTCTTCTTGGTGCCCCTAAAGATATGACTCACATGATAAATGGATAGAATCGTTCCTGTCTATTGCAGCTGAAATATTTTAGTTCATTTTGGAAGTCCATCAATAAAATACCAGATCTTATATTATATAAACTTATCTCAGCGGAGAAATGCATATATATATATATATATATATATATATATATATATATATATATATATATATATATATATATATATATATATATATATATATATATATATATATATATATATATATATATATATATATATATATATATATATATATATATATATATATATATATATATATATATATATATATATATATATATATATATATATATATATATATATATATATATATATATGTCTACATTACGACGGTACCCACTGCCAAGGGGTACACATGTTCGAATCCTGCCGGGGAACGAATATTTTACTTTAATAAGATTTCGTGAATTTTCTGCTCGGCAGATGAAAATAAATAAAAATACTATTTAATCAATAGATGGAACCTTTAATCAAATACGAGCATTGACTAAAAATCACGTTCAAAGGGATAATAAATAAATATATTTCATTATTTTTATTGCTTTTGTTATTATTATTATTATTATTATTATTTCAAAACATAATCTTGGTAAGGAGTGTAGATATATTTTCATGGAAACTATTATTTTATAACACGTAGCGATAAAGAAACAACACACACATTGTTAATTACTGCCGAGTGAACTATTTATCTAGATTTAAAGCAAAAAATAAAACATTTATTTTTTCGAAAAAAAATGGGCTATAAAGTTCATGGGCTTTACACTGATCAGCCAATCAAATATGACATAAGTTAAAATTAAATTAAGCGAAGAAGCAAAAATCAAAAATTATGTTTTCATAAATTGGACGTAGATTGGCAGCTAACGTCAGCCAGACACTAAACTGAATCGGATATATATAGTTACATAGATTATGCAAACCAGGCAATGCAGTTTCCTAAAAAGTAAAAGTCTGGTAGAGAGGTAATTTAACAAATTGCTAAACTAAGTTATGTTTTGAGAATTTCCTACATACTATCTTTTGTAGTTGATAAATATTAGGTTGGTGCAAAAATAATGTCGTTTTCTCACATAAAGTCGAACGTCAAAAAAAACGACATTATTTTTGCACCAAACTAATAAATGGCTCTTTAAGAAACTAGTAAACAATTTAATCAAATAGAATTATTTGACAATTTAATAGGCAACTGTTAGATAAAAATTCTTCATTTATATGAAGAACACTAACTAATAAATGTAAACTGTTAAAAACAGGTAACCAAATACCAATACCTCTGTACACGATGTTACTGATACTACCAGAAAATTAATAGAAAATTATATTAAATTCAGATTAATCTTAGAAATAGAATGATAGGTCACATATAGTTCATCGCAGTACAAGTAAAATATAAGGAAAGACATGATGAAATTCCAAAGTTTAACTAAATTGTAAGGTAAAAGATAGACTATGCCTACAATTCTGATGATTTCAAGTTTTTCATGTAAACAAAGAAACCATGTTACATAAAATGATACACATCTTGACATTTTAAAAATTCTCCATTTCCTCTTAAGAGACATATAATCTTTTAAACTCCAAAAATATGTGAAAGTGATGCATTATTTCTGTAAGTAATATTGGTAAAGGACAAAATATGTTGATAGCATCATGTCTTAAAAAATCATAGTACTACCAATGTAGAAAATTTCAAACCTCGGATTCACTATTGTAGAGATAGTACTAAGATAAACCAGAGATTTAGTTAAGCATTTTTTTTAGCAATGGGCGTTGTTCAGAATTCCTACTATTCCATTGGCTAATGTCATTATGGTTGGCTAGTCCACTAGAATTCCTAAAACTTTCTAGCTTAAATAATGACTTGTGATTATAGCAACTCTTCTTAATATAATCTTCAGTACACCCTGTGTATACATTTCTGGCCATTTGTATCTTTTACTTCTGCTTTGTAAATTACTGCTAATGGATTTCTTCTTTTCTTTCTACAGTTACATATATCACTGTTAACGATGATTTGCTTCACGTTAGTTTTGAAATTTAGGTCGTTTTCTATTTTATTGTCATTTCTAAATTACTTGTAGAGCTGTAGCTTAATTTAACTGCTTTTTATTAAATATTTTATGTAATTCAGAATTTTAAATGAAGAGTGTTTTTATGCCAAACTGGAATTTAAACTTAAAAAAAAAAACAACAAATGAAGTACAATTCGAAAAAAATATTGAATTTAACCCCAGTTTGAATTTTGAGGTCGAGCATAAAATAGGAAAAATAGTTTCCAAATTATTTAGTAAACACTTCCCCCAACATTCCGAACTACATAAAAAAACATAATTAGCCTCGTCTACATGTAAAAAAAAACGTTAAAAATAATCGAAGCATTAATAATAAAAATAAAAAAAACAACACGCTATAATATCAACTCTGAACACGGACACTATGTGCTGACCAAGTTTGGAAACATACTTACAACTCTAGATATGTACAAAAATATACATACATTCAGTTTAATGTAAAAATAAAATAATCCTTGATAATGGCATAAAAACATATGGACAAATTCTGAATATTTTAAAAAGAATTAAATTATAAAAATTCCGTAATTTGTCTCATGCTTATACATTTTTGTTGTTTTGTTGTAACCATTATTTCGTGCGATGGTAAATGTTATCTTTCGAAAATTGTAGAGGCTATTGGGTGGAAATAATTGTGGAGTCGGATGCAGTTTTTTGATTATGTATAGTGTTGTTTGTTAACCTTTTTTATTATCAGTTGTTCACTTGTGTTTACATTTGCGGTCATGGTATGTAAATAATTAATAAATCACATAAAGTCTTATGCAATATTTAGAAATTAACTATAAGTAATATTGTTAAATATTGTCTTTTCTTTGTTATTTACTTTATTACTTCTGTAAGTGTTGCACAATATTAGTGTCTTATGCCAATCACTTTGTTTAATAATATATATATATATATATATATATATATGTGTGTGTGTGTGTGTGTGTGTAAATATGTGTATATATATATATATATATATATATATATATATATATATATATATATATATATATAGATAGATAGTATATGATAGTCTCGGCCTATCTAAGACACAATACATAAAATAACCATATAATGACTATCTTATAGAAACGTCTGTCGGTGAAGACTCTTTTACAAACGTTGGAATAAATAATGGCGATAACCTAATTATATTCATCCCTAACCATACTACAGACTCCGGGGCCATTTAAGAAGCCGTATATGTTTGTTTAGCCTGTCGTTATCGTGGAGGCAATCAAATCTCTGGTCAATATTTCCCAGTTTTCTTGAATTTTGGTCCTGAACATCTTCCTATATCTTTAAGCATGGAAGACTTCGGGTTCCGGGCTGCAAATATGGCTGTTGAACTGTTCAACTAAATTATATGTCTCTTGTATCGAAGTTAACAAATTTAAATACATTTGCATAGAGTTTTCAGAGTGGTGTAAATGCATTGTGTAAGCAGTCATTACGGTTAGCATAGTATAAGACTTTTGGTATCAAATTAACCACTTGTTTAACTGATAATATACACAGAAAAAATAAATATATATATATATATAATAAACAGATAATAAATAACTACGAATGAACACATAAGGAGGTAAAGGTATTAATACTGATCAACAAGACATAATTAAATAAGGATTAAGTATCCAGGAATAACTTTAAACAAAAAAAAATTTTAAAATAGATACAAATATTCACACTGGGATTCACAAATATCTCTACGCAGTAAGGTCTCGAATAATTTTAAATATAACCGTTGTCGCCAAAGAATAACAGTCAAGATAATACAATATACATCACTACCCATAATGCACCAGCATATAAAAATAGTCGATAAAAACACAAAATAAATGGCCTGAAGATTGCATTGAAGCATGAAAGAGACGGTCGCCTCTCACTAGTGGACATGATGTTAAATTTATATTTACATACGCTTCACCTCTGACATTGAACACCAATAAAACAATATTTTAACACACACACATACACAGACACACGCACACTCACACACACACACACACACACACATATATATATATATATATATATATATATATATATATATATATCATACGCACACATATATATATATACGCACTATATTTTCACACATAAATACATATCATACACACACACACATATATGCACTATATTTTTAACACACACACACACACACGGATATATATATATATATATATATATATATATATATATATATATATATATATATATATATATATTATGATAAAGAGTAAGGCCAGTAAGTTATATAATCCGGCGTTTATATGAATAATTTTATTTTTATAAAACAGTGTCCAATACAAATCTACAGATCATAAATATAAATTTACTAATTTTAAATATGGTTCCATCACTACACAGGACATACCATGTTTCAAAAACAGAAATTAAAAACTTCAAATTCAATTATAGAATTAATCAAAAGTCCCTAGTCCTGTTTCATTTTCAAGCGAATTGAATAAGATCTTTATTTTGAAAGAAACTTTACACCAATGCAGTTTGATATTGAAAATTTTATTTAATCAATATCAAAAGAACTCTTCATGAATGCGTTGGACTTTGCTATCCAGGACACGGACGTAACAGAAGAAGAAAAAAGTATATTATTACAAACGCGAAAAAATCGGTACTCATGGGACACTATATAGCGGTGGCGTGAAAATAAAAAGCGAAAAATAATTAAGGCCAGAAAAGCTGAAATAATTAAGGGGATAAGAAGCTATCACAAAAACTTACTGAGCGATGCTATTTTTCGATTTCAACAAAGAAAAGTGGTAAAGATTTATTTTCATTTGCAAAAAAAAAAAAAAAAAGTATTTTTTTTCGCAGAAGATAGGAAGTTCCTAAGATCTCGGATCCGTCGAATTAATTTATGCTACGAGGCGGCGAATAAAAGATAGCCATCTGCCAATGGCAATAATGAAAATTTCAAATTGGTCAAGTGGCCTACGAAACAGAAGCTGGGAGATAATTGTAATCACGTCACGTACTGACCGAGAAAAAGGTCAGCTAGACCACCCCCAAGGAAAAAGAAGGCATGGGATAAAACATTAACTATCCTTCGGTGATATCATTTGTTTTGGGAAAAACACCTGTTTTATGTTAGACCTGGACATGATAAGAGATAATTAGCAACAGAGGGCGGAGACGTCCAGTTAACCACCCATTTGACGCTGGCGAAAATCTCGTTAATAAAGTCCAGGTGACATTCGGTTAAGATAGAGTTTAAGGATGACAGTACGAGTCGCAGTGGTCTGGTGTCGGGAAGAAAAGAAAAAAAAAGAAGATAATTTTTTTTTCCTTTGAGCGAAATTTTTAAACGGAGGCCAGTCTAGCCACACCCACGCTGCTGGGCGTTCATTGGCTGAATGGTGGCGTGAACGGTAGGCGAATGTAAACTATGAGACGCCCTCTGAGGGGATTGTTGTGAGATACCACTATGAGAAAGAAGGGAAACCTGTTGACGCCCTCTGAGGGGATTGGTGTGAGATACCAATATGAGAAAGAAGGAATTTGGGAGGACGAATCCCTTAAGAACCCCACTGGAGCAGAAAGTAATGGACTTCCAAAAATGGAAAGTAATAAATTTTTCCTGTCCGAAAAAAAAGAAAATCCTTATTGTGGATTTAGAATTATCGAGGAACCCCAAACCACGACATGCCCACACCCGATTTTGGTCGGCGTCCATATAAACGAATGTCCCCAGAGCAGTTAGACACAAAGCCAGTTGCAGACGCAGTTGGAGAGAGAGTCGAACACACAGAGTGAGTTGCAGTTGGAGTTGGGGAGAGAGTTAGTGAGAGAGTTGAGCTGTGAGCTCTGAGATCAGCCTCGCAGGAAGCTGACTGAAGACCCACGCATCCCGACTTCAGCTTCTAACCAAGAACAATTTATTTTTGAAGAACGACACAGACTAACACCACCAAAACAAGTTTTACGAATATCGCCTGAAGATACAAAAAAAGAAACAGTTATTGAAGAACAACTTAATATATTAAGACTCGTCTAACAAAAGCAAAGTGTCACGAATCCATAGAAGCGGTTTGGGAGAAAGACGCAGTCCTGAATTCAGCAACCAGATATGAAAATATTTGTTTTTTTTTAAACACATTTGAACTTTTCGATTTGTTACTTTATTTTCTTTTACATATACTTGTGCGGTGTTACATTTGCTCGGACTCGACTTGCATTACGGCACGGCGATTGATTGATTTCGTCTACCTAAGATCAAATCACAACGTGGGTAGGTCAGACTAGAAGTCAAAGCAGTTACTTCGGTAAACAGAAGTTGGAGGCGAGCTGGGAACGGCAAAGCTGATACCGAATTTAACCAGATACCAATCCGAATCAACAAAGGCTAGAGAACGTCACATTTGGTGCCGTGACAGCAGGATCACGTCACATTTGGTGGCGGGACCATTACCAAGTCATATTGGCTGTCACAGTACGGCAACGGAGGTGACGACACACTCATACATGAGTGTGAGCATGAGTGTGAGCAATGGATAAAAATAGTTATGACAACTTTGACATCACAATGGGATCACTAGACTCCGCTGAGTCTTCTCACCTAATAGTTCTTTTTATACCATACAATTTCAAAGCATATCGTGAAATTAATATAACTGAAACTTCATTATACAGTGAAGATGGACTTATGGATATAAAGAACTCTACAAACTTTAAAATCGATAAAATTAGAAAGATATTATATAGAGAATTTTAATGCCTGAACTTGAAAATAACTGTCATCACTGAGTTGAAATGGGTGAACTTTTTAGATATATCATTAGATTTAATGAAAATTTTATAAATACATTATAAAAAACCCAATACTAATTCTTTGAATATGCACCCAAAGTCTAATTATTCTCCATCTATAATTTAGCATATACCTTTATCAATCGAAAAGAGAATACGTACAAATTCAGCAAAAGAGAAGATTTACTATGAACATATTAATAGAACTCTAAAAGATAATAGCTACAAAAGCCCAAAACTAACTTACATAAAAAAATGAAAAGGAAAGCATACAAAAAACATACATGCAAATGTTAAAGAACAAATTAGGGCAACACTTCCTTGCATTAATCGTTAAGCATTTTCCTAAAGATAGTAAATTTAGTGCTATTTTCAATAAAATACCCTTAAATTAATTTACAACTGTTAATAATAATTTAAATAATGTAAGTAGTTCTATAGAAAAAAAAACAATATTAAGAAACATAATGCTAATATCTTGAATAAACACTTACAAGAAGACCAAATAAGTTTAGACATAATTAATTATTATTAGTATAATAATAAAAAGAGATGAAGATAAACAAAAAAAATATGCAATTGCAGAAATCCTTATAACTGTCCACATAATAATAAATGTTGCATTGAATCATTAGTGCACAAATGCAATATCTCCTCTGTTGAGGATCCAGACAACGTAAAAGTCTATATTGGATGCACAAGACAATAATTCATGAAGCGGCTCAACAAACATCAAAGTTCGTTTAGGATAAATAAATACCGAAATCAGACGTCCCTATCGAAATATTTCTGGCATTTAAAAGAAACCAGTATAAAACCTACTGTGAAATGGAAATTATTAACTAAACTAGGATATCTAGGTCATTAAATGACACATGTCCTTTGTCAATGAGAAACAATATACTACTAGGTGTTTAAAAATAAAAAAAATACTTAATCAAAAAAATGAAATAGCTACTTTTTGTTGACATTGTTCAAAATCTTCCTTAAATAATGTTTAAAAGGTAAAGCTGATAAATGAAATAAATATAGTTATATTAGATATTTAATAATAATTTAAATAATTTAATTAGTTCGATTGCATTTTTTTGTTTTAAAATAAGTATAGTATATTAGTAATTAAAATTAAGACAAATATTTTAAAATTGCAGTTCAATGCGAGGTATTCATATGCAAATAATCGTTTTAGAAATGATGATTATGTACACAATTACAAATATAAAGGTGAGACTAATGTGCCGAACATTTTGTCGTTGTAATAGACCAGATGGCATGCATTCAGCGGATGTCACCATTCGTTGGATAAGGCACACCTACCTTAGCTCTTCGAAAGTAAATCATATTTTGATACATTAGTTGTTAAAATGATTGGATTTCCTCATATCCTTCGAAACTAATATTATGAATGCATGTGCTTGTAAAACGCAGTAAATTTCAAAATAAGTTATTCCAAAATTCTCTTGTAAATGTAACAGGAGTAGGGACAATAATTCAATTCTATATTTGAATTTGAAGTTTGTAATTTCTGTTTTAGAAACATGGTAACACACACACACATTCACACACACACACATATATATATATATATATATTTATATATATATATATATTAGGTTGGTGCAAAAGTAATGATGTAATAATGTCGTTTTTGATGTATTCTTTAACGTCAAAAACGACATTATTACGTGATTATTTTTGCACCAACCTAATATACATGTGTGCGTGTGTGTGTGTGTGTGTAATATAAAATAGAATATTTAAAAAAATATCAACTGAGCCGAACAAGTGGCAGAAGTTGGAGGCTGCGCTAGGAAGAGTTGCTGGCTATAGAAATTATAAGAACAGCAGTATGTTGTGAAAACAGAAAACGCAGAAATTAAATAATGTCCAGTAGTAGACATATCAGTAAAAACGTTCTCGGTTTCTACAGCCACAGTTGAAGAAAATATTTTTCTACACGCCCTTCTGTTTTTACACAAGCTCTTGCACATACACACACAGACGTGTATGTATGTGCGTGCGTATATATATATATATATATATATATATATATATATATATATATATATAATTATTTATTTAAAAATATGATTCCAACTCGCTACATAAGAGGTCCCATGTTTCAAAACAAAAGCCGAAAACTTCAAAATAATATTTGAATTAACTTGAGTTAAAGTAGGCTCTGTTACATCTTCAAGCGAAATTTTTCTTGAAGATGGAACAGAGCCTACTTTAACTCAAGTTAATTCAAATATTATTTTGAAGTTTTCGGCTCTTGTTTTGAAACATGAGACCACTTATGTAGCGAGTTGGAATCATATTTTTAAATAAATAATTATATTTATGCTCTACTTTCGTATCGAGCACTATTTTTAAAAAATAATAACAAAAATACTAAGGAACTTTGGATTATTTACCAAACCAGTTTCTTTCCTATTTTCTACAATATTTTCACACACACACACACACACACACACACACACACACACATATATATATATATATATATATATATATATATATATATATATATATATATATAATAATAATAATAATAATAATAATAATAATTATATATATAATTTTAAACGTTATTTAGCGAATACACGTTATTCCGCAAGTATTATTAAACAATATATTTATCTATTTTCGTGATGTTAAGCAGATGAAAATAAAGAAATGAATATACATTTTATTAAATAAAGGGGACATCTAATAAAACACAAGTATCCAAAAATAACGTTTAATGTCATAAGAAACTGTCGCATTAATAAACATTCGTTCTCCTCCTCACTCTCTCTCTTCCCATATATATATATATATATATATATATATATATATATATATATATATATATATATATATGTATGTATAATGAAATTATTTATTTAACGGTATTATTTCCTATTGAATTATTTCAAGACGTAGCAGACAATGGTATTTATAAACACACGACAGTTGCAATTATTCCTTACAAATAGACATTTTGCTTACCAGGTTGTATTCACATTCACAAAATATCCAAATATATACACACATCAACACATATAATCCCATTAATCTTAGCCGTGGAAAATCACTAAACTTGCACACATGGAATTCAAGGACACACACAATAATGCCTACAAAATCAAAACAAAGTCGCAAAAACACACACACACACCCAGAAGACATAGATTCATAAATTTTACCCAGAAAAATTCAGAGACACTTACAGAACAAACACATATGATACATAATTGTGACGATAAATAAATACATTCATATATAAGAAAAATCAGACAATTTATTAATCCTAAATATAGACGGATTTTGAAAATCTCCAGGAAAACCCGATCATAGTTCGACCAACTAATATGAACGCTTTCACAACCAGGATTTAAGAAAATAAATAAACAAATAATAACAAGAAAATTTTCCCATTTATCAAAATAGCTTGTTCGACCAAACCTTCATAAAGTTTTCACAACCAATATATAAGGCCGCGAGCCAATGAGAAGCAAGTAGCCTTTACAAAGTAGATTAAAAGATGTGTATATAGACAGATGGAAAATCGATCAGAGTCGATAATTTAATTTTGTCTATTCTCCGATGCTTCGGTCATCGTAACATTCTCAGTGACGAAATAGGATATTTGAATTGCTAGCTTACAGGGCTAAACTCTTTCTTGATACATTTCAAACAAACAAACATTCTTTCATCACGTAGTCAACCTGAGTCTACTAAATTTGGATACGATACATCCATAAATACCATACTTACATTCTCAGTTCAACATTCTCTTCTGTATTGACCCACAAAAATAATCAACATACATGCAATCTCTGTATTTTTTTTTTTTACTTCTATACATACGTATTAATATTCTGTGTTCTGTTAATCTAATTATTGAAAGGTACTTGCCAAGTTAGGGTAGCCACCACCCGTATTAATTCTTATGCTTTTGAAGTTAACTAAAATAAGCGTCAACCCTATATGTATCGCGGAATCAATTCCGATATATCATACTCCCCAACCCTGTAAAATATCATTTTAGAAGGGTAATCTCACAAACCATCAATAGTCCATTTTTACAATATTAATTGTATGCTCTGACAACTAATTGGTTTTTTACCCTTTCTGTGAAAAGAATTGTAATGATTAACGTGTCATCTTAACTAATAAACAGGAGAGGCAGTTTTATTTGGAATAAATTAACTGTTGGTTACAATCCAAATGAGAATGACTGCAAAATCCATTTCTCTCCCCAATTCATAGTCAGATTTATTCCTAGCCAATAAAACTTGTCGGCCTTATAGGATTCAGTCCCGGTCTGACTTGACTTAGTGAGAAACTTACGTCCACTTATTCTTACTTGCTTTTTTGTGTCAACCCTAATTCTTATTTCGTGGATTTCTTTAAATATTACTGTTGCTTCGCCTTATTACTGTTGCTTTGACCTTCTACTGTTACTTTGCCTTATTTTTGTTGCTTTGCCTTATTATTGTTAATTTGCCTTATTATTGTTAATTTCCCTTATTATTGTTGCTTTGCCTTATTATTGTTAATTTGCCTTATTATTGTTGCTTTGCCTTATTATTGTTAATTTGCCTTATTATTGTTGCTTTGCCTTATTATTGTTAATTTGCCTTATTATTGTTAATTTGCCTTATTATTGTTGCTTTGCCTTATTATTGTTAATTTGCCTTATTATTGTTAATTTGCCTTATTATTGTTAATTTGCCTTATTATTGTTAATTTGCCTTGCATATATTGTTTGCTTGTTTTATATTATATTTTGCTCTTTTTTTCTTGTTGCAAACTTTGTCAATTCTCTTTGTTATACAGTTCTGCCATTTATTTTACATTTAACCATAGCCCCTCACTCTACAATAACTTGACGCAGATTCTGCATAGCAGCGGCTGTGTACCTTACTCTTTTTGAGTAGTTCCATGTCTACCTATTATCTCTCAGCTGCATCTCTGTCTCTGGGCAGAGTGCGCTCAGGGGATTCTCTGTCAAAGGACAGAGGGGCAACTGAGAAAATTATACTGAGAGGTGACCAGACCTGGGGAACAGCTGTCCGAGGCCGCGCCATCCCATTGCACCAGAGAGAGAGAGGTCGGTGCTCGCACCTTGGCCAGTGCAACCGACAGTTGCGGATGCTGAGGGGAAATTTTCTTCCTGTTCCGGGTGTAAGCACTCGGGTACCCACCTAAAAATAGATCTTGTGTCACATCTCGTCCTAGTGGGAGAACAGAGTAAATATTTACAGCGGACTAAAATATGTTGTTCATTTCTCTGACAAGGAAATATCGATTACTTAAAGAATAAACACAGGAATATAAATTCCCGCGTGATCTTTTCTAAATGCCACAGCCATATAAAAGCGTAATCATAAAGAACCAATTCTATCTTCGATCAGCATGGCTAATGCAGACCTCAAGGAAATTGATGCGGTGTGACTTTTCGGGTTATATATTTCTGATGTTATGAAAGTGAAAGATTATATTGCGTCAAATTCTAAGTATGCTGCTGCGAAAGTGGTTTCACTCTCTTGATCAAAACAACTTTTTTCCCGTCCGAGTCTACCACTCTCCCATGCTGAGAATACTACTGTGACTAGGATCTGGTGCTCTTGCTATATATTTAGAGATTTTTGATAAAATCCAAAAACGATGCAATGCCGTCGGTCCTGACCTAGCATGTTGTCTTCAATCACTTTCTCACCGGCATAATGTAGCTTCCTTGTGGATTTTTGTAAAAATAGATATTTTCATAGTAATTTTTTCTGATGAACTTTACACAATGGTACCTAGACTTAATGAAATTCATCGCAGTTTAACATTTGCTGCAAGATGTGAGCCTTTAACAGTTGAATTTACTAGATTTAACAGTAATTTTTATACTAACAGTTTCTTTTTTTCGCACGTCTCGCCTGTGGAAATCTCCTCTGACAGCTTGCTTTCCCATCAAGTTTCATTTTCAAAGATGTAAATTAAATGCTGCTAGGTATTTTTTTCAGTTCTTTTACTGGACTCGCGCCTTAATAATAGTTTTCTTTCTTTTATATCTTTTCTCACTCAGTAATCCTCCTGCATTTTAGTGGCTTTGTTACCTTACTTGGGGTGAAATAATAATAAAAAAAACAAACAAGAATGTATTTTTTAAGCGTGGTATTGAGAGAAATCGGTCATTTGTTTTTTGTTTTTTTTTTTCTTAGTGGTAAAGCTCTTTGGTGGGGAAATCTTTCTCTAATAAAAAAGCACATTCAAGAATTTGCTGAAACTTTCACATCAAAACTTGTGGTATTTTGCTCAAAAATATCGAAGAGCCGCCTTATTTAGACAAGATTAATTGGACATAATGCTAAATATATAACTGAAAAAACTTCTTGTATTTTTTTTGAAGAAAGCTGTTGATAATCAAAACAAAATTTACTTAACAATCAATAAAATATCTCCTTCTAGAACCCTCAGATAAATTTGATTCAATTTTTCTTTAATTGTGTGTAAAGGAATGATAACAAATAGAAATTCTGGAATGCCATGGTTGTCAATGTGTTGAGAGTATACAGAACATAAAAGAATGGTTTAATACACTTTTAATAATTCACTTTCTCTAACCTAGTATGAAGTTTTACCCTTGGTACTTCTTATAATGAAGTCTAGTAAATTCTTACAGTGAAGCGATTATAAGACAATCAGAAGATCCTTCCACGTTTACTCACTGGTGGCAATAATCTTAACAAGATTAGATTTGAATACGATACAGTGTTGAGAGAGGAAACTACACAAAGTCCTACAGAAAATATAAAGGAAAGCGAGAAGAAAGAACAAACGTCAATTATAATAGAATGTATCATTGTCAGCCAAAGAAATGGCCCAACATTCGATTTAGAAAGGGAAGGTATCAAAATTAAACAAGTAAAGCTATTTAAATATCTAGGAAGTTTTAATTTACATTTTTCGGATTGTTATCCTTCATTTTAATATTTACACCGTTTCGACTGTTGTACGATCTGAACTTCTTCAGGTGATTAGAATTTCGAGCTGAACTCTTTATTTCACCCACCGGAGTAGATTTTTCTAGTTCAAATCATATGAAGAATGCCGGGGTGTACAATGGCCGAAACGTTATGAATATGGCAATGAATATGAGGATAACAGTCCGAATAATGTAAATAATAATCATACCTCATCTCAGAGATATAGACATATACCTAGGAAGTGTTTTAACAGAAAATGAGACATCGAAATCCGAAGGCAGCAGAGTTAGAAACATGTGAAAGATTACTTTCCAAAGTTTAGCACACGATTACAAAATACGAAAATCTCGTTAGAAACAAGAAAAGAATAGTGGATTGTTATGCAATATTGGTCCACTTATGTGGCAGTGAATTCTGGACAATCCCTTCACGAACAAGAGACACGAGGCAGCAGAGGGATGCTGAGAATATCATGGACTCTACCTGTGAGCAATTTCGAAGTTTTAGACATTAAGTCTCTGATAAGGACTCGGAGAGAAATTAGGATAGAACAGAAATTAAAGGAATTACTACTACTACTACTACTACTACTACTACTACTACTACTAATAATAATAATAATAATAATAATAATAATAATAATAAAAATAATTATAATATTCCCAAATACATTTGAATCTGTCAGTTTCTTAGTTATATCTTCCAGGCAATCAGCTCATATTAAGATCCAGAGGCGGATATGCAATATAATTGGCCCTGATTTGGCCTCTCGTCTACAGACGCTCTCTCACAGACGCGCCGTCGCCTCTCTCTGTCTTGTTTACAAATACTTTCATGGTAATATCTCAGAGGAACTGCATTCGCTGGTTCCCATACTTAATGAATTCAAGCGTCCTACGGGGCTGGCATCACGCTCTTACCTTTTTACTGTTGAAACTATTAAAAGTAGCCGTCTCTTCTACTCCAATAGCTTCATATTTCGCACATCTCGTCTGTGGAACTCTCTTCCCTATTCCTGTTTCCCTGAGAGCTATAATCTCGAAATATTCAAATGTAATGTCAATCGACATCTCCGGTTGCCTTGATCTATCCACTATCCTTCTCCTCATCTTTTCCTCTGTCACTCCTATCTGATCTTGCTCCAAATCTTCTGTAACCCCTTTGCGTTCTACTGGCTTCCCGCCTTGCTTGGGGTGAAACGCTTAAAAAAACAAAAAACAAAAAAAAAACATATTTAACGTTATGAAGAAAGAGTTAAAATTTATACGGTAAATACCGATTTTAAAAAAAATTGACACTTATAGAAAGTAAAGAAAAGAATACTGATTTGTTACATGACATCTGTCATTCTTTACGGGAGCGAATGTTGGACGATTTCCTCAAAGATGAGGAAGAGATTCGAGGCGACAGAGATGTAGTTCTACAGAAGGATGCTAAGGATATCAGGGACCGAGCGTGTGAGCAGCGATGAAGTCTTAGTGAGGTTGGAATCAAGGAAAAGGTTTATACTTAATATCAGGAAGAGGCAGCTGAAGTTTCTGGGACACATAATGAGGAAGGAGGGCCCGGAGAATCTGATACCCACGGGTCGAATTGAGGGAAACAGGGACAAGCGAAAGCACCGCGTGGCGAGCTTGAGCAGGTGGATAGCAGAACGTGGTCTGTAGGAGGAATCAGACGGAAAGAACTCGTTGAGCTGCAAGGGATAGAGGGATTTGGAGAGCCAAGATCGCCTACGTCCTGAAAGAAAGAAGGACTTATTGAAAGCGAGAGGGACAGGGAATTTGCACATAACTTACCTAATTAATTTGGGTAAATGGTTTGCAAAACAGGAATAAGGAGAAATAAAAAAAAATATGAAATTTGTTAAGAGCTACAAAATATAGCAAATTATGGAGAGTTATGACGTCTTGAAGAAGAAGAAGAAGAAGAAGAAGAAGAAGAAGAAGAAGAAGAAGAAGAAGAAGAAGAAGAAAAGGATTCACTTTCCTCACAATATTTCTTAAGTGTCATTCGGACATGTGTGAAAAAACAGATATAATTTTAAAACAAAAAAAATACAAAATAATGATTTTAAATGTGTGCATTTAACATCGAGTCTGTTGGTTTGAATAGAAATATTACCCAGTACTTTTTTTCGAGGCATTTAAAATGTCATCTAGTCATTGTATATCGTTTGTGACATGTTCATTCGACCGAAATAAAAGGAGAGATTGAAATGAAACTAAAAAGCAACAGTGCATAACTATTTCAATTTTAATTGCCTCAACGTGCGCATGCGTGAACGAATTATTATAAATATATGAGACAGTGCTGAAAAACTGTTAGTTCGGCCATCTTCTCAATATCTGAGCCAATATTCAAAAAGCACAATTCTTGAAAATTCTGTTTATGTTTTAACTGAGAATTCTTCAGCACTCAATTATAGGCGTACCAGTTATACACATAAAGTTACAAATATTTTCTAAGCTAAAATATTCATTGCTTTCCATCAGAATGACAAATGCCTATCTTGAGGCGTGAAAGTCATTGCTCCTTCTCAACATCCGTTATAGGGCAAATAATATGCATATATTTCCTACTTTGCCTCTCAATATATTTCAGGTAACGATCTGGTAATCGATTGTACTGAAAAGTAAGCAAAAGAAAATAATAATATTAGTATTAGGACGAAAAAGCAAAAAGACAAAATATGCTTTCTTATCGATATAGCAGTTCCTGCTGACGGTAATGAATATTTGAAAATCCTCAAAAAAGGATCAAGAACAGGTGTGAATCAAAAGTTTCGGCTTATTAGTATATCAAAATTTCTGTTGTGGTTGGTGGCATGGTATTGATGGTAAATTGTTATGTTAGATTCATTGACAGGGTCCCTCATATCTCATGCCTTAAAGAAATACAAAAAGATGTATGCAGAAGTTGCGCGATCCTGGACACTTTTCTTTTTATTATTAATTTCTTACATAAATCTTCATGATGCCGTTTCTGACATTAAGTCTCTGATAAGGACTCGGAGAGAAATTAGGATAGAACAGAAATTAAAGGAATTACTACTACTACTACTACGACTACTACTACTACTACTACTACTACTAATAATAATAATAATAATAATAATAATAATAATAATAATAATAATAATAAAAATAATTATAATATTCCCAAATACATTTGAATCTGTCAGTTTCTTAGTTATATCTTCCAGGCAATCAGCTCATATTGTAATTGAATTAGCTGATTGTCAGGCTTCAGCGGCTGGTTCTGGTGTTGTCTGAGGGATTGATTAATAGATCTTAGCCGGATACCATTGGCTTACATATGATTTGGGTGCAAGATAACTAATAATTTTTCTTAGCTAAGTTTGGAACCCTGAACATATCATAATGTTCAAATGAATTCTGAATGACTCCTCCAAAAACAAAGAATGATATTGAATTCCTGAGTGTTTATTTTTTTATTAGTATCACGCCAAGAAAGGCAGTAAAGCCACGAAAACTCAAGTGGTCATTGTGTGTATACGAATTAGGAATAGAAGCATTAATAATGAGCTGTATGAGGAAAGATTAATCAGAAAAACAGCAGAAATTGATTAAAATTGCATTTAAATTTTTGAAGATTAAATATGGTTGAATGCAATGTGACGAAAAGGAGTACAAAAGCGAGACGAGCAAGAAAAGAAAATGCTATCATGAATTTTACGGTTAGATCTAGAAAACTTAAATCCAAATTGATGAGATCTCGATGCCAGTTATCATGGTAGTGAATCTGTCACCAAACCAAAGCTAAAGCATAGAAAACTCATATAAAGAAAGAAATCGAGCAGAACTCAAGCGCCTCTGCCTAAAAACAACCTGACAAAAACATATGAAAATAAGGTACAAACTAAGGCTCAAAATTTACCAAAATCAAAATGGAGGGGAAGTTTGCAAAAGCCTGTTGCTGGCGGGGATAATCCTGGACATATCATCCTTGATTCGGTCGCTTGTCGGAGAGAATACGATGTTTAGAGACCCGAAATTAACGAGGAACCCAGGTATATCATATCACTGATGATTCCCTCCTGTTCACCTAGAGGAAAAAATATATTTTTTCATCACAACACAGAAATTTCCATGTTTCGAAATCAAAACCTAAAAGTTTCATCGCTTGAAAATGAATTGTACGTTTAATATAAAATTTAGGTTTTCGTTTCGAAGCAGGGAAATTTTTGTGTCGCGATGGATAATTATTTCGAAATAATAATTATAATTAAATATAAATGCATATATATATATATATATATATATATATATATGTATGTATGTATATATATATATATATATATAAATATATATATATATATGTATATATATATATATATACATATATATATATATATATATATATATATATATATATGTATATATATATATATGTATGTATATATATATATATATATATATATATATATATATATATATATATATATATATATATATATATATATATATATATATATATATTCCCCCTTCCACTCACACCTAGTTTTTAAATAACCCTCTCTGTTAAACCCCTCTCTTATGACCTAACATTCGTGCCACACTCTCATACTTACACTCTCTAAATTCTATTTTTATTTCCGGAGTATGTTTTTTTCTGTTTTCTTTTTGAATTTGTAGATCTGATGAATTGGATCGTATTTACGATTCCAATGGAATAAATTATGACCATGGACTATTAGTGTTTAACCCTTGTTATTATATATATATATATATATATATATATATATATATATATATATATATATATATATATATATATATATATATATGTATGTGTATGTATGTATGTATGTATGTATATGGCATCATGTTCAAATATACTACTAAACACCTATATATATCAGCCTGTTTACTTAATTCTGTCGTTCTTGTAGAGAGAGTAACCAATAGTGACTCTTCATACAATCTCGAAGTTATATCTTACATAAATTAACCAAATATTACAAATAACGATTTTACCAACGTGCTCTGATCATTGTTTGCAATCCTCTGCCTGTCAGGTTGTAACAATTTTTGTTGGCTACATCAATATTACGCTTAATTAATTTCACAACTTGATTTTTGTTCTTAAGCATCTTGGCTAGGCATTCGGAAAATTGAATGACTTTAATGATATTTTGTAATCGAATAAGTAATGATATTTACGTTGTCCTTTTGCTGCAACGCCTATCGATGCAGAAAGTAAAATCAGCGACCCGATTTCAAAAACAAGCCAGTCTGTTCCGCCAGTTTTCGCAATTATGCCCTTGTGAAAGGCACATGTGTCCGTCTTTTCTTCCATCCTCCACTGTGTTTGAAATAGATGGGTAAACATTTCTTCCCAGATTTCGGTGACAGCTGTGGCCTGGATTAGAGCGTATTCTGAAGTTAAAATCATGGAGATTGTAAAGGGTCAGTTCCTCCACTAATTTTATTAAGAATCATGGAAATTTACAGATGAGAAAAAGAAAAGGAACCTCTGGAGAGGAATGGCCGCCTTATTCGCAAAGAATCTTGGAATTTTTTTTTTTTTTTGAATTCGGAAACTTGCAATACATGCGATTGGAAATTATATACATAACTTAGATTATAATGAAAATAATTCAGAAAACAAAATTGATATACTCTGGGGAGTACTGATTTCGATGAAGTAGGCATAAAAACAATAAGAATTCTGCTTTTTGATCATTTAGTTAGATTTAACAGTTGGATAATGTCCGATATAAGGGGTCGACTCGAGTTGGAGTGTCATGTTATTGGTTACTTTAAAGATGTAGGATGGTTAGCTAACGATTAAATCTAGTCTTGAATAGGTTAAGGTTGTAGTGATAATTCTAACTGTCTCGTCAAGTGGAAATATTCTGCACTGATTGACAGAACAGCCGTTGCTATTCAGGTACGAAATTTATAAAAACTTTCTATGAAAGCAATTTTTGAGTAAATGGCTGTTATCGCTCTTTCTAATAGCAAAAGTGTTTTTCAGAAACCTTTGTTTAAAATAGTGTGTAACTTGAAAGCTTTGATCGTTTCATCTTCTAGTGGGTTATGAGAAGGATTTTATTAGGTATTGTTGCTAAAAGTCATCAGGTGATGTGGTACCTGTTACTAGGAGAAACTCTTTGGCACTGCGTAGTGCCATTGCACGAGGTTCGAAGAAGGAAAGTTCTCTCAGACAAATATATGGTTCATTCTACCAAAGCCATTTTTTATTCATTGATCTGAGAAAGCGGTTGTATAATGTTGACGCTATACATTTCTGAACTGATTTGGAAACATGCATAATATCTGTATGAGAGTCAAGATCTGGTGTAGCCATTTAAGAATACAACTCTAATTCATATTTTAACGTTTTGTTTTAATAGTATTTTGCAATATTGCGTAAAGCTACCACAGTCGATTCTATCTTAATTCATTATTTCTACTTAATTTGTTACACCGAGTGTAATTGCAAAATTTCCAAATCGTGTAACAGCAAGAGATTATGCTTCATCCCACAAAATATCAAACATCTAAAAAAAAACAAAAAAAAAAACATGCCCCCCCAAAAAAACATTAATTGAGTTTCTTTTTTCAGGCTTTTGGATAAGGCGTTTAGCCATCTTGAAACCATTTGTTGTAAGAATCACTGAAAAAAACCCTTGTGTTATTCAGCTAGAAAGAGAGCGGGTTAAAATCGATTAGTGTCAGATCCACTATAGCGTCTCAAATGGGAAATGTTGAGAAGAAAATGATCATTCAGGTCATCAGTAATGGTAGCAACATTCATAATCTGGCTTCCATATTCAAATTCCATTCAAGAAACATCAAGAGAACGGTGAATAATTTCAAAAAAGAGGGAACACTAGAGAGGAAAACTGGATCAGGAGGTGAAAACATGAAGATGGATCAAAATTTCTACTTAGAGCTAATTGAATTCTTATTGCCCAAAGAAGAATGAAAGAGTCGTTAAAAAAGCTCGAATAATTCCAAAGAGATATATTTAAACATTTTCTAAGATACAACGGTTCAAAGCTTAATATAATAAATAGAAAGTGTTGATGTTTCAAGATTTTGCCTTTACACCCAGCAATTGCTCCAGAGATTGGTGCTTTCGAGGTGTTCAGTATTTTCTGATCCCATATGAATGTGTTAAATAATAGTCTTCAGACAATTATTTTTAAAGAATTATATTTCCTCTGACGTCCTCATTTTGATATTTGAGGCCAGATACAGTAAAACATAGGAAGTTGTTTTTGAGCCGCTGACCCAAACGTGGGAATGAAACAGAGATAGAACGTGTTTTCAGGGAGTTAAGTTTTACTCGTCGGAGAATGCAGACGTGTTATTTCGTGTATGAAAAGAGATCCCCAGTTGGGTGGATAGCAACACCACTGGTTAGTTAAAAGCCGTACACGTCGACTTGTTTAATAAAATAGATAAGATTCAAAATCCCTTTGTTGAAGTTGTTATTTTAACTCCGAACAAACCACCTAGCGATTACCCTGCTGGGAGCGAAGAATACAATTTTGTTGCGGAATTAAGACTGTCAGCCAAAAGACCTCCCCAGCGTGAGGGAGTGAATAATAAAATTTTATGTTAGATTCAGTGGAACTGCCTTCATAAATGTCATTCCAATTTCAGATCATAGTTTACTTTTTGTAAAGGTTTATCTTGTGGCTCATTTTTTGAAGCACGTCATAGAGTATGTGCATATTTTGTTCAACATCAACTCTGAATTGTAAAGTGAAGTATTATGTAAGGGCAATGATAAAGAGCAGTAAATATTGACATACATACGTTTGTAAATGCTAATATATATATATATATATATATATATATATATATATATATATATATATATAATTTTTCGTATAGAAAAAAAATTTACTCACTCCAAAAACTCAACCTCGTTTCGGTGCATTTAGTTGCACTTCGACTGGTGAGAACCAAAATGTTTATGAACAATTCTCTTTGTAAGCAGGCGGCACATGAAACGTCACTTTGTTTAATAATTCTTTTGGAAAAGAAAAACATTTTAAGAGTCCACGTATAAGATTAAAGGAAAGATAGGAAATTCAAAAGGGAGACAGACTGAGAAAATAGTGCTTGTTGGTAGCATTTTGGTGAAGGATTGTTGAGTTGTTAAATTGATGGACCGACCCGAAATATTTAAAATGTCAACAATGGTCAAGGGTTGTGGGACAGCAGTTACAAGTCTCCAAGGGATGATGGAGGTGAGTAGAGGTGAGGATAGAAGAGTTTAAGACGATGAAGGAGGAAGGATGGATAAGTTTAAACGATGCTTATAGTGTATATATATATATATATATATATATATATATATATATATATATATATATATAGGTAATACTGTAGAAATATTCTTGCCATGATGAGGTTATAACTTATAGGTGAGTTAAGTCAAATGATTGATATCCAAGTAATTAAAAATCTAGTGACTGTTCCTCGAAGAGACTTTGATAACTGATGCCTCTTTCAAAAGTATATGGACCATGTCTGAAAATCTGATGCGTGCATAAAAAGATACAGAAATTGACACACGCTTTTATAGTCAATATTTAATTATATATATGAACAATGATTTAATTTCAGCACGGGGCACTAGTGTTCCACAGATTTACCAGATATGTGAATACGTAGCATTAAAATTAGATGTTGACAGGTGTTTCAATTGTATTTTCGTAGTACCGGCTGTCGTCCCCAAGACAAAAATAAAAAAAAACGGATCAGTGTGTCGGGATAATTATACCAGAGCTAGACGGTTGAAACATATATACATACATTTCCGAGGTTCAGTTGTGGGGTAGAGGTGAATAGTTCACACAGACGTGATTTAAAATGTCTTTCATCCCCAGAAATAACAGTTGTTAATAATATCAAACATAAATGAAGGGATTGTAAATACAGATAAATAATAAAATTAAAATTAAAAGGCTAAAACTAAAACTGAGAAATATGATGTATGGATAATGATTCAAAAGATGTTAATTTAGAATTATAAATGTTGTATACATCGGCAAAGCAGTCATAAATTCAACACGCAAAACACACAAAACTGTTTCCATACCTACATACATATGCATGAATGCATGTAAAACCATATGTGCTACTACTCATATAAACAAATCAATACTTCAAGTGTGCATCTCCGCACAATAACGTTTTTAGATGGATTTTAAATATTTTTTTTATGCCTTCACAAGAAAATTAGTTCGTTCCGTTGATTTAACAACGATATAGCATTTGTGTATTCAATTAATACAATTTTTCATTGTATACACAGATCGCATCTCTCCTGGAAGGTTTTGGACGTTTGAGACCAACAGATGATTTACCATTTGATTAGTGGAGGTGAAACCACTATCTTTAATCTTCCAATAATACTTGGATGCAGCGTTTTTGGTCTGAAGAATTGAATATATAGATATTAAAGAAATAAATTATAACCCAAATAAATCTTTTAGGTTTCCGTCTTTATATATATATATATATATATATATATATATATATATATATATATATATATGCGTGTGTGTGTGTGTGCCTGTGTGTAAACTTTTTTCTTCATTTTACTGATGTTTACTTGGGAGTTTCTTTGTTGGATGCATCCAACCACTCGTCGGAACTGATTTAATCTGCCGCTGTTTCTCGGTTTACATGTACTTTTATTGGTATATGTATGTTATCTATTTTCTTCTTTTTTTCATTCATTGATGATTTCTCTTCCTCTTTTATTCTTATATTTTCTCTTTTTGTATTTTCTCTCGCATTTGTCCTTTCCTCACATTCGTTTGTATCTGGTTATTGATGACCAGTTAATTTGGGTCTTATTTGGTATTTTGTCTGCTCGTATATGTTTGTGCAAGAGTGTTTCTGTACACGTAGCCACGTATGTGTATATATCCAGACACGCATACACAGAATCCAATAATCATCCACCAACCGCACATATATACTTTTGTATTCCTGTGTGTTTGTGTTTGTTTGCGTGTTCGTGTTAACTGTATTGTGTGTTTAATTGTGGGTTAGTGTGTTTGTGTTAAAGGTACATATATTTTTTATTGGGCTGCATTATTTGACTTTAAACAGTATTTTACTATATTTTAGTAGATTCTATTATTTCACATTAAATAGTTTTTCTTTATTAACATAGTGTTTTATGTTGGTTTTTCATTATGCGAAAGAATTTTTTATCTTATTTAAATTTTTGTGCAGGTGTATGTCTACATATGGGTCTATGTATCGGTCACATACGTACGCATCAACACATACAAGCACGTCCGCATACACACTCATTCGGAACTATATGTTTATATTTTGGTATATGTGTGTTTAACTGTGTTTGCTTTTGTATTAACTGCATTGTACAGTTTGTTTGTGCTTGTGCGCATTTCTTTTATATATTGGGTTGTATTATTTAACTTCGCATAGAATTTTACTATATTTTAGGCAGTTAAATTATTTAACTTAGTTTTTTTTAACTTTATTTAGTGTTTCATGTTTGTGTTTAGATGTATGTGAGGTTGTATTTGTACTTTCGCGGTCCTATTGTGTTATATATATATATATATATATATATATATATATATATATATATATATATATATATATAGAGAGAGAGAGAGAGAGAGAGAGAGATAGATAGATAGAGAGAGAGAGAGAGAGAGACCAGAAGTTGCACAAAGTCTGTGTAAACTGGAGCTGGTGAAGATCCTAGATATCGACAGTCAGGCTGGCTGGCAAGACCCACCTATTAGTAAATGCTTAAACAGAACACGATTACTATTCAGCCAGATTAGAGTAGACACAAAGAGATTATTACAAGCATTAAAATGGATTAGAACAGAATCGAATAAATTCTGAGACCATAGAATCATACCAAAGCGTATTTCTGAACCGACAACAGGGCGTCATGGCAACCTTGGCGACACAGATCCAAGCATGAAAAATAAAACCAACATAGTTTTCGCTTAACAAATCTAGAAAATATTCACCGAATTATTATGATTTTGGAAGAAAGTGAATCGATTTTGTTTCCCTTTCTTTGGGAGACATCATTTGGCTGTCTCATGCGTGTATACGCATATGCGTAATGATGAGATTTTCCAATATTTTTTTACAGTTTTCTCATCGATTATTTTCTCATTTTTCTAGCGAAGGGCATTTTTGCTTAATTCCTTATTCAAAGCCTGTATTGTTTCCTTTATTTAATACCTTTACTTTAGTCGGCTTCTTCTTTGAGTAATAATTCTTTCAATGAATTTAGAGTATTTTTCTCTTTAATATTATCCCGCTTTCTGTTAATTTTTGCAAATTCAACGCTAAATATTTCACATTTTCATTTTGGAAAAATCTATTCTTTTTTACTGCCATCTTCCTTCGTTCATGACTTGAATCTTTTCAAGAGCTACTCAAAGTAGAGTGTTACTGATTAATCTTCTTGTAAGTGAAAGAGAAAGAGAAACATGTTAATATAATGACAGAAAAAATGACGTAATGCAAAGCCACCGGTTGAACAGTGGGAGAAAAACCTGACTTAATGCCCAGCCACCATTTGACCGGTGGGTAAACACTTGTAACTATTTTTAGATCTACCGTGAAACATCAAATACCAATTATTTGCAACTTCTGAATCAGTAGCTCAAACAGAAGGGTTAAAATTGTCCAAGAAAGCAGCGCTCAAAGGGTTAATAACATCACATTTTGTAACATGTTAAACGAAGATGTAAACTAACATACTTTCAGTTTGGTGGGAACATAGAGTGAAGAATAATGCTTCAAAACTTTAGGACAACTCATTTGCAGGGCTCATGTAGAGACGGTGATAGATAAATCTAACAGAATTTTATGGCATGTAATATGAGAATTTAAAATATATGGATTTCCAAGTTATGACAATAAGAGTTATGGTAAGAAGAAAATATAGTATAGCAAGTGTAATCTTATCGGAGGAAAGTAAAAGCGAAAAAGAATGCTATATCGAAGGGAGAATAAAAACAAAAGGTAGAAAAGGAAGATGAACGTAAGTATCAACACCTAGCAGACGTTAATCCTGACGAGCAGGCATGCTTGAAATATATCTCTTGCCTCGAACATCTGTTAGGCATAAAGTTCGCTCCAACCCTCAGATGGAAATCGTACGTTTGTGCCATCGATAAAAGTTGTTCTAATAATCTCTTCTCCTTGGTACCTTGACCGCAAGAATTTAAGCGTTCGACTACAATGTTTTACTATTGAAATAACTAAATATAACTGTAAGTTCTGTTTTAATAATTTTTTTTTCTTTCATTTCCAATGCGTGGAAATTTCCTTTGTGTTTTTTTTTTTAATTTCTGCTACATAGATTTTCTATAAATCTTAAGAAATCTTTACTTCCAGTGTTTCGGTAAATATATATATATATATATATATATATATATATATATATATATATATATATTTCTCATAGCATTTTTTCGGATTATATCTCTATTTTGGTTGTCCTCTTATTACTGCGAGTAAAAACAAGAACAAAATCTATTTCCATACCTGAGGATGTCTGTAGGACCAGACGAAATCTTGTAAAAATAAAAATACCTTATGCAACTGAAATTTGTAAACGAGGATCATATCACTCATGTACAGGTTCGGGGTTTATGTATCTTATTTGATTTGTTTGCGACGATGGATTCTCGCCAATTAAATCATTAAACTCTGTATTTGTTTTTGTATGAATGATTCATGAATATATATATATATATATATATATATATATATATATATATATATATATATATATATATTATGGTCAAGGTTCTTGTACCACAGTGATGGTCCAACGTAGAAACAATAAAGAAGAACTCGAACACGGATATGGAATAACACAGATATATTACAAACAGAAATATATACAGAGAAGTAGAAGTGTTAGTACGAACAATAAGATTTAGTAGAGAGAACAATGTAGTCTCGTCTAGTATCACTATTCCAATGTCTTGTAGTAATTGTCTGAACGCGACTCTGTTCGGACTGCCTCTGACTCGACTGTCTCGCTCTGACTGACTGACAGACTCCTCACGGACTTCACTCCAGACTTCAGACTGAACAGTATTTAGTCACCCACCCACGAGGACATGATGTTGCACAAGGCCGGTTTAACGTGGGATCTCCGAGCCCGTTAGCTCGGCCAAAAATATGGACTTCGAACCCGTATAAACGGGCTCAGGGTCGGTTTACCTCCCCGAAAGAGACTCGGCCCTTCCGCGTAGCCTCGTTCGGGTTCCTCCACGCCCGAAGGCAGAGAGTTCAACCGATCACACTGTCAGCCGTTCTCCCGATTTCAGGCAGAACGGTATTAATCACCACCCCCATAAGGGCATTATGTGGCACAAGGCCGGTTTAACATGGGTTCTCCGAGCCCGTGGGATCTCCGAACACGAGAGCTCGGCCCTTCGGCGTAGCCTCGTTCGGGTTCCTCCTCGCCCGAAGGGAGAGAGTTCAACCGATCAGCCGGACAGCCGGTCGCCCGACTTCAGGCTGAACAGTATTTAGTCACCCCCACCACGAGGGCCTCATGTGGCACAAGGCCGGTTTAACGTGGGATCTCCGAGCCCGTGGGATTTCCGAACACGAGAGCTCGGCCAAAAATATGCCCTTTGAACCCGTATAAACGTGTTCAGGGTCGGTTTACCTCCCCGAAAGAGACTCCGCCCTTCGGCGTAGCCTCGTTAGTGATCCTCCCCGCCCGAAGGCAGAGAGTTCAACCGATCAGCAGGTCAGCCGATCAGCCGGTCGCCCGACTTCAGGCTGAACGGTATTTAGTCACCCCCCATGAGGGCATCAAGTGGCACAATGCCGGTTAAACGTGGTGTATACGAGCCCGTGGGCTCGGAGAAAAATATGCCCTTTATAAACGGGTTCAGTCGGTCTACACCCCGAAAGAGACTCCGCCCTTCGGCGTAGCCTCCTTCCGGTTCCTCCCCGCCCGAGGGCAGAGAGTTCAACCGATCAGCCGATCAGCCGGTCGCCCGACTTCGGACTGTACTCCCTGCTTCCTCTTGAGGCGCAGAGGCTCTTTCATGATGGGCGCAGTCGTCAGGCTGCCGATTGCCTCCAGCATGAAATATATATATATATATATATATATATATATATATATATATATATATATATATATATGACAATGAATCATTCATACAAAAATGTATATTAGTAAAGTTAATGAGATAAAATGGCGATTTCATTTTGGTAATTAATTTTTTAAAATACATTAACCCACTAACCACTTGATGAATGTAATAATTCATGTTTTTAAAATTATAAAATGTTCGTTTAATTTAGCGAAGTTATTCGCCATTATATATGATAAACTTTGCTAATTTACTTTTTGTATGAATAATTCATTGTAATATAAATTACATATATATATATATATATATATATATGTGTGTGTGTGTGTGTGTGTGTTCATATAGTAAAAAGAAAGAACAGTGAGATATATATGTTATTATTATTTATATTTTTATTTTTACAAATATGTGCTCAATGTAAATTTACAGAGCATAAATATTATAAATTAACTGATTTAAAATATGGTTCGTTCGCTTCACAAGAATTAAAATGTTTCAAAAACCGAAAAAAAAATTTCAAATTGAAGTATATAATTAAATTAAAGTATTAGTTCTGTTTGAACTTCAAGCTAATTATGGAAAACATATTTTTAAATTTACCGAGTTTAAACGCACAGTCAATTCATTTTTTTTTCTTTCCAAGGATATAGAGAAATCCAATCATTTAGACAGGGACCGTAGATTTCATTTTTATTAACTATTATTGTAGCAATTGTGAGTTAGGTTCGAAAAAGTGATTTAGTATAGGAAGGGTTTAGGTGCATTTTTAAACGACTTTTCACATCCGTTCAACGCTCGTCGCCTGATTTTTTTTTTTTTGGCTTTATTTCTTGTTTTTTTATTTTTTTATTTTTTTTTACCACGGCACAATTTTTTCGGCATTAATTTCTGTTAAATTAGT
>OZ010595.1:23864699-23912199 GCA_963932145.1 Acanthosepion lycidas | reverse complement strand
CAGAAATATTTCTCCTCCCAATGATGGCCATTTCGGCCGAAACTAGTCGAGGAATCTAAATGGAATAATAATAAAAATACGAACGAATATTAATCTACAACCCAGTGTATCTGAGGATTTTATTTTTTTAATTTTTATTGTTCAAAAAATATATATATATATATATATATATATATATATATATATATATATATATATATATATATATATATATATATATGTATGTATGTATGTATATATACATATTTTTCACTTTGGCATAGATTTTCCTGAAATCGTTTGTTTATATATATATGTATATATATATATATATATATATATATATATATATATATATATGTATATATGTATGTATATATATGTATATATATATATATATATATATATATATATGTATATATATATATGTATATATATATATATGTATATATATATGTATATATATATATATATGTATGTATATATATATATGTATGTATATATATATATGTATATATATATATGTATGTATATATATATATGTATATATATGTATATATATATATATATACATATATATATGTATATATATATATGTATATATATATATGTATATATATATGTATATATATATGCATATATATATATATATGTATATATATATGTATATATATACATGTGTATATATATAAATATATATATATGCATGTATATATATATATATATATATGTATGTATATATATATATATGTATGTATATATATATGTATGTATATATATGTATGTATATATATATATATATATATATATATGTATATATATATGTATGTATATATATATATATATATATATATATATATATATATATATATATATATATATATATAACAATTTCAGGAAAATCTATGCCAAATCAAATGAAAAATATTTCCGTGTGCACTAACAAACACGGAGAAATACAATTATACGCATATATGGCGGAGTATGACGGACTAAATTTGAGAAGTTATTGTTTATGACAAAATTGGAATGTATTTAAAAAGGTGGTTAAACGAAATTATATTTTTTTCTTTTCCTCGAATTATTCTTCATATTTTGTTTAATGTAAGATTTAAGTTCATATGTTGTTTAATGTAAGGTTTAAGTTCTACTTTGGTTTCTTAACCCCTCTACCTTTAAGTTCTTCTTATATTCTTACTTTTTATCTTCAAACACTATTTTACTTGAAGATTTTCTTGGTAACTTAGATTCTATTCCTTTAGTGATGTGCTTTATGCTGTTCGTATTGTGGTTGGATCTAATATTCGCGTATTTTATATATTGGGTTAATTCCATATCATCTCAACTAAATAAATGTTGACTTCCATCAACATGACCATTGCCAATCGCCATGAAATCAACCCGGTGTGTCTTGGTCTCAGCATTTCCAGAGGCAGATGTGTTATGATTATTCAAAAATCTAAACGATTTGGTTCACTATTGCTAGAATATTTTTCTCGCTTAAACTATGTCGCCTATTTAAAAGACTAGCATTCGTCTGTGAATCAGTTATTTTCTGTCACAACTGATCTGGTTCTACTGTGTTATATCTCGAGATTCCTGACAAAATCCAGAGAAGAAATCAAACAAGACTCTTTCAGAATTTATATCCTGAACGAGCATCCATACTTCAGTCCGCCTTCCACCGTAGTTTCTCTTTGATTATTTTATAAATCTATTCACATTAATTCTTCTCATGAACCCCCCCCTCTCTTCTCTGTCGTCTTCACGAAGTTCAGCTCAATACTCGATCACTAGATTGGTTTCATAAATTCTGTAAAATTGTCTGTTGTAACTATAATTTATATGTTAATAGTTTATCCCCTTGCACTTCTTATTTTTGAACTCATTTTGAGATTTCTGATCTTCTGTCAAATATGTAATGTAATGTTTTATATGCATTATCAACCGTCATCTTTTTGATCCCTGCATTTGTTTTTTTTGTTTTTTTTCCTTATATCTTTTTCTTTTACTCTCATTAACCACTACTAGTGTAATTTCTTGCCTTCCTTGGGGTGAAATATTTAAAAATAAAAATAAAATATGCCATCCAATAATTTAATATCATCGGCAGTGATGTCTACGCTTGTATATTTGCAGAATTTTTCAAATAGTTTGTTTTTGTTTTGCAGTTGTAATTACCACACGATTTTAGCTCTTCCAAAGCATTTTCCATTTCTGATTCATAATCTTTACCGCATGTAAGTGTTTTTTCATTCTTTTTTTTATGTTTTTACATCATATGTCTCGCAGGAAATTGTTCCGAGCATAAAAACAAACGAAGTTATTCCTTCATTGGTAGCCACACAGACGATATCATTTAATACATTATAATCTAATTTATAACCTGGCTTCTCGCCACATATTTAGGAAGGAAAATGACAGCGTGCCGCAATCTACAGCAACAAATCGAATTAGTTCAAATTTCCAAACAATTCCGACCTGTTAAATCTTAGCCTGAAAATTAAAAAAAAAAATAACGAATACAATATTAATATATTAAACATATTATAGACCTAATTGTTTAAGACAAAACTTTCTATCAAATTATGAAATGATAAAGAAATTATGTTGACATAAATCGTGCATATTATATAATGAATGATAATACCAGATTGAACTATTCAATTTATTCCTCTTTGCATGATCAAATGTTTAAGAAACATTTGAACCCGTATAATATTCGACGAGTATTGGCAAGAAACATCTCTTCGCTAGTGCTTTCTCCTCGTCGGATGTGAAGGCAGCACAAGCGTTATCGGCGAGGGAATTACGATTTGCTAGCTCAGTTCAAATTTCGTTTCCGGCAGTCGCTTTCATTTTCGCATAAATGCCCTTAGAAAACATATTAATCCAACTTGTAGGTTGAAGGATAGGGAAATCTTAACTTATACCTTTCTAGCTTCTTATTTTGAGGATATAGCTTACGTGTATATTTCTTTGAAACAGCAGCGCTCGTCCAATCAGTAAAATTAAGTACCAAATTAAATCCATTCAAAATGATACTGAAATTTCTGTAATGATGTACAGGAAGCGCAAAATACATTGTTCTATGCATAAATATTCATTAAAAAATCAGGATGCAAAAATCATTTCGCTTACTACCCAGATATATGCAGATGTACTAGACTAAATTGATTAGTCGGTTACCCTATAATGTTTCACGTTGAAACACCGCATCCCGAACGAGCACCGAAATTAAGCAACGCCGAAAGGAGACCATACCCTGCTGAGTGACCGCTTGGTAATAACAGGTGCTGTAAGCGTGGATTTGCAGGCTGGAAAGCTTACGGCCATATCACGTTGAAAAATCACATCCTGGACGATCATCGAAATTAAGCAACGTCGAACCTGGTCATTACCTAGATGAGTGACCGCTTCGTAATACCAGATGCTGTAAGCGTGGATTTGCAAGCTGGAAATCTTACGGCCATATCACGTTGAAACATCGCATTCTGAACGGTCCCCGAAGTTAAGCCACATCGAACCTGGTAAGTACCTAGATGAGTGACCGCTTCGTAATACCAGATGCTGTAAGCGTCGATTTGCAGCCTGGGAAGCTTACGGCCATATCACGTTGAAATATCGGTTCCTGGACGAGCACTGAAGTTAAGAATTGATGAAAATTTTGGTAAAATCTTTCGAAACGCCAATGATAGTCTTCGGGGATAGGATTTTGGTTTCTGGGTGGAAATAACAAATACGATTTCAATTAATGTTGGGATAAATATATATATATATATATATATATATATATATATATATATATATATGTATATATATATATTTCATTATTAATTTCTCAGTTTAAGAAAATAAAAATCAGGTATGTTAACTTACATGTATACACACTACAATTAATATAATAGGAAGATGAAAAAGCGTTAGATTAAAAAATACATTTTAAAATAATACTTTAATTTCAACAATATGCCAATGTCTACAATAAAGTAACACCTGAAAACCTGGATGCGGTGTCTGTCTTGAGAAAAATTAAAAGAAAAGATTGTGAGAAAGGATTTTGCAAAATTTCCGGCATCTAAAACACTTCATAGATTCTATCAAATAAAAACTGTATCTTATTCATATTCCTGGTAGCATCGATTCTAGAATAAAGCTGGAGAAATATATCCAGCGGAATTCACGCAAACTCGTCGGCGTAAAACTCTGTCATGTGCGAGATAGCCTCTCTAATTAATCTGGGTGTAGAAAGCTTGTCGGTGCATCAAAATGATTGCTGTGACTCTATTTAGCGTTTGGCTAATTAAGCGTGAAAATTAAAAGCGAGAAATAGTTAAGGCGAGAAGAATCTATCACAAAAGACATACTGAGCGATGTTATTTTTTTTAACAAAAGAGAAGTGGTAAAGATTTTATTTTCATTTGCGAAGTAAAGTATTTTTTTCGCAGAAGATAGGAAATTCGTAAGATCTCGGATCTGTCGGAATTAATTTATGCTACAACGCGGCGAATAAAAGATAGCAATCTTTCCATGGCAATAATGAAAATTTCAAATTGGTCAGGTGGCCTACAAAGCAGAATGCTAAAAGAAGCGACCGAAAAAAAGATCAGTTTAGAACACCACCAAAGAAAAAAAAGGAAGAGAAAAGAGAAAAAGGCAAAGAATAAACCATTAACTATCTTTCGAAGATATCAATTGGTTTTGGAAAAAGATACCTGTTTTATGTCCAGACTTGCACATGATAAAAGTTTGTTACCGGGACAGATAATTGGTGACATGGTGCGAAGACGTTCGGTTGACAACTCATTTAACGCCTGGCGAAAATCTCGTTGACGAATTCCAGATGACATTCGGTTAAGATAGAGATTAAGGACCACACTGCGGGTCGTAGGGGTCTGGTCGAGGAAAAGAAAGAAAAGAAAAAAGGAAGATATTTTTTTCTTTGAGCGATAATTGTAAACTGAGACCAGGCTGGTAACCCACGCGCTGCCGAGCGTCATTGGCTGAGTGGTGGCGTGAGCGGTGGGCGAAGGTAAACATGAGAAGGAGGGGAGGTCTGTTGACGCTTTTGAGGGGTTGGTGTGAGATACCACTATGAGAAAGAAGGGAAACCTGTTTACGCCCTCTGAGGTGATTGGTGTGAGATACCAATATGAGAAAGAAAGAATTTGGGACGACAATTCCCTTAAGAACCCCTCTAAAACAGAAAGTAATGGACTTCCAAAAAATGGAAAGTGATAAATTTTCCTGTCCGAAAACAAAGAAAATCCTTATTGTGAATCTAGGAACCCAAACCACGACAGGCCCACACCCGGTTTTGGTCGGCGTCCATATAAACAGAGTCGCAGCGAGTAGACGGCAGTTGCAGTTCCGAGTAGACGCGGACGCAGACAGAGTGACAGCGCAGAGTTGAGCTGTGAGCTCGCAGACCAGCCTCCTAAGAAGCTGATATGAAAGATCCACGCATTCCGACTTAGACTTCTAACCAAAAACAATTTATTTTTGAAGAACGACTTAGACACACACCACCAAAACAAGTTTTACGAATATCGCTTGAAGATACCAAAAAACAGTTATTGAAAAAACACTTAAAATATTAAGACTCGCCTAACAAACGCAAAGTGTCAAGTATCCATAGAAGCGGTTCGGGAGAAAGACGCAGTCCTGTATTCAGCAAACAGATATAAAAAATATTTGTTATTCTTTTTTTAACACATTTGAATCTTTCGAGTTGTTACTTTATTTTCTTTTACATATACTTGTGCGATGTCACCTTTGCTCGAATTCGGCTTGCATTACGGCCCGGCGACTGATTGATTTCGTTTACCTAAGATCAAATCACAACGTGGGTAGGTTAGACTAGAAATCAAAGCAGTTACTTCGGTAACCAGACGTTGGAGGCGAGCTGGGAACGACAAAGCTGATACCGAATCTAACCAGATTCCAATATGAATCAGCCAAGGGTTAGAACATCAGATTTGGCGCCGCGACCAATACCCAGTCACATTGGTCGTCACAGGATAGCACGGGGGCAGAGAGGTCGGGGTGACGTCACATTGCTATGCCGTTTCGAAATTATATCCAAAATTTAGAGAAATTCAATGCCCCACTCTCATGATTCCACGCCAAGCGGTTAGTCTGTCTAATTGTTCGCCATCCCGGCCAAGCTTCCGGATTCTGAAACAGAAAGAAATAGATTTTTTTGAAAATCTTCATTTCAGTTTTATATATATGCAAATTGTCCTTCTTACATTAATAATAATTATACAGATTACCTTTAATTTTTGGAGAGCGCGCGCACACACACGCACACACACGCATACACATGCGAGCAGACACACACACACACACACAAAAGCGAGCAGATACACACACTGGTGATCCTCAAGCCTATATCTTTGGTCTTAAACTGTTTCTGATCTTCATCAGCTCTTAAGTAGGCAAATACATTGAAGACACTACATTAGTAAATTCGGCATTTCTAACAAAGTGAAACTGGCCGTTAATTTTAAAAGGAACTCCAAACTTTTGTGGACTTGGGTAGGAAATGAGTTGTGAATTTTAATGACTCCAATACGAAATTGCTGACATTTACCCACCATAGGGAAAACTCCATGCCTCCTATCATCATTGCTGATGCTCTACTTCACGAGAGTGTCTCACTACTCCTTCTTGGTCTCACGTCTTCCAATAACCTGATGTGGAACAACTATATTGAATCAATGGCTTCGTCTACCGCAAGGAAATTTGGTATTTTGTGTCGTGCCATAAGCTTTTTCTCGTCTGAGTGCATCTTTAAAACTACAAATATGCCATTCGTCCATACATAGAATTGTATTGCCATATATGATCTGGTGCCCCGCTGTTCATCTCGAGTTTTTGGAGAGATATGCATTGTCGTAGATCCTCACCTGGCATCTCGGATGCAGACAATTTCTCACAGACAAGATGTGGTTTCCCTCTAATTTTCTATAAATATATATTCATGGCAACTGCTCTGACGAGCTATTTTCACTGGTGTCTCAACTGCATGAACTTAAATGTTTTACTAGATTGAAATCTCGATCCCACCCCTTTTAATGTTGAAACGTTTAAATGTATCCACCACTTCTATTCCAACAGCTTCGTCACCCGCGCTTTCCGACAGTGGAACACTCTTCTTCTTACTTGTTTCCCTGAGAGCTATATTCTTCAAATATAACGTCAGTCGCCATCTTCTAATACCTTCTTCTTGATTCACGCCCTTTTCTTTATCCTTCCCTCACACAGTCCTCTTTTCACTTAATCGTAGTGGCTTCACGCCTTGCTCGGGACGTAATGCTTAAAAAAAAATCATGTTAATTTAAATTTTACACTTTGGGCGATTTTCATATTTGGTCTTTTTTCTGTTTAGACTTGAAACTGATATTTATGATCTCAGTTTTCATGTGTCCTTCTCTCTCTCGCTTCATTTCTCTCTCTCTCTCTCTCTTTCTCTCTAGACACACACAAACACATACATACATACATATATATATATATATATATATATATATATATTCGGATAATTGTTTTTTTTTTAATTGTAACTGAATATGTTGATTTATCTGAAACCTGCCAAAATCCATGCGCAACATGCCCGTACAAATTACAACTAAATAAAATAAAATAAAATGAAAAGTGTAATCTCAGTACATTGTCAGGTGTCTGATTAAACATATATATATATATGTATTGCTGGCCACTTGTATTCGAGGATAACTGTCTACAAGGGCGGCTACCCAATTCCTACTGCATACGCTTGCTCAGACCCATTTGTGTTTATTCAACACCCACAGAGCACATCTGTGGTTTATTCTGCAACTATGCTGAGCAGAACTTAGTTACAGTTTCTGGGAAAGAGCGTGTTATCTAGCGTGATGAAAAATTTGATCAAGGCCAGCACGCTCAAGCCTTCGGCGACGATGACTTGTGACTTCGTGCTAGCACAGCTACCGACGGCACTCAAGGGTACCGTCTACCAAATTTAACCGACAAGGATTATATATATATATATATATATATATATATATATATATATATATATATATATAGCTTCTGGCGGGCCGAAGATAGGAACACACACGGGTCCTTTGGTGGCAGCCACCGGTGATTCTCTAGCGGTCTGCCAGTGTTAAAATTGCCGAAACGAACACGCAGTCGGTCAGACACGGGTCACCAGGGATAAACGCTAGTGTCATACCACCAAATGTCAGATTGGCGGCTTGCGTGTAGAGTGCGTGTGTGTAGCTTGTGTGTGTGTGTTTGTTTGTGCGTGTGTGCGCGCGCGTGTGTGCGCGCGCGTGTGCGTGTAATTACTACGATTCTACATAACATACGCATATTAATTTTAAAGAACATTAAAGCATTTACCTCATTCAAAAGGATTATCATCTTGCCACATTT
Organism: Acanthosepion lycidas; assembly: GCA_963932145.1. Lineage (NCBI taxonomy): Eukaryota > Metazoa > Mollusca > Cephalopoda > Sepiida > Sepiidae > Acanthosepion > Acanthosepion lycidas. The sequence continues at coordinate 23,903,796 of OZ010595.1, read as the reverse complement.
CTTAAATCCCCCAGTGCCCTGTACATAGAGCCTGCCAAATGAGTTATGACGTTCGGTCTGAAAATAGCTTGGCACACAAAATGCATGTATTTTTTGGTGGGTTTTTATCAATATTTGTAAACATAGTACTTAAGAATGGTGACGTAGACTTAGTTTAAAATGATAAAATGCAAAATAAATAGAATCTCAAGTGTTTTGCTTTGTGGAGATCATAAACTGTTGAAAAGGAAATGTGTCAAGTTTCATATCGAAAATTTTGGTGGGCGAATAAATCTCTTTATATTGTAAACAGATCTGGCACTAACAGTAAGAAAACATGAGAATTCAGACATATGTTTACGTGCTGGAGAGCAATAAAGGCAATATATGGAGATGTCGTTGTCTTTGATAAATCTTGAATCTTAAGTGCTATCAGGATATCTACTAAAGTCGGACATTTTTTCAAGCGCATACAATTGCTTTTTGCCTCCTCCATTATTATTGATCGCAACTGTTCAATTTCATTTTGAGGCCAATAGTCAACATATACGTATTCGGAAATTTAACAAGAATAAATGTAGTTCTTATCGTCTGTTTTAAATATGGTGGTGTCATTTTGTAATTTTCTTTTTACAGTGACAGTCATATATATATATATATATATATATATATATATATATATATATATATATATATATATAAATATAAAAGTGAACATAGAAGTCAACACTTAGAGGCGACAGTCTGTTTCATGCTATATGCAATCGTCAAGCCACGTGTGCTGTTATTTTTCTCGGCTATTTATATATATACGGGTTAGTGGTGCATTGTGGGTATTCTATTATGGCGGTTATTTCACCGGAAGTCGTTTGTTTATCTATTTAGGTCAAATTATATTGCTTGTTTTTATTTTTGTTTCTTATTTTATTTATTTATTTATTTATTAACGTAGTAAAAATTTGTTTATATCACTTATTTAACAGTTTTGTTTTGGTTTGGGAATTTAATTAAAACTATTTGTTCAGTTTTGGGGTTGATTGTTGTAGTTCATTCTAAGTATTATTTTGGCGGGAACAGTTTTTAATTGATTATCTTTATTTGGGATTGGTTTGTTTATTTATTTACTTGGATGAATTTAGGTTAATTTATTTTACTTGTATATTTTCTCTTTTCGATTTTTAAGTAACATAGTATTTTTTTATGTTTTATTTCTATTTTTTTTGTTATTTTTGCTTATTAGTATATTTATTTGTTTTTATTTTATTTTTTCCGTTTTTAATTTTTTAGGTTACGTAGTAAAAATTTATTTTCATGTCTGCATTTTGAGATGAGTTCGGATCTTTTGTTTAATAATTTATTTTGGTCGGGAAAAGTAATGATAGCTATTTTTTCCTCCGAGCAAAGTTTGCAAGTTTTTGATTGGTTATTGTAGGCTGATGATTTTTTCCTTATCTTCCAAGATATTTTTGGTGTGATGTTCGTTTTGTTTTTAATTTCCCAGATATACTTAGAAAGCATTGTACTGTTTGCATATTTACTATTTGTGAAAGATGTTTTGTGTGTATAATTTCTTTGTTTCCAGGGTCCTTCAGTTACTCCTATGTATACTTTTTCTTCATTATCTGGTGATTTTATCGTGGCTTGGTATATTACGTTGTTTTGTAAACAATTTCCGTTTAAGGGACATTCGTTCTTTATTCTGCAGTTGCACGTGGGTTTAATTTGTTCGTGTGGTTTGTTGATAATTTTCCTATTGTGCTTTTTTATTATTTGTGCCATGCTCTCGGTGCAGCTGTAGCTTATTTTTACAGTGTTTTTGTTGAATATCTTGTGTAAGGTGCTTGATTCTGGGAAGTGTTTGTGTAAGAGTTTGAAGAATATTTTCCCTACGTTTGTTTTTACGTTCTTGCTGTACGGTGGGTTGAACCATATGATATTTCTTCTTCTGTTGGCCTTTTTTGTATTCTGTGGTGAGTATGTGAGTGTTTCTGGGAATCCGCTATCTTTTAGGGCTGTTTCATAGTCTTTCTTAGCTTTGTTAAATAGGGATTCATTGGAGGAATTGTCAGAGAGCCTGCGGTTAATCGATTTTGGTATCTGTTTGATTATAGAAGGTGGATGGTTGGAAGATGTGTGTATGTAGAGTGGTTTGTCATTAGGTTTTCTATATGGTTTATGTGTGCCTTCTCTTAGGTTGAAGGTAACATCTAGAAAATCTACTTCGTTTAGGTTAGTTTTTATATCTATGTCGAATCCGTTATTTTTAAAAATCTTTATTATTGCTTTTCTAGTTTTGTCTGTGTTTTGTTTGTTACAGTTTCTTAAGATTATGAGGCCATCGTCCCTGTAGAGTCCTGTGTCATTTCTATCTATTATTTTGCTCAGTTCGTTTAGTAAGTAAATGCCTATGATTTCGCATGCTTCTGCACCGTCAAAGCTTCCCATTGTAGTGTCAAATATCCCATCTCTCTTTATCCATGCTTCTTCATTGTGGAATAATAGTGATTTACGGGAGTGCTTAATGATGTTGATTTCGCTTGGTTGTATTATTACTTGTTCCTGAGCTAAGTTGATGGCCTTATCTAGCATACGTTCTGTTATGGATGGGTAAAATTCTTTTATGTCTAATTGTAAGAATTGGCAGTTTTGTTTGTTATTTATGCTGTGGAACCAGTCAATAGTTGTTTTCGTATTTTTCCACTGGTTTACTCCTAATTTCTTCCTAAGTTCAGAATTAATTCTTTCTAGTATTGTTTTACTTATTTTACCTAGTTCACTTTTGGCTGGGTTTATGAGTCTACATGCAGGATTGGTTTTGAAATTTTCTTTATGGTCTTTTAGTGTGATAAAGGCTCCTGCCTTGCTAATACAACTTATTCGGTCATCCAGGTCTAATTTTTGGGCGATTGTTTTAGCTTCCTTATTGATATCGTGTTCTGTTGTTTGGGGTGCCTTTTTGTATGTTTTGGTTATGTTGTTCTTCAGTAATTTATTGTGTGTAGGAGGACTTAGTTTGTATAAATTTCTCGTTTTGTCAGCAGCGATAAATACACTTGCTGAATTGTTTATTTTAGTTATATCTGCTTTTAGTTTTTTTTGGAATGCATCTTGTTTTTTGTGGAATTTTATGTTTCTAACTAGGTCAGTTAAGTCTTTCTCGAAATTGTCTAATTCTTTTTGTTGTGGGGGGCATTTTTTTGTTTTAAAGCCGTATTTTTCCTTAAGTGTGTTGTTATTGTAAAGGTCCCGGTTTAAAAAGTGGACTTTCCATCTCATTCTTTTTAGGAAACTTTCTATTTTTTCAATTAATTTTAGTTTATATATAGGGGGGGATGGGATGGGTATGTTTTTTAGGGAGTAGTCGAGGTTAAATTTTTCCATGTCCATACTGGGTTATAAATGTAGCGAAAGTGCTCTACTGTTTACCAGGAGCTGAATATAAAGAAATATAGTCTTAAGGTGTGCTATATTTATGGAATAAAGTGCTCAATATCAGAGATAGAGCGTGTGTAAATATAAAAGTGAACATAGAAGTCAACACTTATAGGCGACAGTCTGTTTCATGCTATATGCAATCGTCAAGCCACGTGTGCTGTTATTTTTCTCGGCTATTTATATATATACGGGTTAGTGGTGCATTGTGGGTATTCTATTATGGCGGTTATTTCACCGGAAGTCGTTTGTTTATCTATTTAGGTCAAATTATATTTGTAAACAATTTCCGTTTAAGGGACATTCGTTCTTTATTCTGCAGTTGCACGTGGGTTTAATTTGTTCGTGTGGTTTGTTGATAATTTTCCTATTGTGCTTTTTTATTATTTGTGCCATGCTCTCGGTGCAGCTGTAGCTTATTTTTACAGTGTTTTTGTTGAATATCTTGTGTAAGGTGCTTGATTCTGGGAAGTGTTTGTGTAAGAGTTTGAAGAATATTTTCCCTACGTTTGTTTTTACGTTCTTGCTGTACGGTGGGTTGAACCATATGATATTTCTTCTTCTGTTGGCCTTTTTTGTATTCTGTGGTGAGTATGTGAGTGTTTCTGGGAATCCGCTATCTTTTAGGGCTGTTTCATAGTCTTTCTTAGCTTTGTTAAATAGGGATTCATTGGAGGAATTGTCAGAGAGCCTGCGGTTAATCGATTTTGGTATCTGTTTGATTATAGAAGGTGGATGGTTGGAAGATGTGTGTATGTAGAGTGGTTTGTCATTAGGTTTTCTATATGGTTTATGTGTGCCTTCTCTTAGGTTGAAGGTAACATCTAGAAAATCTACTTCGTTTAGGTTAGTTTTTATATCTATGTCGAATCCGTTATTTTTAAAAATCTTTATTATTGCTTTTCTATTTTTGTCTGTGTTTTGTTTGTTACAGTTTCTTAAGATTATGAGGCCATCGTTCCTGTAGATTAACCTAAATTCATCCAAGTAAATAAATAAACAAACCAATCCCAAATAAAGATAATCAATTAAAAACTGTTCCCGCCAAAATAATACTTAGAATGAACTACAACAATCAACCCCAAAACTGAACAAATAGTTTTAATTAAATTCCCAAACCAAAACAAAACTGTTAAATAAGTGATATAAACAAATTTTTACTACGTTAATAAATAAATAAATAAATAAAATAAGAAACAAAAATAAAAACAAGCAATATAATTTGACCTAAATAGATAAACAAACGACTTCCGGTGAAATAACCGCCATAATAGAATACCCACAATGCACCACTAACCCGTATATATATAAATAGCCGAGAAAAATAACAGCACACGTGGCTTGACGATTGCATATAGCATGAAACAGACTGTCGCCTCTAAGTGTTGACTTCTATGTTCACTTTTATATTTACACACGCTCTATCTCTGATATTGAGCACTTTATTCCATAAATATAGCACACCTTAAGACTATATTTCTTTATATATATATATATATATATATATTTGGTTGGATTGATGTGAGTTTGTGACCCTGGGTTTCACGCTTTTGCGATCGTCAGACATATTTATTTATATACATACACTTTTCATATATATATATATATATATATATATATATATATATATATATATATATATATACAGAGAGAGAGAGAGAAAGAGAGAGAGGGGAGGGAGAGAGACAGACAGAGAGGGAGGGATAGAGTGTGTGTGTTTATAAAAGGAAAATCTGAGTGATTAAAACATTTTTTATTCTCGTTTGGCATTTTTCTTCAAAGCCATTAGAAATAGACGCTAAATATAACTTCATTTTTTTCACATTTACTAACTGATGGAATTTGTTTTGTGACTGGGTGAATCCCTATAAATATTGCATGGATTTGAGATCAAGTATTTTATTTTTTTGAAAGTGAGTCAATGTCATTACTATCAACCTGTCACGGAGAGTTTAGTACACATTCAAACTGATCGTCCCAACGAACAACGATATTCAATTTTGTCTATCAGTAATGTACTTCTACAAGAAGGCAAGGCAAATATAGATTCCTCTTTCAGATGGTATTGACCATTTTATTATGTCATCCAAGAAGAAAAAATTGTCATTTGTATCGTCAGCACCTCGAAACTCATCTAATTTATGCGATCACCATGCTTCTTATATTCCTCCCAGTGAGATCGACATTCATATTTGCATTCCGTTATTTCTTTCACTGACAATGGTTTATCAATGTTTCTGTTATTTTATTAGAATAATGCATTTTTCTATCACCGATATCTTGACATTATTACCATAAAAAAAGACCTGATGATCACGCAAATTGCTTCGAGATAGACAGAATATGATTTTTTTAAAGTTTTATTACAAGATTCTACAACGTTGCAATATACTTTCATCACTAAAGAATTAATTCAAAAACTGTATTATATCTTTTGGAGTATGCACCCGATTTTGCTCTTTGGATAAGAAATAAGTCATATGAAGAATAATTTTAAAATTAGATCGAGGCAACACAAGAGCTCCTTCAACAATATTCAAAATAGAAATCAGACATCTCTATCTCAATATGTCTGGCATCTAAAAGAAACGAATAAAACACCAAAATTAAAATGGAAAATAGTAAAAAAAAAAACAAGAACTTGCAAGACATGGGATGACCCATATCTTTTATGCCTACACGAAAAACTACACATTATTAAGTTTATAAATAATGAAAAATTATTAAACCTTAGGCAGGAGTTAACGGTTTTTTGCAGACATCAAAAAATTTTCGCATTAAATAATTAGCATAAAAAATCCCATAGTTCAATAAAAGTCTTAATATATTAGCCAAATCATTAAATAAGTAAAACCCTTTCTGTCGTCGTCAAAAACAAATTGAAACTCAGTGTAATACGGTTTGTATACAAAACACCCACTTGAATAAACAAATACATAAATAGATAATCAGATAGACAATAATAAAACACAATCCTCCCGAAACATAAGGACTTGTAGACGCGCCATAAAAAACTGGGAACTAACTAGAGAATGACCGCCAACATTGGCCGTGAAATAAACACCCTACCCAAAACCTCTCAGAAGATGGTGAATCTATTAATAAGAATTAATTCTCTGACCACTTAACGAAGAAAACTATCCTAGCCACTCCCACAATAATGAATGTTATAATGGAACAAGCCTAAAACACACGTAAACTAAGAGATAGTTTATTCCTAAAATTTCGCTTGAAGATGAAACGGGACTAAACACCTAAATTCAACTTAATTTTAATATTAGGTTGGTGCAAAAATAATGCCGTAATAATGTCGTTTTTTGACGTATTTTTTAACGTCAAAAACGACATTATTACGTCATTATTTTTGCACCAACCTAATAATTATTTCGATGGTTTCGGCTCTGGTTTTTGAAACATGAGAACTCTTATGTAGCGAAGGAATCATATTTTTAAACAAAAAATATTATAATTAAGCTCTACTTCTGTATGGAGCTCTGTCTTCTTAAAAATAAAAAAAACAAGGAACTCCGGATAATGCACCCAACGTGTTCTTTTCTTTTTTCTGCACACCTGCGCACTTATATATATATATATATATATATATATATATATATATATATATATATATATATATATATATATATATAGAGAGAGAGAGAGAGAGAAAGAGAGCCGGGGAGAGAAAAATGAAACTAGACAAAGGTGTCAGAAAAAGTGTAGGTATAAAATTTTCACATAATCCCTGTCATTAGCTTCATGTCTAAATAGAAAATAGTTCAAATATCTGAAAAGTGTCAATCAATATCCACTGTTAACATCCATGTCCATCTTTCTTTTTATGTGCCATGTCCTTTCAGGACTTAGGCGATCATGGCTCACCACCTTATTCTATCGACTGCAGCTCTCAGCAAGCTCCTTCCATCTACTTCCTCTCCCATACCACGATCTGTCATCCTTCCGCTCACGCTTGTCAGGTATGTCACGAACTGCTTTCCCTTGACTCTTTTTCCCTATATTTCACCGCTGAGTATCAGTTTCTTTTGGCCGTCCTTCCTCATTATGTGTCTAAGAAACTTCAACTGGCTCTTTCTGATGTTAAGTCTAAGACTTCTCCTTGTTTGTAGCCTCTCGGAGACCTCATCTTTGCTCACATGCTCGGTCCATGATATCATTAGCATCCTTCGGTAGAACCATATTTCTGTTGCCTCGAGTCTCTTTTTCATCTTTGAGGAAATCGTCCAGCATTCGCCGCCTTAAAGAAGAACAGATATACGTAACAGATCAGTATTGTTTTCTTTGCTACCAAAGAAATCCTCCTGTCTTGCAATATCTGTTAAGCTTTTGCAATGTTTCCTTGGCCATCCCAATACGATATCAGTGTCGGAATTATTGTCCTCTGTCAAGTCGCTGCCCAGATATTTAACCTTCCGCGTCTGCTTGATTTTAGTGTACCAGACGTGTGTCTTCTATCAGTACTATGTTGTCTGCGTATGTTATGTTGTTAAGGATTGGGACCGCCAATGCTACATCCTGAAACATTCTGTCTCCGACAATAAGAATGCCTTCGATATAAATTTGGTTAATATTTACAAAGCAACTCGAAGTAGAGGGTTACGTCAGTAGGACATGTGTGCAGAAATATGGGAGAAATAACGATTAACCCTAGTCTTGAATACGTTAAGATTGTAGTGATCGGGAAAACATCCTGTTGGCAGTCGATTCCACAAATCAGTGGTTCAGGTGCAGAAGCTGCTCGAGTGGAACTTACTTTTCCCCGATAGTATCACGAAGGGAATATGATTGGTTTGCAACTATGTAAGTGGCATGGTGTGTTCTTGCTATGAAGGTTTGCCTTGGTTGGACCCGAGAATGTGGTTCGTCCGAGCACTTTCCGTGAAAATAGCGGTAGGACAGCGACAGGTTTGCCACATCACGCCCGAGGGAGAGGAGTTGATGTGTAGAGGATAATGTATCATGCACAAAGCTTCGGAGACGCATTTGAACTTTATCAGTGCCGGGTAATGAGGTCATAATAGCTCCTGCACAAATATGACAACAGTACTAAATTTTTGGCTTTGCATGGCACTTGCTATATAGGAAAGCTGTAGGAATCAGGTAATCAGGTAAGTGCGGTACAGTGCACTAACTAATTTACCTGCTTAGTGTGGTTTGGTTTGGTGGGTTTTGCAGCATATCAACATCTATGCCGATAAGATTTTTATTGCAGTTAATATATCTTTTCAAAAATGTATTGCTGATAATATTTGTTCCTAGTAACATTCACCTTTTGCAAATATATTTCTGGTATTAAAACCTATATTTATACTTTCGTAGAGTTCCGTCCTAGTATGAAGGCTCAACTATTTGCCCAAAGTTGGGACCCTAACAGGTGCTACAATCCCGGGTCAGAGTGGACCTGGGAATAACAACAATTAAGTGGTGGTTCCACGCTCCTCAAATCCTCCTGATCAGAGGCCTTGCTGTTGGACGTAGTTTATCGTCTTACCCAGGACGGCAATTTACGTGCATCCTTAGCAAATGATGGCATGTACGAATTCCACTTGTGTGTTTGAGGCCCAGCAGTCTTCCAAAGAACGGTACTTCCCCAAGAGGACCTCCGTTCATTTTGATTTGCGGTAAATCCAATCCAGATCGGAGATGATGGAAGGTAACTAGATTGGTTTTCGAGGCACTGAATGTAACCAGCCAGTTGTTTCGCTATTTTGTCGAATAATAATACTCTCTTCCGTCTTTTTATTTTAATTTTCAGATAAACACAACAAAGATTTCTGAGATGAAACAAGGCCCTGAAAATGACGTTTTACTAATGTCGAAATTATTCGGAACAAATGAATGTACATCAAAATGGTAACATTCTTTCTTCATTTAATAAGGATATTAAGATGCTCGTCAGTGAATATGAGGAGTGACCGTCATTTATAAAACTTTTGTCAGATGTTTCTAGTGTATATATTTTTAAGTTAAGCAAGTACTTTCGAAGACCATGTCTCCATCATCAGGCTGTATTTTTTTTTTTTTCAATTTAAAACTTGAAGACGAAATAATTTAATAAATAATAATAAATAATAAAGATGTTTTTTTTAAGAGTGTGCTATTTATTGACTGTTGTACAATCTCGGAACGTGCGAGTCGCAACGCTAAAGTTCAAAATTTTACGTGAAAATTTTTATATGAATTTTGTAATATAGTAAATCCACAAATTATTTTTTTAAAAGGGTTTTTCATGACATTAATTAAGTATATAATTATATATCTTAGTAATTTGTTTTTTCTCAGGAATTTCTTACTACAGGATCAATTGTTTTTTATAAACATATAATTTTAGGCAGCATATAATTTATATATCAAGAAATAATCATACACTGAATCAATCAGCAATATTAACAGTATTTTAATGCATACATTAAGTTCTACTAGCGAAGTGATTTCGCCATTAATCGCATTCTTTCGGTCTAAAATTATTTCGTCTTCAAGTTTTAACTTTAAAGGAAAAAATTACAGCAAGGTGATGGAGATATGGCTCTTCGAAAGTACTTGCTTAACTTAAAAAAATATACACTAGAAAAATCTGACAACAGTTTTATAAATGAGGATCACATCATTCAATGGATTAACAGTATTTTAATGCATACATCATGTTTCTACTAGCGAAGTGATTTCGCCATTAATCGCATTAATATTGCTGATTGATTCTCTGTATGATTATTTCTTAATATATATATTCAAAGACAAGACCCAACTTCGTACGCATATTATTCGTGATTTGTTGTTTGCTGATTATGCGGCTCTTGTAGCGTCATCTTTTGAGGAGGCACTAACGTCTAATAAATCGTTTCTCTGCTGCATGTAAAGCATTTGCTCCGAAGCAATGGCGTGGTGTGAAACAAAAACCACCAGTCTACAAATTTCCAGATAGGCCATTGAAAGTAGAAGACAAACGCTGAACCTATCTTGGTAGCAAAGTCAATTACAGTGGAACTGTAGATGATGAAATCATGCATCGGATTGCTAAGGCTACCAGTACTTTCGGCAAACTTCGACTGGATACGAAAATTCGGGTTTACAGAGCTGTTGTACTTGCCATCCTTTTGTATGGCTCAGCGTCGTGGACTCCGTACAGGTATCATATACGCCAGCTAGGTGTTTTCCATAAAAGCTGTCTGCGTGCAATCTGTGGAGTTAAACTTCAAGATAGGACATCTAACGTAGAACTGTTTAACAGGTGTAATATTGGAGGAATCGAGATTTTTCTCATACAGTCTCAGTTACGATTTACTGGTCGTGTCTTGAGAATGTCTGATGACACGATACCCAAGATCCTAATATACAGCCAGTTAGATCAGAGCTACAGGAATGTAAGACGCCCGTGGCTAAGGTACAAGACAAGCTGAAAAGCAAATTGTCAACTGTCAATATACCACATAACACCCTTGAGCGCTTAGCTTTTGAGCGGGTAGAATGGAAATCAACGTGTTTTAGTGGACTCAGCAATTTTAATTCTGCTTGTCTGATTCATGTTCAAGAAGCGAGAGCAAGATCTAAAAGGTCAGCCAGTCTAACAGTGATCTCATCTCACAATCCTTACACTTGTTCCATATGTGGTCTCCTTTGTAAATCACTAGCGGGTCTTAAATGCCACTTAAGATTATCGCATAATTCATATCCAGAAATCTGTCCATACATGACGAAGTTTTAATACAATTCTTTAGGTAAGCGTATTAAAACAATTATTCATGATATGAATGTCACACGAAATATTATTAACCTTTTTTTAAATGAACACTATGGAACAAATTACAGTTATATAATTTATATATATATATATATATATATATATATATATATATATATATATATATATATATATATATATAGCCTTTTTAAAGTTCTCTATCTATTTTTTTATAATACGGCCGAATATATTCCCGGTGATTTGTCCCGGAGCATGCCGGCATACAATTCTTCTATAAAAGATTAAGTATGGAAATTACCCCAACAGGGTAAATCTTTGATTCATAGGAAAAACAGTATGGCCATTCCCATAAAATAAGCTGACAATTATTACGCAAGAGAAATATCTTCAGATTCGAAAATATGAGCCTGTATTCCCAACCATAAAAGTTCTTATGATTTCGCCAAAAGAATCGTCATTATATGAAGGATAAAATAAGCGTTATTGTGCAATACTATTTACATAATTATGGTTGCTCTAGGAATATGATTGGAAATGTAGACACTAAAATTCTCAGCTGGACAAAAATATTTACTCCCATATTTCAGGGCTTCGAAGCGTTTGTTCCACATACATCCAGAATTCACCGTTTTCATGTTTTTTTTTGTGTGTATATTACTAAAGATTCTCTAAATACATGTAGGAATAGTTGTATAATGGATAGATTGAAGATTCGGTGATTTGAGTTCGAATTCCAGTTGAGTTTTTTACGTTTACTCACTTAATAATACCCTTGATAATGGTCTGGACATATCACATCTCTCCACAGCTATGGGTAAATATCAGAACAGTTATAGATGCAGTTCGCTGTATAAGATTGACAACTCTAAATTCAAAGCAGCATGGAGTGTTCGGTTCCTGCAAGCTACCCAGCACTGAAACACCACTCTTAACCTCTGTTGTTGTCCTGCTACGACCCTAATGGTTTACGGGATCCATGGTTGTGATCGCGATCGAGATTCTGAAATAGAACTTAAAGTAGTTATACATAAATAGATACCTCACCAAAATGTCAAATTTGTAGATATTGTTGCTTGGTTAGTTATTTTTGCTTAGCTGCGTATCAATACCTCATTGCTTTATTTAATGCCGAAATCTATTTTTAACGCAATTTTATGGCTTTAACTAGATATATTCTACGTAATTTTATACTTTAAGGACTATCGTATGTTTAGGTCAGTGTTTTCCAAACGTTTTCTGACCATGATCCTGAATGCAATTTTTGCCTGTCCTAGCGACCCTGAATAAGTTAATGTACGATAGATGAGGAATTCCATATACAGGATTTGAAATTTAACATAATACCAAAACTAATTAATGAAACTTAATATAATTGTTGATATATTATTATATATAATTGGATATTGAAGTCATTGTGATTTTACTTGACGTTTAATATAGATACTGGAAATGATGAATTATAATTAACCCAGATCGTATAAATATTTGCATGCATATTTATTTATCTCTTAATTTTACATATTTGCAGATACACATCCAGACACGTCTGTCTGTGTGCATAAAAATTCCGATATAAATAAATTTATCTGTAAAAAGAAAATATGAATGGATAACAAAAGGAAAATTATCAGGATAAATTCTGTTAAATTTCTAAACGTTTTATTACCGAAGTTATTTCATTCTCTCTCTCTCTCTATATATATATATATATATCTATATCTATCTATCTATGTATATGTATATATATATATATATATATATATATATATATATATATATATATATATATATATATATATATATATATATATATATATCACAGGAATAAAAGTGTGAAGCTTAATATTACTAGACATATTAAAAACGAAACAACCGCTTTCGCTCCCGCTCTTCAGGCTTTCACGGGAGATTTACCTTAAATAAAAAAAAACACTAGAAAATGTGCAATGAAATGGGGGGGAGGGAAAGAAATGCACACAATGCAAAAAATTTACTGTCACATCCGAGTTCGGCTTCTTACATTCAATATTTCTTTCCACTTGTAATATGTGTCAACAATTACAAAGAAGTAAAAAAAAAACCTCAAGTGGGCCAGAAAAATCAATGTGTATCCGCGTCCACAGACGGTCGGTTTTAAACCAGGGGTTGAATTTTATCGGGTGTGCTTTAGCAGCCAAAACACATCATTTTTTGAGTACCAAACGACGTATTTCAGCGTCTCTCCCTGAAATCAAAACCTGGATGAAAATCAAAACCTGGATGAAAATCAAACATTTAAAATTATTTGCTCTTAACTCTGCCAGTTTGAAATCATCGCAGTTTATATTGACTACAGTCAAGAAAGTATTAGGTTGGTGCAAAATTAATGACGTAATAATGTCGTTTTTTGACGTTAAAAATACGTCAAAAAACGACATAATTACATCATTATTTTGCACCAACCTAATAGCTTCATCTTCGTCTTCTTTGCGAGTGATCTATGTATTTCTAACGCTTGTGGAACAGTGTTGTTTTTGGACTAAACTGTTCTGTTAATAATTGAACCGCCTCTTCAAGTCGCTGGTCTTCTTAGGCAAAATATAGTTAACAAAGTATATTCTCCTGTGCCTAATATCCTGAGGAATAGACGAATGTTTTTGTGATCAGCTCAACTTGCACATTCCGAATTGGATATGTCCTTGTAACGTTTAAAGTAATAAGCAAATGTAATTTCTTCTTCAGTTGGAGACGTGAAGTTTTCAATAGTACTACATATAGCGTTTTGAGAGAACGCGTTATCGCTGTGCTGATATATTATGGACATATACAAGTGCCTTTGCTCATTCTGTGTCTGAAGGAGAATTTCTTCCATTTTCTGTTGTCTAACCTGAATTTCTAGGTGTAATTTCTCAAATTTCTTCTGGTATTCTGATTGTTCTCGTTGGAATTCCTCTTGTGTTTTTTATATTTCTGTTCCAACAGTAATTGCTGTTCCTGGTGGTGTTTTGCTTGTTTTGTCGAAATTTCTCTTGTCTTTCTTGGTATTTATTCTCCAACAGCAAATGTTGTTCCTTGCTGTTGTCTTTTTTTGAAATTTCTGGTCCAACAGTAGTTGTTGTTCCTGTTGGTGTTTTAACAATTCTAGCATTTCACTTTTAAATTCTTCCATTTTACTGCGTAAAACTAAGAAATAAGACGGGGGATTTCTTGTTTACCCTATTAAATAAGTTGCTTAACTTGTACGATTATTTTTTCTGAAAAAATTAAAAGGGTAAGAGGGAGTAAAATTTTGCTTTACCCTATCAGCGAAAACAATAAGTCCGTTTGCCTTGTACAGTTCATTTAATGACTTGTTGGAATGGGAAAAGTAAGAAGTTTCACTAAACTTCTTCACAACCACCGACTTTACCTTGTAGAAATTCTATTGTTTTGAAGAGTTTCATTTTTTCAAAGTCAGTATTATAATTAACACTGGATACCTTTCTGTCGTAGAGTTGGATTAGAATTCCTTTCTTCACCACTGTTGTACACACTGGAAAAAAAATCGATGATTTAACGTGAAGTCCATTTCTTTGAATCCTTCGTCGCCAAGATGTTGTGACCATGTAAATGGTTAAGTAATAACAACACCCAGGTTTGCAGATACATCGTATATTAAACAGTAAGTACACCAGAAGAGTATTACACGACTCATGAGTGTGTATTGAATGAACTAGCGCTCATTCTATTCACAGTTGACCGAAGCCTTCGGTACTACTAATGTTACAGTAGGCGGAAGAGTCTAACATAGATTCTTTAGAGGGAGGACACCAAAAAAGTAAGTGACATAGCGTGTTCTTGCCATGAAGGTTTCACTTGGCGGGACTATGGTATGTACTTCTTAGAAAAATACGAAACAGTTGATTATGCCATCATTTATTCTTCGATTTGCATAGAGTTTGCCTGGAATACATTGTCCTAATATATTTATTTTACGGTAGATGGAGCTCGATAGTCCAAGGAAGGTAGTTCATTTAGGGGAAGGAAATCCTTGATTTTAATCCTCCACTCCTCTGTGGACATATCCAAAACATAGAAAAAGCTATGGAATTAAATGAAGGCAGAAAACACAGAGTGGGACCCCGAATACTGTTGAATGCCAACACAGAGAACATTCGCTTCCTGGGTATGAAGATATACTACGTCCAACAGCAAGGCCTCTGATCCGGAGGTTTTGAGTAGTGTGGAACCACCTCTTAATTGCTGGTGTTCCCAGGTCCCCCCTGACTCGGGCTGGTAAAACATGTTTGGGTCCCAAATATGGATAAATAGTTAACCCCCCAACTCTTGTCAAAACATTATGAAAGTGTAAAAATGGGTTTTAATGTCAGAAATATTTGTAAAAATGTTACCAGTAATAATGTTTTTAAGAAAACTTATAACCAGTTCTACAGCTCTGAAAAAAATATTAGGTGGTTGTTAAAATAATGTCATTTTCTCACATATTAACATATGTAAGAAAACGACATTATTTTTGCGCCAACCTAATAACATGTTGGCATTAAATAACCCATTGAGGTTGATATACCGTAAAAAAACAAAAAACAAAAAACAAACCAAACCAGACAACTTTCCGGCAATACCGGCAGTCAAGCTGCCCCCAAGTGTAATGTCATATCGACACGTCTGAGTAACGAGCACTACCTGGACTGTGCAGCTCACGATTTCCGTATACCATCCCCAAACTACGAGAAGGGATACTCCGAATTCAAACCGCCTACTGCCTTTTAGGTCTTGCTTGTTCAAATTCTGAGAGAAGAGACGGTGTAACCTCAGTATCCTCGGTAAAAAGGTGTCGGCAAGCGATTCCATTATGCTGCCTTCTTTGTCACCATGAATAATGAATTGTAAGATGGAGGTGATTTGTGATCACAGCGAGGGAACATACGCTAACTGATTGAAAAATACGTACAATCATAGATTATAATTACAACAAATACAGAAAAAAAAGGAATATAATTTAGTCGTCTAAATTTTAAATATGAACAATTTAAATTTTACCGAAAAGTTATTTCAGTATTAATCCGTCCTTGAATTGAATACTGTTGCCAAATATATCTGGTGACCCCTCTGTTTATCTCGATGTTTAGACAAAATACAGAAATGGATATGCAATGTAATAGGTCCTGATCTGGCATCTTGTCTACAGTCACTTTCTCACAAACCTACTGTGGTATACCTCTGTCTTTTCTACAAATACGTTTATGGGTCGGCTCTGACTAGATACTTTCACTGATACCCCAACTGGAGGAATTTAAGCATGCCACTAGTTTGGCGTTTCGGTCCAAAATTTTCACTGTGCAAACAGTTAAATGTAACCGCCACTTCTACAACTACTTCTCGCGAATTTCCATCCAGTACAACACCCTTCCTTCTACTTGCTTACCTGTTAGCTATAATCTTTAAATATTCAAATGCAATGTCAATCGACATCTTCTGAAATCTTTATCCTGATCCCTGTCCTTCTCTATATTCTTTCCTCAACCCCACTGTTTATTTCTTACTCTTGCTCTCACTCTCTGTAATCCTATGTGTGCTATTGGCAATCCTGGAGTGAAATGCTTAAAATATATTATTAGGTTGGTGCAAAAATAATGTCGTTTTCTCACATAGTAACATATGTGAGAAAACGACATTATTTTGGCACCATCCTAATATTTGATTATATTTAAACGCGATTTACCTCTTAAATATTTGTAAATGTGTTTTTTTGAAAACGTGATTTAACTGTAGATTTGTTATTATTTTTGTCCCTAAAAACAATATATTCAAATCCATAAGCATAACCTATAAAACTGTGTGTATTTGTCTATGGGATGCAGGTGTGTTTCCCAACAATACGTTCCAGCAAACGATCAGGCAGAAAGAGAAAATATAGAGTTCATTTCCACTGCGAATCGATCGATCAACCAATTGGCCGACGAATCGATTTGTCTAAAACCATTTGTCAGACAGGCAATGAAATTACCATCATAAATCAGCAGCTATTGTCGCTGTGGCTTGACGTGAAGTTTGCCCGTTGGCTCTCATCGACAGTGTGATTTGTTTCTTATCTGCCATCGCTATGAATATATTCAGCCGTCTTCGACTCGCTTGGATTCATTTTTATGGCGAACATCTTCGTCAAGTAGTAATCAATAGAAAAAATGCTATAAATATGATTTCATACACATATTACTGCGTGTGTTTACGCGTGTAGGTTCATGATTTATCATTTTTCAGTGAAAATATATAACACACACAGAGATAACCATATTGGAGTTCACTTAATGAAAGCCTCAAGATCCAGTCAAGTTTGAGCTTTATTGAATGAAGTGTGTCACGTGAATGTAGAAAGCAGCTGGCAAAAGGTGAATATTATAGAAATAAAGAGGGGAGATAACAGCTGGCCCTGGAATTGAAGGTCGACATTGTTATGTCCAGAGAATGAAGCATGAGGAATTTATTGCACAACGTAGAAGTTATTGGTCAAATGATGTCTGCATGATAATGTCTCTTGAATACAGAGGAAATGTGCAAAAATAATGACGTTTTTTGACGTATTTTTAACGTCAAAAAACGTTATTATTTTTGCACCAACCTAATATATATATATATATATATATATATATATATATATATATATATATATATATATATATATATATATATATTGTGGGTATTTAGGCAGCATTTTTCATCCATACATGTTTCATTAAATAATATAGACAAATGGTGTCTATTTGTTTTATGTAAATTCTTTTCATAACGTCTAATAAGCTTATCAAAAAACGAAGAAAGAAAATCACAATATTCATCCATATTTTTTAATCCAATCTAAGCTTTCGACTTACATAAGCCATTATCAAAGATGTCAATTACTGTACAACATATTAAGCAATATAAGGACAAGACAGTGATGATATTCTGTGATTGTTTACTTGGATGATTTTCTAGCAACCATAAACAACGTGCATATAAGACGCTAGAAGCTAAAATCGCACCGCAGCTCACGACGTCACACATGACCACGCGAGAGCGAATTCGAAAAGTATGAAGTATGGGAAGCCGTTGGTATAAACCAATGGCTTCTGTTACCAATTATAGACATTTAAGAATATTGTAGAGATGCCATAATTGATTTTGTTTAGGTTGGGTTTCAACTGTTTGATGTATAATGCTTCAATGATTTTTAGTTTTTGTCTATTATTTTCATGTTTAAGTATAATTGTGTTTTCGACAAATATTTTACGGAAATGTGTGTGTGGCCAGGCATCTTGTTTTAAATGCTTAAAAATATTAGAGTTTTCATTCAAATGTCGAGAAAGCGTGACAAACATAAATGTTATTTAATTCGTTGGAGATGCACTCTCCCAAAGGGCACTTGAATTTATAAACTATGTTGTTTTTTGCAAATCGCTAACCGGGGGGAGAAGAATTATTGAGAAGAATTAAGTTGTATATACTATATTTAGTGTAGTATATGATTAATTTAATTTTTTTTGCTAGGATCTGCAGTTGATATATTAGAATTTACTAATTTTTTTAGTATATTTTCATCTAGTTTATAATTAGTATGCACTTGATTACGATATAGGTGATGAATATGTTTGAGATTAGTAGAAGCAGTATTATGTATTATTTGCTTAGTATTGAGATTTCTAAGAAAGTGTTTTATTTGTTCATCAACTCCATAGTTTGTAAAGCTATTATTAATAAGTGTCTGTTTTATATTCTTTAGTTCACTGTAAAAAATAATTTTGTGGATGAATTAGTTTCTGCACGATGTATTAGATTCTTTATAATTAATATTTTGTAGTAATATGGGCATTGGCTCTTGTAGTTAAGTGTACATAAATTTATGCTTGTAGGTTTTTTGTATGGCGAAATAGTAAATTTGATATTATTTGTGTTTATCAATATGTCAAGGAAGGGGATTTTATTAGTAATATTAAGTTCATATGTGGATTTAAGGACAAAATTATTTTGGAAACGTTTTTGAAGTTGAAGTATTTCATCTTTATTTTTAACTAACATAAGAATATCATCAACGTATCTTAGGTAAATGGATTTTTTTAAAAATCTGTAAATATCTTATTTTCGGGGTTCGACATGTAGAAATTGCTAAATGTCGGACACAATACTAAACCCATTGAGGCACCATCACGTTGTGTGTGTGTATATATATTATTATCATTATTATTATGATCGAAGAAAGGTACTTCAGTAGTACAAGCTAATAGTAGTCAATAGTTTCACTAACAGGGGCATTAGTAATTAATTTTTCCACATCAAGTGAAGCTATGATTTCATTATCAGCTTTTTCACTTTTTAGGATTTGGATTACTTCTAATGTTGACTTAACACTTTATTTACAAGGAAGGTAGGGAGTAATAAGTTGGTTAATTAATTTTGTTAGATGATTTACAGGAGTTGGAATTTGTGATATGATAGGACGGTTAGGTTTATGTGTTTTATAGTGCCGTATATCTAACCAGGTCTACAATCACCAACAATTTTATGTAATTTTAAAGCGTTCTGTTCAGCATTATTAGCATTAATAAGTTTATTAAGCTTTGATTTTAGTTGGTTAGGTTCTTGTTAAATTTTTTAAGCTTTATGTGATCATGGAGTATGTGGTCAAGTTTTTTGTTGTAATCCAATTTGTTTAGGATGAAAAAATGTTGGTCTTATCAGCTTTTTTTTACAATAATGTCAGGGTGGTTGCGTAGTTCTTAGGCCGCAATTTTCAGTTGTTTAGAAAGTATTTTTGAGGAGTTTCTGCTTTTATCATGCCGATCCTTGAATGCCTCGGCCTTAAGTAAGTCTTTAAATTCTGGTGTAGTTTCTATTAGTTGTTCAACCTGGAGTTTAACGATGTTTTGGTATAGGGTCTCACTTCATATTTTTTTAAACGCCATCTAAATCATTAACATCTATATTTGTTTTTTGTATGAATGATTTATGAATTTATAAATTATAATTGCACCTTTAATTGTAATATATATATATATATATATATATATATATATATAAAGAAAGAAACTCGTCCCAGGAAACCTTTTTCCAATTTGTCGTTCATTTTCCATGTTATTTGTTATATATATATATATATATATATACACACACACACACACACATATATATATATATATATATATATATATATAAAACGAGAACATTGAATTCATCAATTAGAGTCGACAGTCTGTTTCATGCTAGATGCAATCGTCAGGCCACGAGTGCTGCTATTTTTCTCGGCTATTTATATCTGTGTGCAATATATAGTAGAGAAAAATAACAGCTCTCGTGACCTGACGATTGCATCTATCATGAAACAGACTGTCGCTTCTAAGTGCTGACTTCTCTGTTCACTTTTATATTTATACACGGTCTATCTCTGATATTGAGCACTTTATCCCATAAATAAAGCCCATCTTAAAACTATATTTAGACACACGCTATAAATATTTCGTTTAATAGCGCTTATCAATTGCCAGATTTTGACCCGTCGGTGCTCCCATACTATGCGTCTTACGTATTAAGGGTGGAACTTAATTTTCATTATCTTCATTTTTACCACCTTCTTTCGTAACACAAATAAATGTCGGTATAAAATTCCGACTTTAACATTATAACTTGAGTGCTTTTCGATTCTTGTAATCGAGGGATCTTAGTAAAAAGCAAAAATGAAAATAAATGCTAACACCAAAGGATGCTATTTGGTTGTTGAAACCTCACTGCACACTTCGTTTCCTGTTTGATTTACTATCGGTCTGTAACGTCGGCATGATGCCGAACTTAAATGGGTTTAAAACTCAAGAGAAGTGAATTGCTAGTAAACTGTTTTTAATTGTTATTTTCTGTAAATTGTGTAGGCATCTATGAATTGAGAAAGAAATGCTAATTGGGACGGTGATTGTAATCGTGATTGGAAATGCTAACGTTTCTCCGAGATGGAACTTGCATCCAGTGGAGCATTGTTGTTGAACAAGCAAATGCGTATTTGAAAAAAAAAAAAAAAATCTCGAGAGGCGGATTCGTGACTGAACGAATTACGGGTGACATGCACCGACGCACATAGATAGAAGAATCGGCGGAAATATTTGTCACGTGTAAATGAGTGGATAAAGCGGATATTTCCGAAGTTGGTAAATGGATTTTTCATATCCATTTAAATGAGGAATAAGACTGAAGGACGATTTCATGACGTTGTATCAGTACAGAGAACCACAAGTGTGTGCCTGTGTGTGTGTATATATATATATATATATATATATATATATATATATATATATATATATATATGTAAGCAAATATATGGATATAGATCCGACAGTATGAAGAAAAATATACGGAAAAAACAAACAAAAATCCTTATATGTAATTATGCTGTTTTAATGTTAATATAATGTCAACGTCGGACGTTTCGGTCTAATAAACCATCTTCAGGACATATTTATAAAATATAATTAACATTATCAATTCAACATGACAAAGACGATGGACACAAGAACAAGACTTATCCAAACAGATAACTGAAAGTTTTATATGATCAGCGTTCCGTTTAAACATGGTCACGTTGTCGTCACGTGGGCGACGCTGTGAAAACGTATTCCTAAATTTGAGTATTTTGAATGAAAAATCAAAAATGAAAAGAATTCTATTTTGATCTAAAATTTATATGTACGCTTGTCGAGCATTAATCTTGCTAGAAAAGGGGAAATACTAAAGAAGCCAGGTCTAGTATATATATATATATATATATATATATATATATATATATATATATATATATATATATATATATATACAAACACACATGCAAGTGCGTATGTGTGTGGAGAAGAGCATTCTGGAACTTATTTCTTATAAAAATTTTAGACGGGATTTACAATCAAATCAGCATGCAACAGAATTTATTTCCTTATTGCGGTCAAAATTCTCATATATATATATATATATATATATATATATATATATATATATATATATATATATATATGTATTCTCATACAAAAATTTGCGCATATAATTTTAAACTCTAAGTAAAAGTGTACTTTGTACACGTAGGTTAAATATTAGCTTGGTGCAAAAATAATATCGGTTTTTGACGTTAAAAAATACGTCAAAAACCGATATTGTTTTTGCACCAACCTAATAGTTTCATTATCCTTCCTTCATAGAATTTAATTAAATCAAAGAAGGCGTATAATTTTGTAATTATCAAAATCCAGAGGGTAGCTCCAACACCTTTTAGCCTGTAGTGTTTAATCGACAGTTATAACCTGGTTATGCAGATATAGATATGTATATAATATACATTTTGATTATTATAGTAAGCAGTTGAGTTTTCTGAATAATTGTTCAAGCCTTTAGTTAACTGATTCAATCTACTCTCAATTTCAACTAATGAGCGTTCAACAGTATAGTCTGAGCTTGACGCCCTACTTTAGTTAATGCCTACAATGATTGTTTTTCGTCAGATTGAAACCCACACAGCATTTCTCATACGGAACAAGGAAAAGCAGCAAGAACTCCTACCGGGATCCGTTGTTGATGTTTTCCCATTACTCCCACTTAATACGTAAGACACATAGTATGGGAGCACCTACGGGTAAGAATCTGGCATCTGATAAGCGATATTAAACGAAATATTTAAAGCGTGTCACATATTAATTCACTAACGCAAAAAGAGCATTTTAACAAATACAATGGAATATTTTATTACATAAGGCATAAGGGCCATAACAGTTGTAGCATAAACATATATATATATATATATATATATATATATATATATATATATATATATATATATATATAAAGATGAACATTGAAGTCAACACTCAGTGGCGTCAGGGGGTTTCATACTGGACGCAATCGTCAGGCGACCTGATGTCTTCGTCCAGCGTGAAACAGCCTGTCGCCTCTGAGTGTTGACATCAATGTTCATTTTTGTATTTATATTTACATACACTCTATTTCGGATATTGATCACTTTATTCCATAAATATAGCACACATTAGAAATAGATTTCATTCTGTGTATATATATATATATATATATATATATATATATATATATATATATATATATATATATATATTAGGTTGGTGCAAAAATAATGTCGTTTTTTACGTTCAACTTTATGTGAGAAAACGACATTATTTAGTGCGAGTGCTATTGAAAGATGACTGACACCAGTATTGTTCAACGGATTTACTATAGTTTTTTTTCTGCGATTACAAAGTCTCTACTACAACGAGTATTACGAAATTGACAATGAGTATTTGTTGACATTACAAAAGCGTCAATGAGTTTTCTTTGACATCAGAAAAGTAAAAAAAATAAAAAAATTGTATCGGAAATCATTGCAACTTGAGGAACAAGCATTCTTGGATAAAGCGTATGCAATAAACCTATCTCCTACAATCTAAATCTTATTTAAATACTTGTTTAAATAATCCACAAAGGGCAGATAATCCATAAAAATCGAAAACTTCTATCTTAGAAATATTTGTTTTTTTTTACTATCCAAAACACTCACTGGACTGAAATCCACTTACACAACTTCGTTTGGGTGATGACTGGCTCTTTCTATCTGAAGCATTTGCTTTCAATCCATCCTCTGAGTATCAAATTCTTCAAACCCTCTTTCCTCGTTATATTCCCTCAGCAAAAAATAAAATATAGTTCTGATTTCAAATATAAGTGTTTTTATTTGTGCATTTTCGTTGAAATTACGTTGCATACATGTTCCGTCAAGGATATTCTTAACGACTTTCTATAATATCACATCGTCGTTACTTCACGTCTCTTCGTGTGTGAAGATATCCTCCAGCATTCACTGCCATGTAAGAGCACAGATATTACATGGGGTTTTCGCAGAGCTATAATTGTATAAAAAATATATTCCTGTACCTTCGTAAGTTTTAAAGATTTCGGAAACCACATTTTAGAATTCCACTTACTATTCGGAGTTCAGTCAACATTTAAAACACTTCACTTTCTTTATTTTTATATCTACACTTATTTTGATATCTACACTTCGTTTGGGTTTCTCCTTCTTACGTACAACTATATCCATGTAATTTGTCTGTACCCCCGTTCTATATTTGTTAATTATATGACTGAGAAACTCATTTGAATTTCAACAGTTTGTATTGGTTATTTTCCTGTCTTGCTCTTTCTATTATTTGCAAATGCATTGGCGATATTTATAAACGTTGTAGTAGAAACGTTAGCTAAAATTTGAGAAAAAAAATCTATTCTCGGTTAAGCTGCTAAATGTACAATGACTTCTTGCCATTATTTGCTAAGTCTATTATTGGGGCAAGTTACTTTTATCTTAATCTTTCTTTTTTCATTCATTTGATTCGATAATTTTTCTCTACTACCATTTTCTTTGTATGCTATGAGTACATATGTACGCCCACGTAGATAGATAGATAGATAGATAGATAGATAGATAGAGAGAGAGAGAGAGAGAGAGAGAGAGAGAAGGAGATAGATATTTAGCATTAGACAGATAGATAACCGGTGTAATGGGCAATGTTTAAAGATATTTTGCATATGGGAATAACAAAACAAGCAGAAAAATAGTGACCTATAGAATGAATGCTTTAAGAAAGAACTATTTTCTCTGTCTGTCTGTCTATCTCTCTGTATATATATATATATATGTCGTTTTTTGACGTATTTTCAACGTGAAAAAACGACATTATTGCGTCATTATTTTTGCACCAACATTATATATATATATATATATATATATATATATATATATATATATAGATAGATAGATAGATAGTTCTGATTTCAAATATAATATATATTGCGTCATTATTTTTGCACCAACCTAATATATATATATATATATATATATATATATATATGTTAGGTTGGTGCAAAAATAATGACGCAATAATGTCGTTTTTTCACGTTGAAAATACGTCAAAAACGACATTATTACGTCATTATTTTTGCACCAACCTAATATATATATATATATATATATATATATATATATATATATATATATATGATAAAAATATAGTTTTATCGTATGCTATAGATATGGATTAATATCGGAGGTAGAGCGTATTTAAATTAAATAATATATATATATATATATATATATATATATATATATATATATATATATATATATATATATATATATATATATATATCAAGCTTTTCGACCCAAGCTAGAAGGGAGTGCCACTAGCACGCAAGGGGCTACAGAAATTGAAAGTATGCGAAAAGAGAGGTGTTTGAGGAAAGGACAAAGAGAAGGACAATTTCGTTTTAAGATAAGTTTTATTCATCGGTTAAAGTGTTCAAGATTAGGAACATAGCATATGTTAATAGAAAATTGAACATTCGAGGCGACAGCCAGATTCATACTTAAAGTCAATCGTCAAGCCGTGACAATCACGCTAAGGCATGAAACAGACAGTCTCTTTTGGATATTGACTTCGATGTCCACTTACACGCACACACACACACACGTACACACATATATATATACACACAAGCACATATATACATATGTGTGTGTTTTTGTGTGTGTGTAGGTAAAAAATCCTTGGGTAAGCAATCCAAGTAGATCCTGTTAATATAAAATATTAAAACTGATCCAAAAATGAAAGCACAATATAATTTTTATTATTATTGAGCATATAACTGAATTAAAATTAATGAGATCCAAACTATTGATTTCATACACATAAATTATATATTAGGTTGGTGCAAAAATAATGGCGTAATAATGTCGTTTTTGACGTATTTTTAACGTGAAAAAACGACATTATTGCGTCATTATTTTTGCACCAACCTAATATATTTGGGCAATTTTTCCGTATTCTCCTGTTTTTTCCTCGTCCCGGGTAAGACGATAAACTACATCCAGGGCCTCTGATCAGGAGGTTTTGAGGAGCGTGGAACCAGCACTTCATTGCAGATTTTCCGATGTTCACACTGACCCACGATGGTAGCACCTGCTAGGGTACCAGCTATGGGAAATAGTTAACTTTTACCAACAATACTATTTTGAAAAAAATATTACCAGCAATAAACTTTTGATGAAAAATATTAACAGAAACAGATTTTTAACGAAACACAATATTACCAGCAATAAAAAATGTTGGCATAAAATAACCCATTGAGGTTGAAATACCGTAAAAGAAAAGAAACCAAACCAATCTAAACCAAAGAATACATATTCTATTTATACAAATCTATCCTAAAAATGTTGTCGGCCTTAAATAACCCGTTGAGGTTGAAATTCCGTAAAAGAAAATAAACCAAACCAATCTAAACCAAAGAATACATATTCTATTCATACGAATCTATCCTAAAAATGTTGTCGGCATTAAATAACCCGTTGAGGTTGAAATACCGTAAAACAAAATAAACCAAACCAATCTAAACCAAAGAATACATATTCTATTCATACGAAGCTATCCTAAAAATGTTGTTGGCATTAAATAACCCATTGAGGTTGATATGCTGTAAAACAAAATAAACCAATCCAAACCTGTTTTTCCTTTTTGTTTTATTAGCAGAAATATGCGCATCGTTTCTAATCGTACTAACCGAAATACTCGTTGTAAATCTTCAGTAAAAATCTTACAAAACAGACACAATCTATTGTCGGTTAATCTTGTAAATATTTCCTGGTATCGTTTTCATTATTTCTTCATTTTGTTTAAATCCAGAGAAACTTTTTAGAGTAAACTTATTTATCACGACTGCCATTAAGTACTGAAAGTGAATGTGAAAGTGAAAGTGAAAAGACTCCTCCTCGGGGCCAAAGAAGCCGATTTAATTAAAATGTCGAAACAGTAATTCAGAAATCCTAGCAGAAAAACTGTCATGCGTATGTTATAAAATGATTACATCTTTTAGTAATATTACGACAAGAGATAAAGTATATCGTTAGGCGATAATAGGAGACGTGAAAAATAGTTATAAAACAAGAAGGATTGATGAGATTGAAATAAATGCAAAAAGATCATCTAAAATTTATTTTAATTTAAATCTTGCTTTACTGTCGTAAAATCGACAATTTTATGGTGCATTGCTAGGGAATGTACATGTTTAAACAGTAAAAGTTAAAGTCGAAAAAATTTGAATTAAGTCTATTATTGGAGTAGGCTCTACTAATGCGTCTATTTCTTGTTTTATTTATGTGCTTGCATATTTATTCATTTGCTAACATTTTGTGTTTTTGTAGGGAGTTCTTATACATATTCACATAGATAGATAGATAGATAGATAGATAGATAGATAGATAGATAGATAGATAGATAGATAGATAAAGGAATGAAAGGAAGAATGAAAATAGCTAAAACGCACGGACAAACGAGAAAATATTTGAACGTTATTTGACAAATGCAAATCGTAAAACCCAAGCAGTAGAAAATAGTATTAATGACAGATATTCAAATAAACATTTGGAAAATATGTAGTCGCTGTCTTTCCGACTATCCAACAATATCTCCATCTATTCACACACACACACACACACACACACACATATATATATATATATATATATATATATATATATGTATACGCACACACACACACATATATATATATATACACACACACATATATATAAATATGTATACACACACACACATATATATATATATACACACACACATATATATAAATATGTATACACACACACACACATATATAAATATGTATACACACACACACATATATAAATATGTATACACACACACACACACACACATATATATATATATAACGGATGTTAAACTTTAATTTTGACAGGTGCCTTTCACTTGAAATAAACTGAGTAAAGCGCCAGGAAATGAAAATTCCCAAGACATTCAATAAATATTTTCCTTCTAATTCTCTTCTCTTAATAGATAATTATTATGTATTGCCTTTAGCATGAAACAGACAGTCGCCTCTGTGTGCCGACTTCAATGCCCACTTTAATATATACATACTCCTATTACAGATATTATTAGATTGGTGCAAAAATAATGTTGTTTGTCTTTTGAAGTT
Organism: Acanthosepion lycidas; assembly: GCA_963932145.1. Classification (NCBI taxonomy): domain Eukaryota; kingdom Metazoa; phylum Mollusca; class Cephalopoda; order Sepiida; family Sepiidae; genus Acanthosepion; species Acanthosepion lycidas. The sequence goes on along the minus strand of OZ010595.1, from coordinate 23,875,619 downwards.
GAACGTCAAAAAACGACATTATTTTTGCACCAACCTAATAACAATTTTAACCTATAAATATAGCATATCTAAAAGCAAATATTTTATCATATATATATATATATATATATATATATATATATATATATATATATATATATATATATATATTTATTTATTATCGGTGGTTAAAAAAATTATTTTAAAACTCGCTACAGGACCAATAAAACTGTCAAACTGACCAGGGGAATTCAGGATAGCATAGATCCATCCAGCTCTTATCTCAAATAACATCTTAAAAGAGAGTGTTTTACCAACACAAGGAATGTTAAAAGATTCATGTTAAAATGATAAAAAAACAATTGAAAACTACAGGCTTTCGCTTTCGTGTTTTAGTTCACTCTGGAATAAAGATATAGGAAGGTCATTATATGTGGTCATTGTGAAACATGTTCCACTTTTTATGCAGTTAACCCCAACATATAATATATATATATATATATATATATATATATATATATATATATATATAAACAGAGACACATCCCCTCACCAAGTCTAATAAAACTGTCAAACTGACCAGAGAATTCATAGCAGCATCCAGCTCTTATCTCAAATAACAACTTAAAAGAGACTGTTTGACCAACACAAGGAATGTTAAAAGATTCATGTTAAAAAGATAAAAAAAAAAAAAAAAAAATGAAAACTACAGACAAAAGTTCATTTTCTCGATCAAGACATTCATTTCTGTAGTTTAGTGCTAGCAGCAAGCAGAAGTATTTCTCCTCCCGATGATGACGATTTTGGCCGAAACTAGTCGAGGAATCTAAATGAAATAATAATAAAAAAATCAAAGAATATTAATCTACAACCCAGTGTGTCTGAAGATTTTATTTTTTTAATTTTTTAATATTTGTTATTGTTCAAAAAAAAAAAAAAATATATATATATATATATATATATATATATATATATATATATATATATATATATATATATATATATATATATATATATATATATATATATATATACGCCTTAACATGAAAAACTAGAAAATTTCGTTTGCGAGGGATACGAAGGACTACATCATTTCGTAAAATATAGTGAAGTATGACGTTTAGCTTTCATAGGAAGTTAAGGGGAAACGGTAGGAGAATAATCAAGCATTATGGCAGCAAGCTAGATGTTCGGCCATTGTCCTGCATAGAATTTTGTTGTTGAAAATTAAAAGGATTCTTTTAAAAACCGGTAAAAATAAAACTCGCACAATAAATTCAAAATTACTATGGTAAGCGTTAAATAAAGACCATCCTTGTTAGAAGTGATACAAACAAATCAATATAATATGTTAACAATAATATTTAGACATCTATACATTCACATAAAATGTAATTAACGTTAACTAAACATCAATACAGATCTATATTTATATATATCTAAATATATTTAATACAATAGAATAGTAAATCATATAAGGGCACCGGAGTACTTCTACTAATTATTAGTGTAAGAAATGGTATTATCAAAGTTTAGCCATTTTTTAATTTAAAATATGCCTACATTTTACAGTTAGATGACCTCTTTGGTTTAATATGGATTGCAAACAAAACTGTCTAGGATTCTATTTAGACAATTTCATATCATGGCCTATATAAAAATAAAATTCAGATAGTTCAAATTTAGTCTAAGCCTGTATTTCTTTGGTTAATCCCGCTAAATTTCACAAGACTATATTTAAGCATTTTTTTGAAAAAAAAAAAGACGAAATATTCTGCTTTTGAAATTAATCGTCCACTCATCAGTAATTTAGCATCGACCGAAGAGACACCTTTGTAGTGTTGATACACGATTATTATTGTGTATCGACTTTTAAGATGTTTTTGTTTTAATCTCCGATAATAAATAATATTATTTCTATTCTATATAGTGCCCAGTTTTAAATTAAATGTTACGGACAGTTGAGTTATATTTGGATGCACCATATATATATATATATATATATACATACAGTGTAACCCTGATATAAGAGAGTTGTCGGGACCGGATAAGAAGTCTCTTATATCAGGGTTTCTCTTATATACGGGTTTGGTCTATTTTGTTTACATTAAAACAGGCTCTAATTTGGGACCAGAGAAAACCTTTCTTATATCCGGGTTTCTCTTATATCGGGGTCTCTTATATCCGGGTTACACTGTATATGTATTAATTCAAATAACCAGGTAACAATGACCGGCCTCTATTATTTTATTCATGTGCTTTCACACAATCATCAGGTAGCCAGTGACTTGTAATAAGATGAATAGCCTATATACCACCGAGCGATTTCAAATTGACAATCAGACAAAAACCCCCATGGTTGAGTGGGGGGGGATGATAGATCATCCAGTCAAGGTCTAAAATTGCATACCCGCAAAAAAAAAAAAAAAAAAATGTTTCCCACCTGGAAAGGCCATGATAGCAAAAAACTCTCAATAAACTGAAACTAGTTCCACTGTTGTTTTGGGGCTTTTTATTTAAAACCTGAGTTTACATTTTTATATAAGAATGATCATGAGAACGGTTAACAGGTCTAGAAATAACGGAACAGGTGAAAGGAAAACTGGAACCGTAAATGTGATCATCATTTCAACTTAGAGCTAAATACATTCTTCTTAAATTAGATTTCAATAGTTTTATGAAATACCAATACGTCGTCGGAGAATAGTTAAAAAAAAAACCTCAGTGTAAGATATCTGTATTCATTTCTAAAATAAAACGCTTCAAATCTTAATGTAAAAATTGGAGAATTTTGCTGTTAAAGGATTTGGAGAATTTTGCTGTCAGACGTAGCCAAAAGCGTGGCACTCAAGCCACATACGGCTCTATCATCTTTAATATACGGCACACGGAATGATGCTGAGCTCGTTTTTACATCACAGTTAATATATTTGTTATCAACACATTCGAACTAATGCGCAGGATCGCCTTATCAGTGATGTTATGACTTGGAGTCATGACAAGTTTCGGGTTTTTCAGCATCATACTTGTTAACCCAAGAGACCCTACCGGAACAATATCTATTCTGGTAGAAGATCCTGAAGCAAAAATATACACCAAGTACACAACAGGGGGCATACAAAATTACTGCCACTGCTGATCTTGAAAACGGAAGGGAGCAATCAGAAACGCCCTACGTCACTTCCTCCTCAGCCAAGACGAGACAATAGGAAAACTAACCGGATGCTTGTCTTTTCCCTCTTAGGCCCAACACTCGGTATGAGCCACACTCTCAATGAAGACTGGTCGACATTACAGGTAATGTAATTTTTACTTGTCGCCGGGAAAGTTTTTTTTTTTTTTTTTAATCTTCTATGAAACGATATTTCACCTAATAAAAAAAGAAACAAATAAAAGAAAAAAAAAAAAACAAACAGTCATACATATTCTCTGGTCGTATCATCATGGTCAGAAACGGACTGTTTTTCTTGTTAGCTAGAAAAAAAATTTTAAATATAAAAATTCGCCGTCTGTATTAGAAATACCAATACGTCGTCGGAGAATAGTTAAAAAAAAAAAAAAAAAAAAATAAACGACTCTACACTCAAACGGCGACCTTGGACATCGCTCTGTATATTTCTATCTTAATATCCCTTCTAACAGCAACTCAACGGCCACCGATCTCCGTCCTAGAGCTCAATTTTATTTTAAACCATAGATATTTTGAGGGTTTCTCTACAGATTTTGAAATAGTTCTGATGGCCTTTCTATGATTTACTCCCCTGAATCCAAGAGAAAGAGAGATATGCTCCAAGCAAATGAGGATGTGCTACGCGATCGCCTACACAAGACATCTCTTTTTAAGTTCCATAATCAAATTTGAGGCAACACGCCAGTAGAGTGACTTATAGCGAGTTTTCTAACGTTTTTCGCTAATATGAAATGGAAAGATTATATTGAAACTATTGTTATATCAACTGCCAGGAAATTTGGTGTACTGTGTCGTACTAGACAATTTTTTCGTCCAAATCTATCTTACATATGGTATACAAGTATACCATTCGTTCATGCCCTGAATATCGCGGCAAACTATAGTCTGGTACACGTGGTATATATTTAGAGATTCAAAGGATCCACAATGTTACTGGTCTTGACCAGAGATCACTGCTCCAATCACTCCCCCACCGTATCGTAGCTTCCCTGTGCTTTTTTTCTATAAATACAGACAACCCTCTCATCTATGGTCCCCCGTCAACGGATTTCGGGTAAAACCGATAAAATCTGCAGGCAAAATAAAAAAAACAATCTGCAAAAAAAAAAAAAAAAACAAACTTCCAAATCGTCGGCGATGTATTTAAAAATTAATGTGCTTGGCGCAACGAGTTGTATTTTTTCTGAAAATGACCTCTTGGCGGGCGGTGGCGGATTTTTCAATTGTAAACAAGGACAAAAAATAGGATACATTAGCCCGTGCTTGAGAAGCCTAATATTTTTTGTCATTTTGATTAATATGTCTATATTAAGTATATATTTATTTATGCCATATATACGTGTTTATAGAATTTACATGATCACAACTACTGGTATTTACTGTAGTGGTTCAAAAACTCAAAAATAATTTCTTCCCATCACGGACAATCAGCTTTAACGGATCACCCCGGGACTATTAATCAATTGACGCTGTAATTTCGCGATAATTTTTCTGATGAAGTTCATTCTATGGTAACTGGGATTTAGGTATTTAGGCGCAATAATAGATTGGCAGCAAGTTCTATCCATTTTACAGTTGAAATGGCTAGATATGGTTGTGAGTTCTATGCTAATAATTTATTTAGTCGCACATTATGGAACTCTCTTCCGGGTTGTTGCTTTCCAGTCAATTTTGATTTTTAACATGTTTTATGCAAATTGTTATCTTCTGTTTTTTTTCCTGTTCTTTTGTTGTTCTCAGAGGACACTTAAAGCAACTGAAATCTGGTTTTACAGAAAGATGCAGGCGATAACATGGACTGAACTGCTGAGCAAAGACGAGGTTTTGGAGAAAATGTAAACAAAAAGGAAATATACCTAACATCTGGAAAAGTTAGTTGAAATTTCTTAGGCACTTAATAAGGAAAGGGTTTTAAGAAAACTTGATACACGCAAGAGCGATTGATGGAAAGAGAGACAGAGGAAAGCATCATGTAACATACTTGATGTGCTTGAGCCAATGGATGGTAGAATAGGGTTTAGGAGAAATAACAAAAACAAAATATAATAAGAGCTACAAGGGACAGGAAGATGTGGTGGGTTATGATCGCCTACGTCATGAAGAGAAACAACACATAAAAGAATAAGAAGGATGTCTTACTTTCCCTCATATATGTTCAAACTCAGTAGCGACGGAGAGAGTGAAGAAGGGACTAAGCATACACTACCAGAAAACAGAATACATTGTCGTCAGAAAAAAGGATTAGCCCGAAATACGATTTGCAGGTCAGAAACACTAAAATCAAGCAGACTCGGAACTTTAAATATCTACGAAGCGTTCTGACGGAGGGCGGTAAATGCGAGACTGAAATTTGTAGACGTATTGGGATGGACAAGGACCACATTCCAAAAGCTGGGCAGTGTATTGTGAGACAGGAGGATTTCCTTGGTAAGGAAGTAAATAATACTGAGTTGTTACTTGACATCTATCCTTCATTACAGCAGCGAATGTTGGACGATTTCCTCAAAGATGAAGAAGAAACTCGAAGTGACAGAGATGTAGATATATAGAAGGATGCTAAGGATATCATGGACCGAGCCTGTGAGCAACGATGAGGTCTTAGAGAGAAATGCCAACAAAGAAGAGGCTTACACTTAACATCAGCAAGGGGCAGCTGAAGTCCCTGGGATGCATAATGGGGAAAGCGGGTCTGGAGAATCTGATACTCACGGGTGAGATAGACCGAAAGAGAGACAAGGGAAAACAACAAATTTACATACCTTTAAGTAAGTGCATGACAAACGTTGTCTAGGGGAGGTGGCAGGAGGGAAAGAACTTGTTGAGAGCTGCAAGGGATAGAGGGAGGTGGAGAGCCATGATCGGGTACGCCCTGAAAGGACACGGCACGTAGAAAGAACCCCAAATTCTTTAGAAAAATTATTACATTTCTTGTGGTGAAATGTTTAAAAAATATCTTGAGGTTGCTTGGCAGCCAAGCACATAGAAGATATTGTTTCGTTTCCGATGGTGAGGTTCTCATGTTTGTTTTTTGAATAATTTCTAATTTGTCAGCTCAAATATCAAATTTAGCTCTTGAGAAGACGTAATCTACCGCTGTCTGTATATGTTTTAAATAAATTAATTTATATTATATTTCTTTTTTTTCTTGTCCTTCTGCCGTCAAACAGATTTAACGCGTCGAAGGAAATAAACGAGAAATGCGAAATGGATGTTTGCAAGTAATAAAGAAACCTGACGAAAAATAAAATTACAAGGGTTTCGAAAAGTGCCAAAAAAATTGCCAATTTTAACCAATTTCCGTTGTATTTTTGTGATTGCTTCGCCAATAATCAAGGCGAAATGCTATGAATTTGTTGCGGTTGTGCCAGCTGTAAAATGTCACAGGTTTGGAAACAATTAACTTTCGCCAGTGATTTGTGTGCGCCGTCATTAGAAAAAGAACAGAAAAGAGAGAGAAAATATTAGATTTTATTTAGAATCCTAAAGGTTTTTTTTTTTTAAATATTATTTTTTGATAGGAAAACATTGATGAAAGAAAATAAACCAAACGTTGATATATTTGCTCTCTCCATTTATAGAGCGACACTTAAAACTAATGAAACACTGCTTATTTTTTCTTCATTTCCTGATTATGATTCCTCTTCTTCTTCTTTTTCCTCTTCTTCTTCCTCTTCTTCTTTTTCCTCTTTTTCTTTTTTCCTCTTCTTCTTCTTCTTCTTCTTTCCGCTTCTTCTTCTTTTTTCTTCTTCTTCTTCCTCTTCCTCTTCTTCTTCCTCTTCTTCTTTTTCCTCTTCTTCTTTTTTCCTCTTCTGCTTCTACTTCTTCTTCTTCTCCTTCTTCTTCTTCTTCCTCCTCTTCTTCTTCTTTTTCCTCTTCTTCTCATTCTCATTCATCTTCTCATTCTTTTTTTCAGCTTTTTCTTCTTTTTCTGCTTCTTTTTCTTTCTGTTGTTATGATTATTCTTTTTTGTTTCTTATTTTTTGTTTCTTCTTCTTTATCTCCTTTTTTCTTTTCATTTTCTTCTCGTTCGATATTTTTCTTCTTTCCCTTTTCTTCTCATTCTTCTGTTTTTCTTCCTCTTTTTTCTTCTTCTTTCATCTTCTTCATTCATATTTGCTCTATCCTCTACTACTTCGTCGTAAATTCTTCGTCTTCGCCTCGTAATTCTTCTTCGTCGTCCTCTGCTTGTTGTTCTTCTTCGCCCACTACCCATTCTTCTTCTTCTTCTTCTTCTTCTTCTTCTTCTTCTTCTTCTTCTTCTTCTTCTTCGCACTCTACTTATTCATCGGGCTCTACTTCTTTGTCTTCACCATCTACTTATCCGTTGTCTTCTACTTCTTCTTATTTTTCCCCTAATTCTTCTCCTTCGTCTCTACGTCTTCTTTGCACTCGAATTTCTCCTCTTCATCCTCTACTTCTGCTTATTCTCCCTCTACATCTTCGTCTTCTTCAAATGGTACTACTTCTTCTACGCCCCCTATTTCGTCTTATTGTTGTTGTTGTTCTTCTTCTTCTCAGTCTCATTTCCCTGCCCTATCATTTCCCCTTCACTTTTCTCATACAGTGTCATTTTCTTTTAGATCTTTCTTTCCCTCTTCTTTTCACACATTTCTGAACAATCATTTTCGCATCATTTTCCTCCTCAATTTTAATTTCTTTTCCTTCTTTGTCATTTCCAAAATATTTTCTTTCTTCTTTTCCTTCTTCTTCTTCTTCTTCTTCTTCATCATCATCATCATATTTGTTCTCTCACATCAAATACTACTTGCGGCTACTCATGTTTTTTTTTCTTTTTGCTCTTCTTTTCATTCTCATTTTCCAGTCTTTTCATCACATGATCTTCATCTATCTCTTAAGATTCTCTGTTGATTCTTCACTATTGGATTGTTTTCCTTTTTCTTCTTTCTTACACTTCGTTCTTCCTTCACTTACACTTCACTTACACTTCGTTCTTCCTTGTCTACTTATTATTTTCCCCCATCCCCGTCGATATTCTAAAACATTTCTTCTTTCTCTTCTCTATGGTCTTCATCTTTGTTTTTTTTTTCATTTTAATAGTATAATTCATAGAACCTAGTGAATTCGTTAATATTTCTAGCTTTTCAAATTATAATATGACTCTTCATCAAGTTGCATTTGATAGCATTTGCAAGGCTTCAGATAAAAGTAAATCATTATAGTGACATATCATTTCATAAAAAAGATACTCATTAATTATAAAAAATAAAATAGCTATTTATCGCTAGTTTTTAAAATCGTTTGCGCAATTTTAAAAGAATTATATAATTCTCTTTGATAACACATTTAAATGTGAAATAAACTCTAAATAATTAATGCATTACATATTAATGAAAATGAAGAGAATAGAAGAAAGTAAGAAAAAAGACGAACAAAGGTAAAAGCAGATCGGACAGCATTTTAACTAGTTCCTGTGGCGGGCTCTTGATTGGGCCTTCATCACAATAGTTAGCGGGGAGTAGATGCGATAGGCAAGAATAAACTACGGAATAACTAAAATTTGATCCCTTCATTTAAGTATTGCATTACTATTTAAGCTTACCTTTTATAATTTCAGCGATAATTCCCCTGTCAGCAAATAATTTTATTTTCTCTATGTTGTGGATTCCGGGATGAAATCCGGTCTCAAATAAATGACAAACGCAGGAATGAAATATAGCAAATAAATGTATTGACCTAGTAATACAATTGGTAATACGGTTAGTAGATCCAGAAATGCGGTAAGTAGCAATAATGATAAATATATATATATATATATATATATATATATATATATATATATATATATACAGTCTGGGAAATTCAATATCGAAGTATGCCTTCCTTCTGAGTCTACGTGATCGCAATTGTGACTCCTACAAACGGTTACCTCACACTCTCACTCTGACTCTCAGTCTCAGTCTCACTGTATCATTGTCACTATCACTCCCGGTTATTCACCGACAGCAGTACTAGGCGAGTCCACTTGTATGAAAACGTGATGGACCCCTTAACACTGTACCCAATTTTTTTTTTTTTTATTTTATGGAAGACTTTCGCTGAATTTCACAATTAATTTCCATTATTCACAGATTTATTTCGAAGTTATAAAAATTGTTATCGTACAAATTTTTTTTCGCAAAACTCACTTAAAAAAAAAAAAAGAAAAAATACGAAAACAATCGCAATTATGAAAACCTGGGAATCCATAACATTAGGATTGCACATTCATATCCAGTCCGAAATGTTGTGCTTTTCCTTACGGATTTTACCTGAATCCAAAAGGGCATGATATGTTGGGACACGTCCGCGACGTGTAAAATTTTCTTTAGAAACACTGAAAAATGTGTCACTTCAAGTTGAAAAAGTGTGACACATTGACACACGGACATTCACATTTATTATATAAATATCGCCATTTGTTCTGAAGAGAAAACACGCCGATTTCTTCTGTCTTTCGAGGTACACTGTGGAATCCTACGTTTTCCCTAGCACATTGGTCTTGTGACGGCGTATACAGAACTAGCAGTCTACACGAACAACTAACATATCTTGTCTCTGAAATTGTTAATAGAACTTAGCTTTGCCCACTCTAAGAAGTAATGTCACCCATGCTGTCATTAACCCTCGTCAGTTCTTCTTCATCAAAGAGTGTTAATTACCTTTCGCATCCCTGCCTTAATATCAAAACTAAAACGAATGCAGATTTACATAGCACGGTATGTTCAAAATGAGCAACCCCAAAGTTGGACTTTATATTTTCATAATAGACTGAGCCCCACGTATTCGCGTGTGTTAGAACTGAACTGTGTGTGCGACCAGAACTGTTCCCGACTATTTAGAATCTGCGAATATTGTAGCCCACTTAAAAATGCTTATAAGTACATATGTTGATTGTTAAAACTCAATATGCCTTAAAATCTCGCCGTAAAAACTTAAGAAACATTTCAAACTCTTTTTAAAACATTTCTGAAAAATAGTATTAGTGACCATACACGGCGTAAATTTTCTTTCATGCGTACAATAACCATTTTAATTACGCATAGATCGTTACAACCATTGAAAATTTTGTATAACATGTGTAACAAGACATAAAATATAAAGTTTAAATAATTTTCTAAAAATAGAACTGTGATGATGTCCCAAAACTTAGCATAAGCCATTTTAAGACGCCAGCAGCAGACCCTAAGTAAGTGTTGTGTCCCACTGTTATGATGTTGATTTGGGGTTAGTAGAGACAAACGCCAAATAACGCGTACAATAAAAAGGGTTTTAATAGGCTGGTAAAAAGGTACAGAAATCGCCTGAGTAGTCAATAACTAGCTCAGCTAAGAACTTCTCTGTCTTTCTGTCGGTATTTATCTATCAACCCACGAGGATAAAATGTGGCACAAGGCCGGTTTAATGTGGGTATCTCCGAGCCCGTAGGCTCCGCCAAAAATATGGCCTTTCTGAACCGGCCTAGACGGGTTCAAGGCCTGTCTACCACCCCGGACGAAACCTTGCCCTTCGGCAAAGCTTCGTCCGGGTCCCTCTCTGCTAATGCAGAGAGTTCGACAGTCACCGAGAGAAAGAACTTCTCTGTCTTTCTCTCTGCATTTATCTATCCACCCACGAGGATAAAATGTGGCACAAGGCCGGTTTAAAGTGGGTATCTCCGAGCCCGTAGGCTCGGCCAAAAATATGGCCTTTCTGAACCGGCCTAGACGGGTTCAAGGCCTGTCTACCACCCCGGACGAAACCTTGCCCTTCGG
>OZ010595.1:23764699-23859699 GCA_963932145.1 Acanthosepion lycidas | reverse complement strand
GTGTTTAATGATTTTCTTTATCGAAAATACATCTTGCTTATAGTCATTGCGCATCAGGTTGCAATAAAATATATTGATGATTTGCGGTGTTGTATTTTTTGTATGAATAATTTTATTTGATAAATTTGTTATCAGATTAATTTCCTATAAGAAAAATCATTAAACACCATATCCCTCTGGTAACTCCCGGCAAACATATAAATTCCATAATATATATATATATATATATATATATATATATATATATATATATATATATATATATTAGCTAACAGTTAAGTTTTTTTTTCCTTTGTTCTTTTAATTTTCTTCTTTTCTTTTAATAAAAGCTTGATTAAAGCCCCAATAAACAATTATTATATTACATGACCCTGCAACCCTCAATGACATTATCGCTACAACATACAGAAAAAGAAAAAAAAAACACTTGCATAATCTATATTCAGAAAAGAAAAAACATGAGAACACAACAAAAGATTAATTAAATACTTAACTGAGCCGTCTTTAAAGAAACTTATATATATATATATATATATATATATATATATATATATATATATATATATATATATATAGTGTATAAAAATATTTTACAAAAGTTGGGGTCATGTTCCTAAAAAACTTCCATATAAAAAATGTCCTTAAATCCATCGTTTCTGAGTTAAGTTTAAAGAAAGCTTACGGGAAATGTCGCTGTGTTTCCATATAGATTAGGTTATATTAGTCATAAACTGACTAAATTTTTTATATACCAACATTCGATTAATGCATATATATACTCGATTAGTGCGGTGAAACATTTTTCATTTGAAGCACTGCAATTAAAAACTGAATTTTTTTTTAAATATTTACCGATTAATTAAAATCTTTCTAAAATTTAAAAATGTCAAATGGGTATTTATTTGTTTGTGAAGTATTACGTTATCTACATAATTATAGTAGGTTTTTTTTTTTAAATGGCGTGTATACATAGATATATTTTATAATATAAGCTTATAATAAAAATACATAATTGAATATTCGTTTCTATTTTTTGAATATTTATCTATGTTTCATATTTATTTTCGAGGTCTTAAAAGAACATTTCTGCTATTTTGTTAAATATATAGACAATTTATTTAGATACAGAAATTTACATTTACATAAAATTTCAAATATAAACAAATCGAAATATAAAAGATGTATGCATTTACTGTGGAAAGATTATGAATTCAATACTCACGTTAAAATATTAATGATTAGAATATGTTCGGAAGATTGGAAGTGGCAATTTATCGGTACCATCAATTATATGAAGAACAGAAGAATACCATGCACCAAGCCCCTCTAAATACGTTTTTCATAAAAATCAAATTAATAACCATTTATTCATAGCATTTTTTTGTATCTTCTTATATGTACTTATATTTTTATTAAGTAAGCAAATTAGAAATTGATTGTATTATAGTGTAACACCCCTATTCTATAGTTAATAGACTCTCCCGCCTATAATAAGTAAGAGTAGTAAGAGTAACAAGCAGTCGGCAGTGAGTGGATCAGTCAGTCAATGTCGGACGACCGTTAGTCGGATACTAAAGTATCAGTCACCCCAACTAGATTACTGCGTCATTACCTCTTATGTCAAGTTCCTAACGTTTTGTATGTCGAACCTATTTTAGGACCGACTTAGTACAAATACAAGCCTCCACTGTGAAACCACTACATAACAGATTGTGAATGAGCCTAAAACTTGATGTACAGATTACGTCATTTCCTAGACGTTATTATATTCGAATAATGCATTTTCGATTAATGCATATCTTAAGGTAAATAGTAGCTGAACTATTCGATAGATTCCTGCATTGTCAAAATATTGTCGGTTAAAATTCTATAGATGTAGGTAACCGTAAAATTCTACTTTACCCACTTCTAAAGATTTCACCAAGTCATCAAAATAGATTTTTTAGAATCCATATTTGGTGTATTTTAAGTAGGATTAAATGAACTTTTCTCTTTGATTTCTGTTATAAATCAAAATTTGAAGATATTCATATAATTGGTATACCAAAATATTTCAAAGCCAAAAGCTGACCAAAAATACCCGTCCTTATTTACAAAAGAAATGATGTTACGCTTTTACACCCTACACTAGAGGTTCCCTGGAATGACGATAAACTACATCCGGCAGCAAAACCTCTGATTGAGAGTTTGGATGTTTTGAGGAGTGTGGAAGCACTAATTTATCGTTTTTCATAAAACAGATTAATAATCATTAATTCATAGCATTTTTATTGTATATTATATGTACCTATATTTCAATTAAATAGTAGGTAAATCGGAAATTAATTGTGAAAGACACTAAACTTCGACGTACAGATCTTTAACAAGGGCAGTCTGGTGTCTGAAACGGTTAATCAGTGTAAAGCAAACTGCGAGGCAATGGAACAACGAATTAAATAAAAGAGAAAGCTACCTGAGGAAAAGGAAGACGATGTATGGCAAACACTTTCGTAGGGAGTAAAGAGAAATCTTTACAAATTTTATTATCGACTTGTAAATAAACTGGAAGCACAATTTGACTTCATGTCTCATCTGCAAACTGTCTTCGCTGGATTATCATTGCAAGCAATCGTGAAAGATACTGAAGGCAAGTTGGAGCGAAAATTTAACATTCTAGGTAGCGAAATCGGTGCTGACTTAGACATATCTAGGCTGTTTTCGGATTTCGGGATTTTTTAGCGGCAGATTCCAAAGTGGAACTTGACCTGACCATAATGATTAAATCATCGGTTATTGAATGCCTGAGATGGAAATATCGATGGCAAGTTCAGGAAACAGTGCCAAATATTTGATTTCTCTACGGCTGTTTTTGACACTCCCAGTTTCTGTTGGCACTTCTCAAAACTGAAGCCCATTAAAAGTCATTTGAGATCGAGTATACCACAATATCGCTATCCAATTTGCCCTTCATTTCAATTGAGCATGAAACTCTGGAGAAGATAGACTCTGAAAATTTATTAGCTCCAAAGGTTAAACTATAATAACGTTTGGTCAGCTAATTTTTGAATTTATTGCTTTTGAAATACTAATCAACGTTATTAAGGAAATTTAATTTATATTTCTCCTCAAAAAAACGGAGTCGCCATTATGAATACGGGCCCCGGGCGTCACTTTACCCCGGTACGCCTATCGTACAAATTATATCATATTCTATAAGATACTATATTTTATTAATGCTAATTTTTAATCTACATAGCAACCGCACTAACCGAGGGTTTCCTGTCTATCTATAAAGAGACAATGCAAAGACAAAAATTCTTTATCGACATATTTCGTCTGATGATGTAAATTGCTTTGATGAAAAGTTATTTCTCCAAAAATGAAAAAAAAGTAAAATGCTATTGTATTTAAGAGGCTCTAATCTTTTACATTGTTCGGACTACTGTCCTTAATTTTATTGCCAAATTGCCGTCCACCAGTATAGATTGTTCTACTTCCACATACCAGGCCTATTACGGAGGTCTCAGTTATCTCTCTCTAACTCATCTCCAAGTTTTTGCTCGCCACTGAAGTAGCCAAGTACTGAACTCACAACTCGTTTGTGTTAAGTCACTAGATTCAACCAACGCTTTTATCAACTGTGCCATGTGTCCTTGAAGAAATAAAGGATCCATTTCAAAATTCTAATCACCTGACGAAGGCCCGCGCGTCGAACGGCCGAAATGTCATGAATATGGCAATAAAGATGAAGACAATAGCCCGAATCATGTAAATAATCTAATTAATTAGAATAACTCATTTCAAATATAGAGAGTTATTGACGGCCCAATCAATGGGCAATTGGTTCAATATTTCATATCGCTGGGCCTTTTCTCGGGCAAGCAATATTGCTTTCGTTCTCCAGGTCAAATGTTGGTGTACTGACGATAATTGCTTCAGATGAAAATAGTAAAACCCGGGCAGTAGATTTGAACATTTAGAAAGTCTTTGACTTACTTTGACACACAGGTTTTCTCTACAAGCTGAAAAGTTAAGGTGTCAATGGATGAATTTTTGAAAGAATTCAGTCTTTCCTATCAAAGCAAGAAATGAAACTTGAACGACCACTTATCTATATCCTTTCGTACTTATGCGTGTATCCCCCAGGGCTCCATCTTTAGTCCTACTCTGGTTTTAATTTTCATTAATGACATGCTTTATGACATCAACACTATGCTCGCCATCTACGCTGACGATACAGCCATTTCCGCCTGCCTCCTTTGTAGGGTTGATCAGTTTGACAAGATCAAAATGACAAGCGATGTCCAAAATAATTTCCAGAGTTGCCGTTAATTGGGACAAAAGATGGGTTATTGATTTTAACGACTCCAAAACTAACCTTCATTTAATCATCTCAGAGACTCTTCTCTGTCTTACATCAACATGGCTGATTTTACCCTCCAGTGCCGCTGCTGTTTACATAGAGATACTTGGTCCTATGGTCCGATCAGCTGCCATTTATCTAGAGTTATTCATAAGATCTAAAGGAGAATCAAAGATATTATTGGTCCTGATCTGGTGGCCAGTGTTCAGTCACTTAAGCACCGCCGTAAGATTGCCTCTCTATGCCTTTTCTATGAGTAATTTCACGGTAGTTGTTCGAATGATCTCTTCGCTATGGTACATAGGCTCTTTAAATCTGAGTTGCTGTACTAAATTAGCGTCGAGATCTCATCAGTTGACATTTGAGATGGCTAGATGTTGCCGTAATTTCCTTGCTAACAATTACTCTTCTCGCATTTCTCCTTGTGGAAACACTTTGCGGCTCTATGCATAACAGCCAATTTTAATCTGCAAAAATTTAAATGCAGATAATAATTAATAGCTATCAGCTCTCTTTCTGATAATTCTTTTAACTTTACAATTATTAGGTTGGTGCAAAAATAATGACGTAATAATTTCGTTTTTGACGTATTCTTTAACGTCAAAAAACGACATTATTACGTCATTATTTTTGCACCGACCTAATATTATTAATGTTTTTGTTTCTAATTCTCCACACCCTGTAACCCCTTGTCTTTTCGTGGCTTTACCCTGTTGCATGGGATGATACCAATTTTTTTAAAAAAATGTTTATATATATATATATATATGCGTGTTTCTGTTTGTATAAAGTTAATATCGACTATTTTGTTTTATAGCTAGAGAGGTAGATTTTGTTGATACAAGACAGTTTCAATAAGCACTTTTACATCGGGCAGCGCATATCTGTTAGGAAGTTAGGCAAGATAACTTCTGCATTTAGAGATAAGCAAATGTGTCTAAACCAAAATTACCCGTTTTAACAATGTATTGGGTCGGTGCATAATTATCAGCCGTTTTTGTAGGCGAGTTATTTGTTAGTAAAAATTGCTGTTTTGTTTACATTTATAAATAAAAATATTATTTTATTTTCAGGTTATAAAAATGCGTGTCGATTATCGTACGCCTCGGAATAATCATTTAAAAATGTTATTGTTGAGTTATGTATCTTTTTCTATAATAAATATTGTTTCAAAACGCTTGGTAATTATGCACCAACCAAATATTTAAGTTATGTCTATCGATATACTTGAGGCAAACACTGTCTGAGGTGAACAGGCATTATTTTCAACCAACAAAATTAAGATTTAACTAAAAAAACATTGCATAGGCAATTCTTTAACCATGCACACAATACTGTTTCCTCGCTAACACATGAGTTAACAATGTTTTTATTATGCTATATATACCTAAAACAGATTTGAAGGGAAATGTAACTCTTACTGTTGAAATCTGCCACATATGTGTATAAGTGCCCCCACCAATTGCGTGTGTATGTAACAGGCCTTTATCTTTTATACATAATTGTTCTCAAACTTCAGAAATTGTTTATTTTTAAAACCAATTACGATTTGAAAGTTTGTTTTTTGTTTTTGCTTTTTTTTTGCCTTGTACTCTCATAATTACCAGAGTCATTTCCTTATACAGCAAAATTTATATATTTTTTACATCAGATCTTTCACTATTTAAATACATATTTAACTTTCCTTATTACGTACAACTAAGAAAACAAACCCAGACAGCAAATTCATGAAGAAAAAATCAAAATATCTTAGGTTTCGAGGCAAGCTAAAGCGCAATTACAGTAAAAATATAAAAAAAAAAAGTCACTTGCCCATTACGAATGCCACTCACCGAAAATTAAATTAACCTCTGGACTTGGTTCTCCATGACAAGATAATTTAATGTCAGTGCTCTGCTTGACTAACACCTCCCCGACCAAAAGCAAATTTATTTCGTTTTGTTGTCGAATTAAAAAAAAGGCTGAAATATTACTCCAAAAAGAAACGTCATGTCTCTTTCAGCAATGCTCAGTATAGTCTAAATTTTAACTCTATTTACTTCAACTGTTTTTTTTTCTCCCTAGAATTCTTCTCTTGTCTGTGAAGTTTCACTTCACTTTAGAATTTAATTTTCTTTTATCGTCCGCCAAGAAATCTGTATCTAAAAGAAAAATGTGTTTACTAGGTGAGATCAAAAATTGAATATTGTTTTTTCCAAAAAAAATGTTTCTGCTGAGTGATTTTTTTTTTTTGGCAAGATAGCATAAAGAGATTTTTTTAATGCAAAAAATAACACCACTGATTGTATAGCTACTTTATTAAATCAACATTCCTGGAAAAATCCTGAAACGAATTGCCTGTAACGTCCCCCCGTGTCGCTGCGACAAGTGTGACGTCCGCCTAGCCGCGTCCGTCGTGCTATCCTGTCCTGTGACGACCAACTGGCTTGGTATTGGTCGCGGCACCAAATGTGACTTTCTAACCTTTTGGTGATTCGGATGGGAATCTAGTTAGATTCGGTATCAGCCTTGTCGTTTCCAGCTCGCTTCCAACGTCTGGTTACCGAAGTAACTGTTTTGATTTCCAGTCAAACCTACCCACGTTGTGAATTGATCTTAGGCAGACGAAATCAATCAGTCGCCGGGCCGTAATGCAAGCTGAGTTCGAACAAGGGTGATAACGCACAAGTAGATGTAAAAGAAAAGAAAATAATAACTCGAAAAGTTCAATGTGTTAAAAAAGGATAACAATATTTTATATATGGTTGCTGGATACAGGACTGCGTCTACTTCCCAACCAACTATACGGATTCGTGACACTTTGTGTTTGCTAGGTGAGTCTTAACACCTTAAGTTGTTTGTTCTTTTAGAAACTGGTTCTTGGTGTATCTTTAGGCGATATTCGTAAAACTTGTTTTGGTGGTGTGAGTCTAAGTCGTTTTTCAAAAATAAATTGTTCTTAGCTAGAAGTTGAGTTCGGAATTGCGTGGATATCTTTCAGTCAGTTGTTCTGCGAGACGGGCTTAACTCTATTCAACTCAGCTGCGAACTTCACGGCGAACTTAACTGGAACTGGAACTCGAACTGAACTGAACTTCGCTCGCTACGACTTTCCTTATATGGACGCCGACCAAAACCGGGGTGGGCTTGTCGGTGTTTGAATTTGCTTGATAATTCTCAACCCACAATCCACTTATTTGGTTTTGGTCAGGATAATTTTATTATTTTCCATTTTTGGAAGTCTTCTCGTCCTCCCACCTTCTTCTATTCTCGTATTGGTATCTCACCATACCCTCAGAGGGTGTCAACTGGTTTCCCCTCTCTCTCAGGGTGGCATCTCACACCTATCCCCTCAATGGGTGCCAACAGGCCTCCCCTCCTGGCTCACATGATTACCTCCGCCTTGCTCTCGTTATCATTCAGCCAATGGGCGCTCAGCAGCGTGGGTGTGGCCAGACTAGCCTCGATTTAAAAATCTTGCTCCAAGAAAAAAAAAATTATCTTTTTTTTTTTTCACTTTTCCTTTTCCTTCTTCTCTTCGAGGAGACCTCACACCCTAGACTTCTTATCTTTAACCGTATTACCTGGAATTCGTCAACTAGTTTTTCGCCAGCATCAAGTAGTTGGTCATTTAGACGTATTTGCATTCTTGGTGCCAATTTCTGATCAGATAAAATAATTTCGCCACCACAGCCAGTGTTCGACACAAAACAGATGCCTATTTCCAAACGATATCTGCCCATATACAAAGGCTTAACCTTTCCTTCATGGTGGTCAGCCGACACTTTTGTTTTTGTAATTTAGCGACACAGTTAATATTTATCTATTTAGAATTCTGTCTCTGAGGTTATTTGGCCAACCTGGAATTCGTCAATTAACTTTTCGCCATCACCAAGCGGTTGGCACCTTTGGACGTTTTCGCATTCTGGCGCTGTCTATTCCCGAAAAAATAAGTTCGCCACCATGGCCAGGTCTCGACACAAAACAGATGTCTTTTCTCTGAATGATTTCTACATATAGACAAAGGCTTAACCTTTCCTTCATGGTGGTCAGCAGACACTTTTGTTTTTGTAATTTTGCGACACAGTTAATTTTTATCTTTTTAGAATTCTGTCTCTGAGGTTATTTGGCCAACCTGGAATTTCCACCCGCCCAGTAACCTAAATCAGATTAAATCCAGTATCTTCCATTCTCGACTATGGAAATAAAAAATCTTACCACTTTTCCTTGTCAGAAAAATGACACCGCTTAGTGTCCTTTTCGTGATGGCTTCTTATCACCTAAATTTAATTCTCGCCTTTCATTTTTTTCTCTTTTTCTTTTCTTCTTTCTCCCTTTTAGCAAGCCAAATAGTGTCACAGCCAGACTATCGCTATTTCCCTGGCAAATATACATTTTAGTTCTACCATTTCGGATATTTACAGAAAAGAAATGCCATGCTGTTTTCAGCAATTTTTGATACACCTATTTCACCCGTGTTCAAAAAGTACGAAATTCGGAGAGATTTGGCCAAAGAATAAAGACGACCGTATCATTGTTTCGTTGAACAACCTTATCTTCTTCAAAATGAAATTGAATTTTTTAATCAACTTTTTCCTCACTACTTACCTCTGAATTGTCATCATAAACAACGTTGATCATGGTAGCTTACTAGATTTGCGACCGGGTTGGAATACCGTCTGCTTACACTTGATTATGCAGAAGGGGTAATTGATAATGGCCCGGAATTTTTAATCGGATAATCTAGTTTCTTATCCAGTTGGCTTCGTTATATTCAATTAAGAGCAAATACTCTTGGAAAAGGTATGAATCCAAATCTTCTCCAAAAGATATCAAGCTGTTATTGCAAGTAAATTTTCATTTGGATATGAGGAATCCATTATATTAGTATAATTTTGTTAATCGTTCTGATGTTGTATATTTATTCTTATAACTTTATCAAAATAAGTTTATTGAGCTTTATATTTTGGAATTATATAATTTACCTTTATAGGCTTATTTTTCCTTGCTAAAATGTTCTTTGAAGCTTTAAAATAAAATGTTATTTTACATTTAGACTTTTCTTAACATCGTTCTTACCATTATGTAATACAAACGAAAAACTATTTCAATTCCATTGGAATGTGGCTTAGAACTGTTTGACCGACCATCGCCTGTCTTTAATCATGACGATCTTTCTTTGCTTGCATCATCTAAGCTTCTGAAAAAAACAACAATAATACTATATGCGCCAATAATGATGTCTTCACCATATTATGAAATGGTTTTCTCAGCAGGAATCGTCTAAGCTTCTGAAATAGAACTATATATTAATATTCTATTCTATTCTATTTTATTTTTAATATTATATGCGTCAAACATTATCTGTTCCCCTAAAATATTAACGGATTTTTTTGCTGGAATCATGAAAGCTTCTGAAAAAAAAATGTCTCACTCATAATCTGTTCCCCATATTATCAAATGATTTTCTTTGCCGGAATCATCTAAGCTTTTGAGAAAAAAACTTCATAAAAAATTATATGCGTCAATCATTATCTGTTCCCCACAATATTAAATGCTTTCTTTGCTGAAACAATCTAAACTCCTGTAGAAAAATAAATGAATAAATAAATAAATTAATGAATTAAAAATAATAAAAAATAATAAAAATAATAATTATAATAATAATAAAAATAATAATAATAATAATAAAAATAATAAAAATATCAAAAATGATAATAATAATCATTTATAATAATAATAAATGTGTATACCCCATATAATGTATTTATATATATTTTACTTGAATAATCTTAGCTTCAATCATTATCAGTTCCCCGCATTGTTAAATGATTTTCTCTGCTGGAATCCTGTAAACTTCTAAAGAATAACTACATAATAATATTACACGTGTCCATCATTACCAGTTCCTGATATTATTAAACGATATTCTTTGCTGGCATCATCAAAACTTCTCAAGAATATCTACATAATGATATTATATGCGTCAATCATTATCTGTTTCCGATATTATTAAATGATTTTCTTTGCTGGAATCATGTAAACATCCCAAAATAACTATATAATAATATTATATATGTTAATAAGTATCTGTTCTCCAGATTATTAAATGATTCTCTTTGCTGGCATCAGCAAAATTGCTGAAGAATATCTGCATAATAATATTATATGGGTCAATCATTATCTGTTTTCCATAGTATTAAATGATTTTCTTTGCTGGAAACATCAATGCTTCTGAAGAAAAAAAAATAAATAATACACTATATAATAATAGCATATCCATCAATCATTATCTTTTCCCCATATTATAAAACCATATCATTTGCTGGAATCATTTTTCTAAAAAAATACTACATATCTTTATTGTATGCGTAAATCATTATCTGTTTTCCATATTATGAAGTGCTTTCATCTAAGCTTCTGAAGAAAATAACTACATAAAAATATTATATGCGTCAATCACCCCCCGCCACTCATATTATTAGGTTGGTGCAAAAATAATGATGTAATAATATCGTTTTTTGACGTTAAAAAAACACGTCAAAAACGACATTATTACGTCATTTTTTTTGCAGCAACCTAATATTAAGTAATGGTGTTTACTGAAACCATCTACTCCTATGGAAAAAGAAAAAAATACATTTTCATAATATATGCGTCATTCATTATCTCTTGCCCCCAAAATACCTTTTTCCTATTTTCGCAACATTTAAGCTTCTGAAAAAAAGTTTTTGCGTTATGTATTATATTTTACCCATATTATAAAACGATATCAATTGCTGGAATCGTCGAGGCTTCCGAAGATACTACATAATAATATTGTATGCGTCAATCATTAATTGTTTTCCATATTATAATACTTTTAACCTGATTTCATCCTAGTTACGTTAATCCAAAGCACTTCATTTAGTACCGCTCCACCTTGAGTAAATCCTAGTCAGTAAATTGGGGGATCATTTGTATGAAAAAATGAATCAGATATTTTTATGTGAAACGGCTGAGATTGTGTACAGTAAAAATACTATGCTGTGTATATGTAAAGGATAGAGGTGATAATGGCTCTCCACAAGTTCCTATACGTGTCCTTTTACTATTCTTCGTGGTCAGCCATCCATGAAAAAACGTCCTTTTATAAATGAATTATGGCGAGAATATAGAGGATTCGACACTGTATTCGTTGCATGGCTGGTTTCATTGGTTTGAACCGGTGAATATGAAAATATCCAGTGTCTCTTGAATTCGTGATAGAATAGCAACAGTTGCTTCTACGGTAATAAAGCCGTTGGTGACAAAATAGCATATCACCGACATGGTCACGTAATGTTTATCAATGCTGAAATGTGAGAAATAGGTAGCTCCATTAGAGAAACATTATATAAAACATGATAGAAGTAGTCCGCTACATTGTGTCGCCGACTTTTTTTCCCCTGCATCTTTAGGGATGTGTTGTACATATGCGTTACATGTGAAGTCCGGAGTGTACTTTTATCCAAATAGCCGTACAAAGCAATGGGTGTCACTAAGAGGGCGACTGATTATCATGACCGGAGACAAGTCCCCAGTCTCTTTGGTGATGATAAAACGACGTCAAGATGGTTTCTGAGGCATTGAAAAACAAATTCTGTTTTCCCTGACTGAGTTGCTCGAATTTAATTTGTGTATGTTTGATTTGTTTCTTTAACGGCATATTAACTCCATATGGTTCACTTAATGCTAAAATTGAATTTTCTTGGGAGAATCAGTAATTTATTCTTGGAGATGTATTGCTAGTATATTTTTTTTTAAATTATTTTATTGCTGGCAAATTTTCTTTTACAAAAATATATTCTTTGTACTTTTTTTTTTAAATATATATATATATTGCTGCTACTATATTTTAAAAATATATTGCTCGTACTAACATTTGACTAAAAATATATTGCTGATACTATCTTTTTGTTTAACAATATATTTCTTGTACTATATATATATATATATATATATATATATATATATATATATATATATATATATATATATATATATATATATATATATATATATATATAGTAATTAAGAAATGGACAAAGTCCGACAATTTATTTATTAAAGACATTTTTATGTTTAGCGCTCTTTTTATAGATACAAATATTTAAGTAAATGCACTGTTTAGAATAAACAGTATTAAATTACATTTACCGGCCTGAATGTCCGAAAAATTTTCATAGAAAATATTCGTCCTTTGACAGGATTCGAACCTGCATCCTATACGGAACCGCCATTTAGCCGGACGTGCCTAACCGATAAGCAGTAAATTCGACCTTGCCAACCGAACGCTCCTTTGTGGCCGAATCGTTAAACATAAAAATACGAAAATGAAATTAAATGAACAAAGTATTTTGCTTCGATAAAGTCCACTTTGGACGAAACGCGTCAGCAATTACCAGTTTTCCTATTGTCATTTTTCTTCATAAATATTGTCTCTCCTGATTAATTCGGAGAAATTTTCATATATTCATATATATATATATATATATATATATATATATATATATATATATATATATATATATATATATATATATATATAAAAAGGCTAAACACTAATATTCCATGGTCATAATTTATTCCATTTGAATCGTAAATACGATCCAATTCATCAGACCTACAAATTCAAAAACAAAACAGAAAGAACAACTCCGTGAACAAAAAATAAAATTTAGTGAGTGTATATATGAAAGTGTGGGACGAATGTTAGAGTAAATGAAAGCTATAGGGAGGGGTAACAGATGAGATAAGAAGAGGATAGTCTAAACTTGAAGTAGGGATTAAAATTTAACAGAGAGAAGTTTTAAAGGGAATAGTCAAATGCGGTTTAAGTGAGAGAAATATGAATATTCTCGGATGTCTAATACATTAAAGATACACCGGGAAAAAAGTATACATATTGTGGTGACATACACACACAATAGATGATATAATCTTAAAGATCAGAAGATGAGATTTTAGATATATGATTGCATATATATTTTAAATATATGATTGCATATGGATGTGTATATTTACTATTAATATTATCTCTCTCTTTCTCTCTCTCTCTCTCTCTTTCTCTGTATATATATATATATATATATATATATATATATATATATATATATATATATATATATATATATTTTAAACATTTCACCCAAAGCAAGGCGGGAGCCACAAGGACGCAAGGGGTTACAGAAAACTTAGTGCAAGATCAGATAGGAGTAATAGAAGAAAGGATGAGGGTAGTTGATATATCAATTCAAGTGCAGATGTCGATTGACAGTATACTTGAATAGCTGGAGATTATAGCTCACAGAGAAACAGGAATAGGGAAGGGAGTTCCAAAGGCGAGAGGTGCGAGACATGAAGCTATTGGAGTAGAAGAGACAGCTACATTTAGGAGTTTGACAGTGAAGGGGTGAGAGCGGGATGCCACCCCCATTGGGTGCTTGAACTCATGACGTCTGGGAACCAGCAAATGCAGCTCCTCGGAGCAATTTCCATGAAAGTATTTGTAGAACAGACAGAGAGAGGTGACGGCGCGTCTGTGAGAAAGTGACTATAGACGAGGCGACAGAGCAGGGCGAACTACATTGCATATCCACCTCTGGAGCCTATCAAGAACTCCGAGGCAAACAGAAGGGGCACCAGACCATATATGGCAGCAATACTCCATGCAAGGGCGAATTGTTGATTTGTAGACCGTGAGGATCGACTCCGGGGAGAAAAACTGGCGCGGCACAGGGAGCCAACTTTCCTTGCGGTAGACGAAGCAATTGACTCAAAGTATTTATTCCATCTCAGGTCAGCAGTCAACGTGAGACCGAGAAGCCGCAGAGAGTTGCTCTCGAGAAGTTGAGCGTCAGACATTCTAATGGAGGGAAGGGAAGGATCTCTGTGGTGATTAATAGAGAACAGTTTTGTCTTAGAAGTGTTGAAGTTTACCAGCCAATTCTTGCCCCAGTTCACAATCGATTAGAGGTCCTTTTCGAGACGCACGGCCAAGTGAGTTTTGTCAGTGAGGCTCGATTTGTTTTTGAGGCAGGAATAAATTGTGGTGTCATCCGAGTAGATGCCAACTTGGGAAGTTATGGCGTCAGGATGTTTATTTATGTAGATAAGGAATAAAGTGGGGCCTAGGATGGAGGCTTGAGGAACACCTGCGTTCGTAGGATATGAACTGGATGAGAATCCGTTGAGAACGACCTTCAATTCACGGTTTGACAGGAATTATTGTATTAGGTTATATAATCGACCCGTAATGCCATAACACTGGAGCTTGCGAAGAAGGCCAAACCCTATCAAATGCTTTGGAGATGTCTAGTGCCACGGCACGGGCTTCCCGTTATTTGAAGAGCTCGGTAGACAGTTTCAGTGATGTCCGTAAGCACATCTGGTGTAGATCGTGCAAACCGGAAACCATATTGCTTGTCTGAGAGCAGATTATGGGATCTTTATTTTTAAATATATGTCTGGTGTTATCTTTTTTGTATTGCTGGTATATTGTCTTTTTAAAAAAATAAAACTATTGCTGCTAGTATCCTTTTTTAATAAAAAAATCAATCTTTTTACAAAAATATATTACTTGTATTATCTGTTTTTTTTTTTACAAAATTCTATTGTTGGTATTGTCCTTTTATGAAAATATATTGTTGGTAATATGTTTTCTTTTTTATAGAGTATTGCTGGTAATATATTTTTACTTACAAAATGTATTGCTGGTTACAGATATTTTTCAAATATGTATTGCTCTTTTTGTTTTTTCATAAAAAAATATATATTTTTGTTATTATGTTCTTTTATGAAAAAGTATTGCTTGTCCATTTTTTTATTTGTTGGGTGGGAAATGTATTGCTGGTAAAATTTTTCTTTTCTTTTGTAGAAAAATACATTTCTAATAATTCCTTTACTATGAAAATGCATTACTGGCACTTCAAAAATGTATTTTTATCCTTTCATGGTGTTTTGAGCTGAGTTGACTATTTGCTTGTTTCAAGGGACCCTAACAGCTTCTACCACCCCGGGTACAACACCAATTAAGAGTTGGGTCAACGCTCTTGAAGGCCTCCCGATGTAAGACTTCCTTCCAATTTATCGTCATAACCAGGACAGTCGAACTAGCTGTCAGGTCCCGAAGCTCTTGATTTTTATTAAGTGATTCCTTAGGCAGTCGTCCCTGCCTTTATTTCTTAATGATCTCATCGTTAAAAGAAAGCTGAAAGAAGGTAAATTCTCAAGTTATATACATAACCAGAATTTAGAATGGTTAATTTTAAGGAAGGTAAAAAAACATCGAAAGACGGATGAAGAAGAAATATTGCCTTACTTCTGTAATTTTTCCCCAACTAGTGCATTTGGTATTTTCCTTACTCATTTTAGCTTCTTAAATATCGATGAATTGATGGCTATATTGCTAGAAAATGTGTGTTACGAGTTGAGACAAGTGCGGAGTGAAGGAGACGAATAGATGCATAACGTTAGTAACTTAATTCTGTACTTGTCAATCAGGAACATTTTGCAGACGATCTATGACTTTTGAACTTTCGCCTTAAATTGCAGCAGTTTCTTTCAGACAATAAAGATCAATATTTCCAGGCTTACGCCACAGAATCAGGCACATTAAAGTATTTACGCCTACATATTCAGAATGTATGGACAAAAAAAATGACTGACGAATTCAAACACGGGAAGTAAAAAATATTCTCAAGAATTTATCTGAAGAAATATATTCCTTTTCAATAATTACTAAAATACAAAAGAAGCTTTGAATGAATAATTTTTGTACGCACAATTCTCTTCGGAATGAACACATTCACGAGGTCTATTTCCATTAAGTGATGTAAAATTGTATACGTATGCACGGGAGTATGTATGTATGCATTATTAATCTATCAAAACACTGCAATGTCTATTTTTCTATCTTTCCGTGCATGTGTGTGTTTGTGATTTTGTTTGGGAGGATATGAAAGATAACACCTAAAACAGAAAGTCTATTTCATATTAAACGTCTGCTCAAATGCGAATATCTACAGAAAATAAAGTTTACACTGAAATATTATGATGGATATATATATATATATATATATATATATATATATATATATATATATATATATATATATATATATATATATATATATATATATATATATATATATATGTATATGTCTATATATATATATATATGTGTATGTCTATATATGTGTATGCGTGTGCATATATATATATACATATATATGCATATATATATATATATATATATATATATGTCTATATATATATATATATACATATATATGCATATATATATATATATATATATATATATGTATATGTCTATATATATATATATATGTGTATGTCTATATATGTGTATGTGTGTGCATATATATATATATATAAATATATATGCATATATATATATATATATATATATATATATATATATATATATATATATATATATATATATATATATATATACATATACATACATGAAAAGAAGATAATAATTATATTCTTTTACTATTGCTCACCCTCAACTATGCGAAACTTCGGAAATCGGTGTGAAAATGTAATATTGCCGTGTATGTGTGTTGTATTCTCAGGGCAGATCTTGTATCGCCCAAAGTGACCATTCAGTTTGCTGCCACTCTCGATTTCTGCGGACCTCATAAAAATATAACAGACACATACAAACAGACACATACACACGCACACTGATATATATATATATATATATATATATATATATATATATATATATATATATATATATATATATATATATATATATAAAGAAAAAACTGGGACAAAACCGTTGTTTTTAGCTATTAAATTTGCATTGATATGCCTTTTAAATTACGGTTATTCCTTGCTAACACTAAACAATTATGTAAGTTATTTAATTAAATAAACAAAAAAAGAGAAGTATTTAAGGACCATCCTAGAAATTTAAGGCAATAGATGAATTACTATCTGGATTTTTCAAAATATAAATTAGATTTTATTCAATTAAATATCACTTTTTTACAAATACTCGTTGTCAGGAACATTGTTAACATTTCACTAAATTTCCACAGACTTTGAGGTGAAAATCTTTCGGCGAATATTTGAATATTGTTTTCAGTAGAGAAAAAGTTATCCCATCAAATTTTTTCAACCGATAAAAAAATGAAACAATGGCTTTGTCTTCCAGACTTTTATTTTCATGTCCTTTGTCATTCTTATTATATTTTGTTATCTCCCCTAATCCTTGCTACGCCAACTATTTATCTTAGATAGCTCTATAAATTATGCTATGATTTTCCTCTTTGCCTCTTAACTTCAATCTGTCCTGTGAATATCAGATTCTCCGAACCCTCTTTCCGTATTATGTAACCTAACAATTTTAACTGCTTCTACCTGATGTTAATTATAAGTGGCCTTTTTTTCAAATTTTTATTCTTCATTCTTGTTCACATGTTCTGAGCATCTTTTTGGACTATAAATATGCATTTTGCATTTCACTGCTTTTTAAATCTCTAAACGGATAATACCTTAAGGATAACACCATGTGTGTATCGATAATATCCTTCCATCCCAGCTTTTGGGGTGGGTTTTGGAGACTTTTCTCTCGTCAAAACACGGCCTATTCAATT
Source organism: Acanthosepion lycidas (assembly GCA_963932145.1). Classification (NCBI taxonomy): domain Eukaryota; kingdom Metazoa; phylum Mollusca; class Cephalopoda; order Sepiida; family Sepiidae; genus Acanthosepion; species Acanthosepion lycidas. The sequence continues at coordinate 23,841,723 of OZ010595.1, read as the reverse complement.
TGTCGTGAGCAAATTCTAAGTATTCTTAAATTAATTTTTACTAGTCTTGTGTTTGCGCTGTTCATATCGAGATGTTCGTCAATATCCAAAGAAGTTTCTTCAATGTAATCGATCCTGGCTTGGAATCTCGACTTCAGTCACTTTCTCACCAACATGACGTGGCTTCCCTCTGTCTTTTCTACAAATATTTTCATGGCAAATTTTCGAGTGAGATTTCCTCCTTGTTGCCTCGACTGCATGAATTTAAGCCTTTGAGCGTTTTCACCGTTGGAATAGTCAGATACAACAGGCACGTCTACATTAACTGGTTCTTTTCTTGCACTTCAAACATGTGGAACGCCCATCCGATACTTTGATTTGCTGATAACTAAAATCTTCAATTATAATGAACTTGGCTCCTTGGTAAGAATACAAAGATGGCCTAGAATTAAAAAGAATAAAAGCTTTTGGATTGCTATAGTCACTCATGTCATGAAAGGCCATTGCGGATATAAGAAAATGTTCCAATAGAAATACGAAAATCTAAAGACCTTTTAATAGCGCCGATAAAAAATATAAAAGGTTATTAAGCGGCATCATGTTGATGGATATGATATATGAATTCGATATAACCGTGCGGAAAACAACCTCATTAAAGATGGTATCACGTCAAGTTACAGAGGCGTTTTTCGACAGAATGTTGTCAAGAATGTCATGGATGGATCTTGTTGGCAATTAAGATTTACTTGACAAAAAAGAATGAAAATGATTGTTAGAATTCCAATAATAGGAAATATAACGAGAAAGGTGTGTTCGGAGATTTTAACACTCAAAGTTATTTTATAAGAAAAGGGACAGAGAAATACATAGAATACTCAAAATGTTTATTATGGAGCTCATTCCAGAAACTAGGATCATTTGTAAGGACAGAACAGTAAACTTTGGTGCACTGTATACCCCAGAACAGGCTGGGCATCTCGAGGTGGTGTAATGGTTAGCAAGCTTGTCTCGCTAGAACAATTACTAATAAGTAGTGAGTTCGATCCCCACTGGGTGTCTCTTACTTTCGGCCTTGTGCCACATCCAAGTTACGCTTTGAAAATCACTATCCCCCAGGACAGGAAGGATGTTTGTGTCCATGGCCAAGTGGTTAGGACGTTCTGTTTCTGAACAAAATATTCACTTATGAATTTCGAAAAAATCAATTTGTCATGAGGTTGACTTCTTCATCGTGGGCTTGGGGAAGAGATTCCAGAGTTTGGCACCGTAGAAAATTCCTGAAACTATGCTAAGGGTTGACTAAAAAATGTGACTCATAAACGAAAATGCTCGCAGACTCTCGATGTTTGCAGCGGCACAAAATCACAAGCCAAGGCCTTGTTCGAACTGATGATCATGTCAGATTATACGCAGTCTCCCCAAAAATGTAACAAAGTTGAATTATAAACCATAATTTGGCTCTATGGCAGTTGAATAGCAATATGACTGTACTGAGCAAGCGTCTGCAACAGGGATTGGCTAGATGCTCTAGAAATTGCTACATTCGCCAAACACTATTTCGTCGGAATAAATAATTTTGAACGATGAAACGTGTTACGTAGGGTTTGTGCTCATTTTTCTATTCATTAAGAATTTTATTGCGCACTAATATGACAAGAAACTTATGAGGAATTTTCATGTATTGTGCAGGGTAACATCTAACCAGACATTGTTGGAGCCACACAAGTGACATCAATTCGAACAGTGGTAGCAAAACCTCTGGGAAGTCGGTTGAACCACGTCACTTTTTAGAGCTCTCCAGAAAACTCTAGTATTTGCAAATATTATATGCGACCGACGGGATACACAACAGAACCTTTCGACATTGAATATGGATCTGATTAAATCAAGTGTCGCCTGTTTAATAGCGTAAACAATTTTGCCCATGCCTTTCTAGTTTTAACATGTCTTCAATCAGTAATTTGGACATGATGGTGTTTAATGCCTTCTATCAGGTTTTCTTTGTTCACGTGCGACATTGTTGGATACATATGAAATATTTCCATCATTTCAGAAATGGCATTTCTCATCCCTCTGGCAATAGCAAGTCACGTATGAATACCGATAATTTACATCGTCATTGTATGATCAGCTCTTTCACACCAACGCAGGAGATGTGAAAGAACAACTGATCTATTTATTGGCAGACCCATGACGTCAGTGTAGTGTGGTGCCAGACAGCATTATATAATAATCGATTTTTCATGCTTTTACGGCAGTTTTCAGGTAGTTTGCTGCCATTTTCTACTGGCCAGCGTGAGGGTTTATAGCTGGCTGCCACGAATAGGCAGGAAGATTATATTAGCCAGCGTGCATGCCAACAGCTGACTGACTCAAATATTAACTAGCATGCAAAAAATAATAAGAATAAGCTATCTTGTGGTTTGCGCGTGTTTATAAGTATGGTCCATTGAACATTAATTACTATTGAAACGGCTGGGCCGGCCATCTTGGTTAGGTTGTAAGAAAGTTAATTCTTATCTACAGATTCGTCACCTTCGCAAAAGTTATGCCAAGGTAGAGTGGTGTATCTATTTCAAAGCTAGTGGTGACGGTCACCGTCTAGTTAGTTTACAGCGAAAGATATTTCATGGCGGGACGGCAAGTCTTTAAGAGTTGAGAGGATTTTGTTTTATTATTATCTATCTGATAATCTCTTCATTTATTTGTTTATTCAAATGGCTGTTCCATATACAAACGTGTTGCACTGAACTACAATTTGTTTTTTTACCACTTCACAAAGGGTTTTTTTCTATTTAATGATTTGGCTGAGCTTTAAAGACTTTTATTAAACTATGGAATTTATTTATATATTGGAATTTATTTATTTATTTATAAATAAATTTAAAAAAATAGATAAATATATTTAAAAGTCCAAAGTCTGGTCTAGTAGGTAGAATTTATGAATTTAAGTGCAGTATTAAATTGGCAGTAACATCTATCGAACTTCTCACTTGTGGAACTCTCGTCCTTCTTTTTTCGTAGTCGACTTCGCTCTTCGAAAATTTAAATGCACTCCTAGCCATTATCCTCCGCCTTAATAATTATTGTTTTTGTATTGTTCTCTCTCTTCGGCTTTATTACCTTGCTTGCGGTGAAATCTTTGAACAGAAATAAATCTTACTCCTTTATCATTTCATCAGCAAAATCGAATAAAGCTGTTAATTCGAGTTATTCGACATACACATGTCTGGGGTAAATTTAGATCAACCCTAATACCATATTACTTTGGTTTAGCATGAAATTGTGTGCAATGTCCATTCTTGTATATATCTAAAGAATTTTTACCTTTTTTTTTCTGAACATGTAATAAGAGGGGGTAAGCAACAACGCAAGAATATATTTGATCATTTGGTAAACATATTTGGCTATATTTTTGTTGTTTTTCGCAAATCGAACAAGTAATTTCAAGGTTTCTTGTTTTCTGCCTACGGTAAAGGCTCCAAAAGCCTTGGTTCTGACCTCTAGTCAACAGATGCCAATGACTCTCCATAAGAGAAGCGAAGTGTAACATTTAGTCATTGCTTTTCGCAAAAACGTGTATCATCTAGCCTGAAATGAGCAAATGTATTCCGAGAGGACAGCGCAAAAGAAATTATCAGCCGTAAGCTAGCCTCGAAAGATCTCATTAAAAGACTACAAATAGGAATGAGTACCGGTTCCGAAACTCTAATTAGGAAAATAGATCAAGTCCGCTTACAGGTTCCCAATATCCACTGCCTGTGTTTCCCATTGGGTAGAGTAGGTTTGTGCATAGTGGCGTTACCACTGATCTAAGAGAATGAGGCAAAATAATTTCCCTGAAGGATTCACCGGATAATACCTTGCTACTCGAAGAATGCCAGAATATATAGCGCTTGAGATAACGGGGTGGGAATGAATGAAAATGCAAAAGCGAAAAAAAAAAAGAAGACTATTTTTGTTTTGTAAATAGTTCAGATATGAGAAATGGTTATGTATATGTTTAAAGATCCTAACTCATCATGGGTTATACGTTCATATGCAATAGTCATCTTTCCTGCAGTAAGACAATCAATTTTGTTGTATTACTCTGAACATCGGGTATCTCATGAAGACTGATACACTTTTCAAACGGATATCAAGCAATCAAGAATAAGAATTTGTTTTCAGCATACATACATATATATATATATATATATATATATATATATATATATATATATATATATATATATATATATATATATGTATATATATATATATATGTGTGTATGTGTGTGTGTGTGTGTGTGTGTATTTACGCAGCAATCCTTCTTTCACGCACATTACATTCAATACGACGGAGAAGGTGCTTTGATTTACTTTCTTATACAATTTTTCATTTGATCTAATAATGTTTTTTTTTTCTTTTCAGAGGATAAATTATATAAAAGCTGCTCAATTGTTCTTCTTTTCCGAGTCCTTTTGTCTATACATTTAGCAGTTTTCAAGCTTAAGAAATAGGTGGAAATAAATTAGAAATGAAATAGATTGTCGTATGTGTGTGAGTACATACATATATATATATATATATATATATGTGTGTGTGTGTGTGTGTGTGTGTGTGTGTGTGTGTGTACAGGGTTTTCTGAATGTCTTGTCAGGCATTAGAAAAAAAGTAATCAGAACAAGAATAGAACAATTAATACAAAGCTCATATACTGAATCAGTTTATTCATATTTATGGACACAGTTACACATCGAAAAGGCCTGGAAAAACACCATTATTTTTGTATAAGAGCTCATGTCATTCATCTAGTATAGAAAAGTATATTATGTTGGGATGAAAAAATTTCGGACCACCATAGATATATATATATATATATATATATATATATATATATATATATATATATATATATATATATATATAAAGATATATATATATATATATAAAGATATATATATATATATATATATATATATATATATATATATATATATATATATATGAACGTTACATTTTTATTTATTTATTAAAAGGTACTTATTGCGTCTATCAGGCTGTACATTCGAAAATGTTTGTAAATAATGCATTGGCATATTTTCCACATTGTTATTCAATTACATATTACACACGCATATATATATATATATATATATATATATATATATATATATATATTATATATATATATATATTCATATATATATATATATATATATATATATATATATATATATGTATATATTCATATGTATATTTATATATATTCATATATATATATATATATATATATTCATATGTATATTTATATATATTCATATACATATATATATATATATATATATATATATATATATATATATATATATATATATATATATATGAAAATTTCTCAGAATTAACCTGTAGAGAAGACAATATTTTAATTATAAATGACAATAGAAAAACTGTAGTAGTTGCTGACGGGTTTCGTCCAATGTGGATTTTCTCAAAACAAAATCCGAAATGAAATTTACTTTGTTTAAATAAATTCATTTCGTTTCTTGCTTTGAGAAAGTTCACATTGGACAAACGCGTTGGCAACTACTACAGTTTTCTTTATGTCATATATATATATATATATATATATATATATATATATATATATAAAAGCGTGAGAGAGAGAAACAGAAAGAGAGAAATGAAAAATACGCGAATTAACAGAAATAAAAATGAAGAATTAAAAAGTTTCTAAATTTAAGTCTTTTGATCTTTCAAAGAATTAAGAATTTCATATTTATTTCTTGAAGGAGCGAGTCAGACATAGACCGTGGGTCTAAACCTGACTAAATGGCGAAGACAGGATGATAAATATCTGTTTCAATTAACGTGTACAAGTAGATGCAATGAACTCAACTGGTATTCGAACTCGATTCTCCGCTTTCTCAATCCATGCTGTTTTCCATCACCCTACGCTGCCTATTATGGGAAGAGAAATAATAGTACAATATTTACTGAAGTCTGCTATGAGATTCGAATTTTCTCACTCGCCATCTTTTAAGAAAGTTCCTGACTGATCAACAGTAAGGAGAGGAAAATGACTTAGAGTTCCATAGGAGGTTTTTAGAGCTATGACCTGCAAGTAAATTATCTGCCTCGTGTTCTAAACATATAGCTTTGCTAAATAAGTCAAGTAACACATCAAATATTGAACTATTTTGAGTTACTCAGTATCGTGTCACATATTAATAATACATTTTAGTGTCCGAGGCCAACGTCTCGCTTATGCGACTATCATCACATACTTTCTTTTTAAAGGAGGAAAAAATTCATTGCTTTTTTATTCTTTTTTATTGTTTTTGTGTTTTCTTTTTCATTTTCTTTTTAGCTCGTCTAACGACTATTTTTTTTTTGTTTTGCCATCGTTGCTTAACTGGAAGCCAGGAGAGTTGATAAATATTGCTACACTTCCAGCTGACATTTCAAAAATCATTTCAACATCTTTAATCTCTAACTATTCCTTATTTCCCTATCAGGATCCCATCCTTCTATAAATATATACATAATTCTATTTAGAGAGATGTAAGTTTGTTAAAGAAGAGAAGAATTAGACACTACATTTAATTAGAGAATAGAGATGACCCAGGTAAACTAGCCTGGCTTCTCAGCGTGTGAACATTATTTTAACGCTCCTGCTAGCTCCTGTGTCTTGTCTGTCAGCTCGGAGGCTAGCGTATTAATTGAATGAAGAAGTGGTTGTTTTAATTCAATTTATTTATCTTTTTTTATTATAAATGTTAGCAAGATTACCATAGGTGAAAGTTTAGAGGCCCAGATCAACTACAGAGTGCAGAGTAAAAATGCGGCAAATTTATCATCACTGTTTTATCCTTCAGGTATGATTGACCCTTGAATACCTTTAAATAAATATCTTGAATATTCACGACCTTGAATAATCACTTGACTCTCACGTAATTATTTAACTCTGATTAGTTCTTTTATGTTTGATTAATTGCTACACGATCTTGTGACACGTCGTATAAAGATTATTTGCAGACAACTTTCATTTCTCCTTCTGTTCTTCTCATATAGCTAAACAATTTTCTGGTTTTGAGCGTGAAGATGCCGCACCTTTCAAAGGAGACAATCCCACGTAGGGATAAATGAAATAGTTCAGTCATATCAGTCGTCACCATTTTTTAGTGGTAGTCTCGAGTCTTTCTGAATTCACCGTTTTTTTACTGGGTATCCTGTATTAACCTGCTGTCAGTTCAGATATGTTAGAACGTGGAATCAGCAATTCAAAATACATAGAGAAATTCTATTTAAACAACTTTAGAAATGAACCGTATTCAATAAATACAATATGTTAGATTTTATTTTGCAAATCTTTTTTCATCAAACATTTTTTAACCAATAGATTTTGCATGCCGCTAAGAATAAGATTACATTTATATGATAAAATTACTGATATGAATTATCCCGATTATGTATACAAGATAGAATATGAAGAAAAAATTGTATTCGTTACATTTTTATTCTCTTGTTAACGTTTCGTTCAATAAGAACATACTCAGGACAGCAGAAAATATGGTTTCCAAAGTAAAATTTTAATTTTAGTTAATCTTAATTATTTATTTTTTTTAATTTAGTTGATTTGATTTTGTTGTAAGCTTAACTGTTAATAAATTAAAAACATATTTGAATAAAATAAAAAAATAATCTGTGAAGAAATCAATGTAAATATGCAATGGAATGGAATGTGATAAGTTCTGACCTGGCATCATGTCTGTATTCGCTTTCTCACAGACTTTTGTTTTTCCTACAAATATTTTCATGGCAACTGTTCTGATGAGCTAGTTTCAGTGGTACCCCAACCAGCATGGATATAAGCGGACTACTAGGTTGGAATCTCGGCCCCACCCTATCACTCTAGAAACGCTTACATGAAGCTGTCTCTTCTACTCCAAACATATTCTTATCTAGCACTCCCCTTCTCTTACTTGCTGTCCTGATAGCTATAATCTTCAAATATTCAAATGCAATGTCAATCAACATCTTCTGATGCTTGATCTGGATCCCCGTACTTCTCTATATCCTTTCCTCAAACACGCCTTTTTAATCTTGCTCTCATTCTCTGTAAACTCTTTGCGTGCTAGTGATACTTCCTTAGGGTGATATGCTTAAAAAATGTTGAGATTTGTTGATGTCGGGAAATAAAAGAAAGTTATGGCGAGAAAATAACTAAGGAAAACATGTTTTATTGATTCATTTTCTGCGGATTATCAACCCTTTCCTGGTTATTTAAAGCAAGAAAATATTTTTATACTGAAAAAAAATTGATTTTGGAGTAGTTTATATGGGTAAGATGAGAAGATAACGTTCAACTGTAGACTTGAACGGGTTAAGATTTTAGTGATCAGAGAAACATCTTCTTGGGTGTCTATTCAACAGGGCAGTTGCTCGCGGGAAGAAGCTGTTTGAGTGGAACTTTCTTCTCGCCTATGGAATACGGCGGATATGTGGGTGGTTTGCTACGAAGTAACCAGCATGTCCGGTCCAAGCCATGGAGATTAGACTTGGCGGTACTAAGGAATGTAGTTCGTCCGAGTACTCTTCATGGATAGAGCTGTGAAAGACTCACCACACGCCGCCTGTATGAGATAGAGTTTGGAGGGTGGAAAATAATGCTTCTCCAACAAGGACTTGGAGAGGCTTTTAAACTCTAAAGCCTCAGGTGTGGGAAATGTAAGTTCATGACTAATCCGAATTTGTGAAACAAACAAGAGTTTTTTTTTTAATGTGGACACAAAAAAGGGTTTCTATTTTATTTTACAGTCAATATATACAAAGATTCCTCCCTTTTGCCCGCAGTAGTTTCTGCATATTTATATAACATTATTATTTTTCTCTCGCCAGGAGTCCAGTCCATTTGTTTTTTTGTTTTTTTTTTTGGTTGACATTAAAATTTGAATGCTTGTCAGAACAAGCTACAGTACATTTCTACATATGTTGTGTCTAGCCATTGTTTTCATCACATTTATTGGAATCATTGTTTTTAATCGCCACAAACATGAACGTCTTGTAAACAGGATTTGGGGCAATATGAACATTTAATCCATTTCTAATGATTGTTAAACTTTTTGCAGTATATATGAAACCAGAAAGTATATGTTGATTATACGAATCTTGCAGGGAGTAAATAATACAAGCCATACTAACTAAAGAATACTTGAGGGAGAAGGGATGGATCCATAGCCTACCCGAGAATAAGTGTGCGGAAAGGAATATAACGAACCCAGTTGGAATTAAAGCCCTAGTACCCGATTAACAATTGCGTACCAATATCCTTTGCAGTTCGGCTGACCCTAGCTTGCAGCACCTTGTATTCACAAGCGGTCATCCATCTAGGCAGAGGCGATTCTGGGCGTTACTTAAATTCGGTGCTTATATGGGAATCGGCATTTCAAACTGATATGGACATAAGCCACTGATATATATATATATATATATATATATATATATATATATATATATATATATATATATATATATCATTGTGCAGGTATGCAGAAAATAGAAAAGAACACTTTGGGTGCATAATCCGGGGTTCCTTAGTAATTTTGTTTTTATTTTTAAGAAGACAGTTCTCCATACAGAAGTAGAGCTTATATTATAATATTTTTTGTTTAAAAATATGATTCCTTCGCTAGATAAGAGTTCTCATGTTTCTGTAACGGACCGTGCCTAAAAATACACGTAAACCGAGAGATAGCTTATTCCTAAAATTTCGCTTGAAGATGAAACGGGACTAAACACCACAATCCAACTTAATTTTAATAATTATTTGGATGATTTCGGCTCTCCTTTTTGAAACATGAGAACTCTTATGTAGCGAAGGAATCATATTTTTAAACAAAAAATTATTATTATAATATATATATATATATATATATATATATATATATATGAAGAAATATAGTTTTAAGATGTGCTTCATTTATGGAATAAAGTGCTCAATAGCAGTGATAGAGCGTATGTAAATATAAAAGTGAACGTTGAAGTCAACTCTTAGAAGCGACAAACTGTTTCATGCTAGATATGTTTTACTTAAATATGAGTTTCAGGATAATCATTATACTTTAAACTAGGTAACCCCACGAAATCGCTAAAAAATAGAGCATAGTCTGATGAAAAAGACGCCAAACTTTATGAAAACAAAATTTTATCGTCTAAATGCTTATGTGTTTATGAAGAGGATGAACCAATTTTTTTTTTAATTATTTTTAAAAAAATTTTCCAACTTTTTAGAATAATCTAAATTTTGATTTAAAAACCTTGTTGCTCTTTGTTGCAACAAGGGGTAGTAAATAACATAATTTTTAGCGCGCTTATTTTTGTATTACACACATTAATTTGGAAAATCTTGCAAAAATAAAAATAATCGTCAGATGTTAATGAAACTTTCAGAAACTATTCACAGAATATCGAAATTATTATAAATATGTTTTTTTTTTATTAAAGTCATGGCAGAGATTTTTTTTATATTTATTAACACCCCCATAACTAATTTTATGAAAAACACTAGAAATTCGAGTGCATCGCGTTTAGTGATTACAATAGTTAAAAGCACAAGGCTATGAAGAATGCAAATCATTTTTTTTTAATTGGAGCCAACGTACCTGAAAATCAGCTCTGAATTGTAACATACAAAACTCAATAAAACAAATATATTATTTAATTTCAAATGCTTTTATTTGTCTTTAGTTGTTTTTATGAATATGGACAATATTTTTTGAAAGCAAAACAATTTTTCAATGAAAATTGAATTTTTAATACAATTATTTGTTATTTCTTTAATTATAATAGATTTTTACATTAAGTTTTTAAAAATATTATAACATTAGTTAAAAGCACCATCAACCTTTCAAAGTGTCCATATGAGATTGTCATTGTCTAGCGCTTTGAAAATTGTATCGTTTGGACCAATCAGACGATCCACAGTAATTAAAAAATGTAATTTTTGTGCTTATAATCGGGCGGTAATTATAAAGTACGGAAGACCAACCAGAATACAATGTAGTTGCATTATTTGAGTTCAGCATTGTTCTCCGCTGTTAAGGCCTTTACTTTTGCGAAACACGTATGGAGAAGTTAATTTGATTTTTCAATTTCAACTGAGAAGGGTACCTATAAGTATCAGTATCATCTTATGAAATTTACCTATTGCTAAACTTTAATTTATATGATCTTATTTTTATATTAATCTCAGTTATGGCATTTTTTCATGAATGAAATATCAAAATTAATAATAAAATGAATTGTAATACAAATAACACATTAAAATGCAATAAATGTACATAAAATTATAGTATTTTATGTACACTTCTGATAAAATTTCATAAGAAAGGTGCCTATAAATTAATTAGATACCTTTTTCTTATGAAATTTAATCTAACTCTTAACAGTCTTATTTTTAATTTCTTTATATTTTCCATAAAGCATCGTAAACATAAAGATGAAAGCTAAGTACAAAAAAAAAAAAAATGAAATTAGAGCGCTGAAAGTTTTCCTTAAAAGTAACGAGGTAAATAATTTGTTCACTTAAATCTAAATAATTTCACTTCCTTCCATCCGTAGAAAGAATTATCCTCCCGTAAGTTATCTAAACGTCATGAACGTGTCTTTCGTCACCTGTCAAGCGACGCGAAAGGTTATGACCTGCTTGGTTTTATTTTCAAATTACATTTTTTCGGCGCAGAAGCTAAGTTAAGCTCGGTTCAAAATATTTTAAATAAACATTATAATTCCTGATTTTATTAAAATCAGTTTTGAAAAAACGTTAATTGATTTTTAAAAGAATATCAAAGTCAGATTTTCATCTTTTTTATCAAATCGAAAAAAATGATTGAAAATGATTGATTATCTGTCCTTTTTTTTGACAAAAAAAAAAAACAATATTTTTAACGAAAATTTCAGACGTGCTAGGAACGATTAAAAATTTTTTAAAAAATATCCAAAAAATACTTTGATCTTTCCTCTTTAATAATAATATGAACATTAGACGATAAAATTTGTTTTCGTCAAGTTCGGCGTCTTTTTCATCATGCTATGCTCTTTTGTTTACATTTTCGTGGAGGTACCTACTTTAAACGGTTTCGATCTAAGCTTTTCAAAATGTTTTCAAATTTCATTATTTTTCCACATACTGACTCTTAAACCTCGAATATATAAAATACTACCAGCCATACCCAGATGGTCGATCAAAAACGCGTTTAATTAGAATGGAACAAAAATGCATCATATTATACATCTAATATGATGCATTTAGTCTATCTTCTTCAATTAATTTAAAGTACTTTCATGAAAATAATATTTTGAGTTAATGTAGTTACGGATATCACAGAAATATTCTTTATTTATTGAATTAAAATTAGTCAACTACATGAACAGGCAACAGGAAAACCCATTCTAGAAGACAATTATCTTGGAGTTTTTGAAATTCAATTTGTCAGTGCGCTACCAGGGATCAAAAAGATGCCGCATTTAAAAAGCGATTGTTACGTTTGATGAAAATTAGTTGAAAGGTAAATAAAAAATTAGAAAGATACTAAAAAAAATCACCATTTTTCGCAATTTACGCTGGTTTTCATTACATGGGTGGACTCAATTATTAATTTAAATGAGGGTTAAATAATGAACTTATTGTTGGCTGCGATGAATTGGAGTTTGTATTAGATTACTTGAAAATTGAGGGAGTTTTTAGTTTAAAATTTGCGTTGAAATCCATTCGTGTTGAAATCGATTTTTCGTTTTTCGCAGTTTTTCACTAAATGCAGTGACGTAGAGAGAAAAATGATGTATCGTTGATCTCGATATGATGTATGTAACCTACATACCGAGTTTGAATGAAATCAGTGGTAAAAATTTGAATTTATTTATATTTAATGATCTTTATCATATATTGTTCCTTGTTTTCTTATCAGGTTGGTGCAAAAATAATATCGTTTTTTGATGTTTAAAAATACGTCAAAAAACGATATTATTTTTGCACCAACCTAATATCTCTTACAATGTACAATGTATATGTCAAGTGTGTTTAAAATCGGTTGAAGAGATCTTGAATGAAAAGGTGCCATACACACAGACACACACAAACACACACATAGGCATTCTCTGTTGTATATATATATATATATATATATATATATATATATATATATATATATATATATATATATATATATATATATAATTATATATATATATATATATTGAACGCAAATAATTCAAAGATAAGATTATATTATTTACGAGTTTAGAAAAATTGAACATAATATTGAAAAAAAAATGTTTAATAAAATATTATTCATGTGTTTAAACAGTGTTTTTATTAATATTTTTTCAATTAATATCTTACCCAGAAAATATATGTTTTAATTATCGAATTGAATGGGTATTCATTACTACTTCAAGTTATTTTATGATGTAAAAAAATAACCATTTTGGCCTTTTAAAAATCGAACGATATATATATATATATATATATATATATATATATATATATATATATATATATGTTGTATACGGGAGAATATATAATTACATAATTAAGTAATTCTTTGAGTCTAGAAAAATCTTCAACAGAATCCATGTTATGTGACTCATAGGCAGTGCAATTATTAGCAAGCTTGCGTCGCTAGAACACTTATTAGTGAGTTCGATCCCCACAGTGTGCCCCAAACTTTCGGCCTCATGCACATCATAATAAAATCCCAAACCATTCTTCTAGTTCTTACTGTCGTCTACTAAGCTGCGTAATTAACTAGTTCAATGAATTCTCAAGAAAAATAACTGAGCTATGAAATCCATCAAACAGATCGCAACATTCATCGGCATATATCACAGTTGCAAGCCTATCTGTCACATTTGCTCCCCTTAGTTTTCGACCAGGTTGAATGAATTTACAAGCGACAGGAGGATGTTTTAAATATAGGTGTTTCCCAAATTATTTATTTGTGTTCATCTCTATTCTCAAAGGGGTTAGCATCGCTGGGTAGCAATTTAATTTACAGCTCAAAGAAACTAAAACATACGATAAAACAATTTGAGTGCGAAATAATTAAGGACCAAGAAGTTTAACAAAGCATTTAGTTAGTACGGAAAACAATCATGGTAGAGACTAAAAGAATACTATCCTTGAATACCGAAATATCAGTCAACCTAAAACACACTATTAAAGTATTCCGTCATTTATTTCACCAACATTATTATTATAGAAACTTATTTATAGTATCTTCGTGTGCACTATATACTTGAGCTTTGTTGTTGTTATGATGAAGTTTCGACCGTTTCGGACTTTCGGAAGTTTCGGACTTTTATCACGTGCATATCGACCATACTGGGGATTTTGAAATGAAACATTTATTTAATCATCGTGGGTCGATTTTTCTTACTTCACTGCCCTATATAATGGGATAACACTTTGAGATATTATTTCATCTAACCCTGTTCATTAAATAAACGGACCAATTGCTGATACCCTATAGTTTACTGGATCGATATAAACCTGACGATGGTCGGAGGACACAACGGCCGAAACGCTGTGACAAAATCAACAAAGACGATGACAATAGTCCTTATGCAAATAATGCAATTAAGTATAATACCTCATCACTGTTATATATATATATATATATATATATATATATATATATATATAGAGAGAGAGAGAGAGAGAGATAGATATATATATATAATTTCAATTAAAAGGTGCAAATATAATTTCTAAATTCATGAATCATTCATACAAAAAACAAATATAGAGGTACATGATTTAAATGGCGAGAATACATCGTCGCAAACAATATAAATAAGATACATCAACCCCGAACCTGTATATGAATGATATGATCCCCGTTTATAAATTCCAGTTGCATAAGGTTTTTTTAATTTTACAACTTTCGTCTGTTCCTACAGACATCATCAGGTATGGAAGTAGATTTAGTTCTTGTTTTTACTTCTCAGTAATAAGAGGACAACGAAAATAGAGATGTAATCCGAAAAAATGCTATGAGAAATGTCGCAACGCTGAGTTTGAATTCAAATTTTAAGGTTCTGCGTTTTTGTACAAATATAGCAATAAGAGAATTCTTTTTTACTGATAAATTTTCCGTGAATATGGCATGAACTATATTCTTCAATAATTACAGTAATGTCACACTTATTTTCCGAGAGTTGCACGTCGGATCAGTTATTTTAATTTCAATTAAAAGGTGCAAATATAATTTATAAATTCATGAATCATTCATACAAAAAACGTAATTTTTGTATGAATGATTCATGAATTTATATATATATATATATATTAGAGAGAGAGAGACAGACAGACAGACAGAGAGATAGACAGAGAGACAGACAGAGACAGTTATCCACAGACAAAATGTTTCGCTGTATCACAGCACTTCAGTGTGGTTAGAAATCCGAATGCTTCAAACCAGGATCGAAACTCATCCGATTTGGCATCAGTCAGAGATCCTTAGATCTTCGTATAATATTTATACATTACACCCTAATCTTTATTCGGTAAAAATTTCATTGCTAATCATGTATTACTTTTTAAGTAATACACATATTTATGTCTTTGTTGTTTCCGTTCCTTATATTATGGCCGCTACTGTATATATATTTATTTTAATCCGTTTAACCTTTTGCAGATTAGTGGCTTTTATCGCCTTTCTTGTGGCGAAATGATAAAAGAAAAACTTTTTTCGTTACATAATAAAGAACGTATACATTAGCAACAAATTTTAAGGAAAAAACAGACGCCTCGACTTACGTGTCATTATTAAAATATTGATAGCGTAATATTATTTAATATAGTATGAACACTGTCATGTTCTTATTTATATTTTAGTCGGTGTCACCCGGTGCAAGGCAACAAAGCTACTATGACTCAAAGGATTACAGGATATGGAAGGGTTAGGAACAGAAATGTTAACCAACAGCGGAAAAAGAAAGCGTAACTAGGTGGACATTAGATAACGATTAAGGTTGCATTTAAATTTTTGCAGATTAAAGGTGACTGGAATGCGTAGAGCCGGGGGGGGGGGCTCCACAACTCAGAAATGCAAGAAATGAAACGGTTACTATAGATTGTAAGGTAAAATCAAGCCAACTCAGCTCGAACTTGAAGAGATCTGGACACCAGTCTCGTACTGCGCTTTAATTTTTAAAAAAATCTTGGTACCACAATGAATTTTCAATCGAACAATTACCGTGTAACTATTTATAGATAAGATACAGGGAGGCAGTCTTATGGTTGAGGGAAAGTGACTGAAGAAGAGCCGCCATATTGGGGCCAATAATATTGCTGATTCTTTTTTGCATCTGATAAAGGAGCTCGTTTTAAATATATATATATCGACGCCAACAAATATATTAACTAGCAGTTGCACGGTCGCCAAACGGTGGGCCACGGACCAGTAGTTGTCCGTGCAAATATTTTGACGACCTGCAGAAAAATTGGGACTTTTTTCAATTTGATGAAGCTTCAGATTAAAACAAGATTAACAAGCCGTGTTATGGATGGTTTATATGTTCAAGACCTTAAAATAATCACGAGTACAAAAATGTGACATCATCCAGCCATAGTACAAATTAACATGGCTTGCAAATTCATGTTCAATAAGTGTTACTAATTAGTTTCTTACCATTACTGTTGATAACTAGTTACTGGATGGCTTACAAGTATAATTTTTTACAAACATGGCATAGCAACATAGTAATATCGGGATCTTCAAGAATCGGCTTACGCACCAGATAAAAATTCATAAGCATTCTTGAAAACTATTTTTGCAAGACATTTAAAAATAATACGTTTTAGTGGCCGTAGAAAACGTCAAATCGTCATATGAACAAATGAAGCAAATATCACATTAAAAATGTGTAATACTTAAATAAACTTAAAATATTCAATTTATTTTATTTAAATAATTACATTATAAATTTGTTACATTTAGTGGGTGCATTTCATATTAATAAAATAAAAGTTTTCAGATTATTATCATTATATAAATATGTTTAACTTTTTTTTTTCTTTTCTAAATATATATTAGTGGTCCGCCAAATTTAAAATTGTAGATTTAGTGGTTTATGTAGATAAAATAGTTGGTGGCCGCCGAACTGGACCATATGTGGCAGCAATATTCTAAGAACGGAAGAATATTAGACTTATAGATTAATATTAATATTAAGTAAACATTCAAATTTACACGCTAATAATGTATAATATAAACTGCTAGGAATAGTACAAAAAGTATCCTGAAAATAAAACACAAGCATAAAAATAAATTGTTGTTTATCGTAATATTTGGTACATTAATTATATTCAGTGGTGAATAAGCACACACGCCCACTCCAGATAGTAATACGAAAATGAATAATTATATAAGTAATACGTGCTCTGTGGATAAGGATATAAGGATTAAGGTTGATCATAGTCACCCACAATGTCCTACCGGTCATATCAACATTTGTCCTTTTACCAAGAATCCCACTGTCCTGGGTTTAACGATAGACTACCTTCGCGTCCTGTGTAAGACGATAAGCTACATCCGCGTCTTATGTAAGGTGATAAACTACATCCTCGTCCTGAGTATGACGATAAACTATATCCAACAGCAAGGCCTCTGATCAGGAGGTTTTGAGGAGCGTAGAACCACTTCTGCTGGTGTTCCCAGAGCCACACTGACCAGGTTGTTAGCATCTATTATGGTCCCAGCTATGGATAAATAGTTAACCTCCAAACTGCGGTCAAAATACTATGAAAGTGTAAAAATACGCTTTAATACCAGCAAGACATGTTTGAAAAAATATTACCAGAAATGAATATTTGAAGAGAATGTTAACAGCAATAACGTTTTGGAAAAAGGAAATATTACAAGCAATACATTTTGAACAAATCTATTAACAGCAATACTTTTTTGAAAAAAAAAAAATTAGATGCAATAAAAATTGTCGACATTAACCCTTTGAGGTTCATATGCCGTAAAATAAACACAAATAAAATAATAATAATTAGAAGAAGAAGAAGAAGGAGAATAATAATAGTAATAACAATAAGAAGAAGAAGAAGAAGAAGAAGAAGGAGAAGAAGAAGGAGAATAATAATAGTAATAACAATAATAATAATAAGAAGAAGAAGAAGAAGAAGAAGGAGAATAATAATAGTAATAACAATAATAATAATAATAATAAGAAGAAGAAGAAGGAGAATAATAATAGTAATAACAATAATAATAATAAGAAGAAGAAGAAGAAGGAGAATAATAATAGTAATAACAATAATAATAATAATAATAATAATAAGAAGAAGAAGAAGAAGAAGAAGAAGAAGAAGAAGAAGAAGAAGAAGAAACAAGATTCCCAATCGCCTTTCTTCCATCCCGTAAAAAAAGGTTGTCAGGTAAGTGGCCCGTTATCTTCCTCTCTCGCTTCTGCGTTTAGTGGGTAGCAAATTCTCCAAGCTCACTTTTTGTTATGGAGTGTGATTTTTTTTTCTTCCACAGTATGAATCCGAATACCTCATCGCCAAGTGTATTATAGAGTGGTTTCACAGTGGAGGCTTCTATTTGTACTAAGTCGGTCCTAAAATAGGTTCGACGTACAAAACTTTAGGAACTTAATATAATAGGTAATGACGCAGAGAAATCTAGTTGTGGTCGCCGATACTTTAGTATCCGACTAAGGATCGTCCGGCATCGACTGACTGACGATATTCAGTCACCCCCCCACGAGGGTGTCATGTGGCACAAGGCCTTTTTAACGTGGGTATTCCGAGCCCGTAGGCTCGGCCAAAAAATAGCCCATTGAACCCGCATAAACGGGTTCAGGGCCGGTCTACCTCCCCGAAGGAGACTCCGCCCTTCGGCGTAGCCTCCTTCTGGTTCCTCCCGTCCGTAGGAAGAAAGTACAACCGATCAGCCGGTCAGAAAGTGAGCGACTGACTGACGATATTCAGTCACCCCCCCCACGAGGGTGTCATGTGGCACAAGGCCTTTTTAACGTGGGTATTCCGAGCCCGTAGGCTCGGCCAAAAAATAGCCCATTGAACCCGTATAAACGGGTTCAGGGTCGGTCTACCTCCCCGAAGGAGACTCCGCCCTTCGGCGTAGCCTCCTTCGGGTTCCTCCCGTCCTTAGGAAGAGAGTACAACCGATCAGCCGGTCAGAAAATGAGCGACTGACTGACCCACTGCGTGACTCCTACTCCTCCTACTTATTATAGGTGGGAGAGTCTATTAACTATAGAATAGGTGTGTTCCTCTATAACACTTTTCTCGTTATTTGTCCAATAAATTTAAGCCGTTTCTGTGTATGCGTGTCATTATGTTTCCATTTTCCTTAGTTTTTTTTTTTCCTTACACGTTCCGGCCATGGGATTCTCATCATTCTTCTATAGAACCATATTTCCACGTTTCTCTACATTTGTAAAGAGATAGTCCAGCATTCACTGTCGCATAAGAGTAGGCACCTCCCCTGAATTTTCAATACCTAAGATTTAGAATTAAATTTATAAATGAAAAAGCATTCTTGACGATTTCATTCTAGATTTAATTGAAAGCTACAAGATTAAATTTATTATTTCAAGCATGCAAAATATCCTGGTGTATTTCAAATAAAAATTATATAGTTTGGAATATCAAATAATTGCTCGATTTTTTTAAAGTTTCTAAAAGCGGCCATTTTCTTAAATTTTAAGAAATTTGTAAACAAACATAATTATCGGGTTTTAAATTCTTTAAAAATTAAATTATTGATTTGTGAGACGTTATTTGATTAAATTAAATTCACCTAAATATATTTTGAACGCAATTGTATACCTTCAGCAACAGATGAAATATATTGATGGTCATTTTGCTATAGAATTCATTGCTGGTAATTTACTATAAATATATTGATGGTCATTTTCCTATAGAATTCATTGCTGGTAATTTACTATAAATATATTGATGGTCATTTTGCTATAGAATTCATTGCTGGTAATTTACAATAAAATGTATTGATGGTCATTTTGCTATATAATTCATTGTTGGTAATTTACTATAAATATATTGATGGTCATTTTCCTATAGAATTCATTGCTGGTAATTTACTATAAATATATTGATGGTCATTTTGATATAGAATTCATTGCTGGTAATTTACTATAAAATATATTGATGGTCATTTTGTTATAGAATTCATTGCTGGTAATTTACTATAAAATGCATTGCTGGTCAGTTAGCTTTGAAAATGTATTTTTGGTAATTTTCTATAAATATATATTGTTGGTAACTTTGCTATAAAAATATAGTGGTGATAATTTATACATATGCATTCATGATATTTGTTTTTTATATATGAAAAAGAATTGCTTATACTTTAACTATAAAGATGTATTTTTATACTTTTATAGTCTTTTGTTTTGGTTTGTGGGTTCACTATTTGACCATAGCTGGGACCCTAAGAGGTAATATATCCCCGGGTCTAGGTGTAGCTGGAAATAACAGCAATTAAGTGGTGTTTCCACGCTCCACAAAAAACCCCAATCTTCTGTTCAGAAGACTTACTGCCGGATACAGTTTCGTCATACTCAGGAATATTTAATGTTTGAAACACATCCGTTGAGAAGATGAATTTTTTTATCTATATTTTTGCATTGGCTCAAATCGTTTGTTTTTCTATATGTATCCGATTTGTTATCACTAAATATGGCAGTCTATTTTACTAACTTTACAAATATATCGTATGTAACAAATATGGCATCACCGGTGTAGGTATATTTAAGCAAAGTTTACCTAGGTTGATATATGCGTTTTTAAAATTGTTTTCCCTCAAAAGGAAATAACTTATAGCTGAATAATATATTTTCCTGTTCCATGTTTCACTTCTATGTAATCGCATCTTCCATGCTGCCATTGTCAAATTTTTTAATAAACCATAGCGATGTGAAAAAATTTAGTTTAGTACAGTCTATTATCCTTACCGAGGCGGACAAAATTAACTATATAAATTTCGACCTACAACTAATTTTTCAATTTTCATAAAATATAACTGCTACAAAGGATAGGAAGTTGTGAAGAACTATGACCGTCGACGTCCTGAAAAGACACTGCATATAGAATATATATATGTTACGTTGTACAGACTGATATGAACACGAAATTTAATATCATATACAATTATTATTTTTTTATTCAACACCAGATTTCTACAATAACATTGATCAATTGAATGTGTGGCTCTGGTGTTTTTACTGTAAGTGGATTCTTATATCCAAGGGGAATTTTTCTTTGTTGGATGGGTGAATATATATCTAATATTCCCATGCAGCTGGTTCAATCAATTGTATACATGGGTATGTTGCAAGTGAAGAAATTGCACCTGATGGCTAGGAGGTAAACTATCAGCTTCATCTGCTTTTGAACTTGGCTTTTCTTATATTCTTTTATGAGAGGAGGTAAAAAGTCAATTTTGGTGACATTTGAGGTAATTTCAATACATGGTGGAAGAATTGTTTGTCTTTGATATTAAAATAGTTTCAGGCGATCAGGTATTTGCAGAATAACATACTGCGCAATGATATTTTATATAACATTTCATCTTGAATGTTAAGATTTTGACATAAATATCACTAAAAATGTTGAATTCAACATCATCACTTGATAAGACACCGGAGGTGTTGAAACAAAAAGGCTATTTTTGTAGTGATTTTATAACATACTTATGTTATAATTTTTTTAAATAAATAATTATATCTGCTCTACTCAGTATTGAGCACTCATTTAAAAATAGTAATTGCTGGTTATTGGAATTCATTCCGTATACACTAATTATATACTTGGTTAAATATATATATATATATATATATATATATATATATATATATATATATATATATATATATATATTATAAATATATATATATATATATATATATATATATAAATATATATATATAAATATATATATATATATATATAAATATATATATATATATATATATATATATATATATCTGGTGTAAAATCAAAACTGTTCAAATCGTGTAACAGTATGGGATAATTGTCCATCCAATACAATGTTTAATATCTAAAAAAACACTAAACTTAGATTCTTTTTTCCAGGTTTTCAGATAAGACTTTTAGCCATCTTGACACCATTTGTCGTAAGAATCACTGAAAAATCTTTTGAGCTATAAAGAACAGGTTAAAACCATTTTGTTTCAGCCCCACTCTGTCTTCTCAACTGAGTAATTTTGAGATTGAAAAGATCATTCAAGCCTTCAGTAATGCTATCAGCATTCTTAATCTGGCTTCCATCTTCAAAGTCCATTCAAGAGCCATCAAGAGAACGCTGAATAACTTTAAAGCAAAAGGATCAATAGAGAACTGGATCAGTAGGTCATAAGAGGAAGAGGGATCATTATTTCAACTTAGAGCTAAAAAAATCAATTAGAATAGATCCAACTCAATCTATAAGATTTTGACACGTGTGAGAGGAGTTTCACCCATACAGTCTAAAGAGCAGTGAAAAAAATCTTGAAAATGAAATCGTAAGTGAAGCGTGTGAGGCACCATGTAACTCCGATACAGAATGTTACAAGGTTAGAGAAAGATGATAATCTCGAATAAGCTGGAAAATGATACTGAAATACTTCATGAGCTTCCGTTCCTTAGCTATGATTAATATATATATATATATATATATATATATATATATATATATATATATATATGCCATTTTCGTATATGATATTTCACATCATTCATCTCTTAAGATTGCAAATCCAACTAAATATGTGTTAAATCTGATAAAACTAATAAATTTTACAAATTTAATTCCATAGTTTACAATGGATTAATCAAAAGCTTTTTGACGAATAATTATAAGATAGATATTAACACTATTAATTATGTTTTTAAAATTAAAACTACTACTAGAAATATTACTGATGAACTTAGAATCAGCAATAGAGTTAATTAACTCTGTACTAAAGGATCTTATGTCTTACTTAAAGTCATAAGCCAGGTTTTCACACCAAACTTCCTACGAGGATCGTAAAACCTACCAGACCGGAAATCGGAAGAATTAGCAAAGTTATCCTGGTTCGGGTCAACAAACACATCAAACAAACCCTTGAATTTATACATTGGAATTTTAACACAGAAGTCATTATTTGGTTTCAAGATATTAGTAACAAAAGCAAGTGCTCTTTTATCCAGTTTGATATTGCGGACATTTACCATCCCATCTCCAATATTTCTTAAACATGGCTTTGGAATTTGCCAAATAATATTCTAACATCTTCTTGAAGAGATAAATATAATAATGAAATTTAGGAGATCTGTTCTCATCCACAATGAAGAACAGTGGGTTAAGAACTCTGATGATTACTTTGATATTTTATTTCGATCATTAGATTTTGCAGAGTCTTCTGATCGTGTGGGTTTCTTTGTTTATATAAACTTACTGCCCAAGAAGATATCAATATCAATAGTATAGGATTATATAGAGATGATGGTCTTATGGTAGTAATAACTTCCACCAGAATTAAAGTAGATAAATTAAGGAATATGATTCATGATCCATGTTGAGTACGAATGTTAAACAAATAAATTTTCTTCAATGGTACTTTAGTTCTTGATAATGATATATATTTCAACCTTATATGAAAATTAATGCCAACCCATTTTTTTATTCACCCCCGTTCTAAGCACCCTTCATCTGTAATCCAACATCTACCTTCGTGTGTAAGACCTATGATTAGTAGCCACTCATCAGACAAAGATGTGTTTGATAAATATATCGATGTGTATAATAAAGTTCTAGAGAATAGTGGTTATAACTGCGCTGAAATCAAGTTTAGAAAATATGATGATAGTGGTCCAAAAAAAATTGAATACAAATTTGGAAGATTATTTGGTACACATCCCCCATTAATCAATTAGTACTAAGTTAGTCGATACGTTCCTCCATGTGATTGATAATCAATTTTCTAAAAGTAACCCTCTTAGTTAAATATTAAACAGAAACTAATTAAAACTACGTTATAGCTGCATCTTAAGAAGATTATAAATTTACTCAATAATAGAATTTTAAACTAGTTTAATAATATTGATTATAATACACGTTCCAAGGAAAATATAATTAATGATACTGGAAAATGTAATTGCAGGAATTCTGACCAATGCGCATTGCCAATCAAATATTTAACTAAATCTCATGTTTATCTTTGTACTATCTCTGCAATAGATAATCCGACAGTTGAAAGATTTTATATTGGTAGTACTAAGAATTTGTCAAGATTGGTGTCATCAAGGTACATTGTCTTTCAGCAATAGTACTTACAGACATAATACATGATTTTCTAAATATTTTTGTAATAAAAAAGATAATTATAAGACTCCTAAAGTGAAATGGAAAATTTTAAAAACAGCAAAAAGTATAAGGATCATCAAATGAAAATGTTTACTTTGCTTACATGAAAAATGGGAAATTATCATTATACAGTGTAATCCGGATATAAGAGAGTTGTCGGGACCGGAGAAGAAGTCTCTTATATCGGGTTTCTCTTATATCCGGGTTTGGTCTAATTTATGTACATTAACACAGTCTCTAATTTGGGACAAGAGAAAATCTCTCTAATATCCGGGTTTCTCTTATATCCGGGTCACTTATATCCGGGTGACACTGTATATTTGTTATTAAATAAAAGAAATAAATTAACTATAAATTGGAAACATAATTTACCTTTTACCTTAGAATTTATTTAAAATTAGAAAGTTGATTATGTTTTTTCTTATATTTCAGTTGTACTGCGTTTCACCATATAAAGCGTATCTTTCTATTTGTAAGACTAATTTCGATTTAATATAATTTTGTATTAATGCCTTAGTAGTAGTATTAGTAACATCTTGTACGGATGTATTGGTATTTGGTTGGTATTTTTGACGTTTTACCTTGATATTTTTAGTGTTATTAACATATTATATAAAGAATCTTTATTCTACAGTTGCATAGTAATTTACCAAATAATACTACATGCTTAAAATAGTCACTAGTTTCTTAAGTAGATATTTATTTATCAACTATAAAACGAAATTTATGTAGGAAATTCACAAAGAATATAACTTGTTTAGAATTTTCTTCAATTACCTCTCGACGCCATTTTCATTTTTTTAGGAAATGGCAGATTTAGTTTGTATAATTTATGTTACCATTTACATCCGAACTATTTTATGTCTTGCTGCTGTTAGCTGTCAATTTACGGGTCATGATGCATCTATAAAAACATTTCTTTCAAATTTACCTCATTGCAATATATATATATATATATATATATATATATATATATATGTACCATTGTCGCCTTAAAAGTTCATAGAATAGTTGAGCAAGATATGAATGTGAATTGTCCGAGAAAAAGTTGTATTCTAGTATATTTGCATGTCTATTTGTCTGACAAATGTTGTTTCTACTTACTTTTATAGCTTGTGCAACCTATGAATCTCTATCTTATGTAGACACACACACGTATATATATATATATATATATATATATATATATATATATATATATATGAATACGTGTGTGTCGTCTTGAAAGATCTTAGGCTAGTTGGCCAAGATATAAATGGGAGCTGGTTGAGAAGCTGTTATATTCTAATGTATTTACTTATGAACTTTTCAGCCAACTCTCATATATATATATATATATATATATATATATATATATATATATATATATATATATAATTTTCTTAATGTCCAATTAATGCGTATTGATTGGTACGTTCTTTGTCCTAAGAGTTTATTCAAACATTTTTCTTATTCATGTCAATAGCAGGACTTTGTTGAACTAACGTCCTTATGGAAGCAGTCCCCACCTCAATGATGACCTAGTTTAATACAGTTTAACTTCATTGTTCCTGAGAAAATTGAGCTTTCAGTGACATTTTTCAGGTACAGTAGAGAAAGAAGCACAGAAAATTGACATCGAGACTGTGGATATGTATAGACGAGAATAAATTGGTATTTGGCAGACATTGCCCGCCAGTCGCAGTGGCAAGACATGCCGATCCTATATTGACCTCGACAGCAAGCCTGAAACAGACATGGCACACACTCCTATATGTTTGTGCGCAAAGCAATACACGACATCTATCTCTCATTTCTGTATATATATATATATATATATATATATATATATATAATTTGTTGAATACCGATAAAAGTTCTTGGTTGAAGAATTCTTTACTTTATATGTTTTTCTCATTTCTGTCGACTTATTTAATATCAGGTATGCCGCTTTATAAACACTGGCGAATTTCTGAATATGTCTTTGTCTTTCATAAGAAATAATCGTATAGGTATGTCTGTTTTGATAAAAATGATTTACGAATTATTTGTTTTATTATGCGACTCATTATAAATATATATTATAAATATTTGTTTTCAAGGCTCAATTTTTATGTCTCTGATGTATTACTTAAGTTTGAATTATCGACCAAAATATTTGTTTTTAAAGAAACTAAAATTATGCATACTAATCTTTCTTTGCAAACTTATTATGTAAGTTTTCTAATATATAAATTCATTAACTGAACAACTTATATAAAAACAATTACTCATATAGGTATATATATATATATATATATATATATATATATATATATATATATCTTATGATTGATACAGATGTCATTTTAGTTGATAGATATCCTATTCTATTCAGAGTTTCGAAGACGAATATATATATATATATATATATATATATATATATAGAGAGAGAGAGAGAGAGATAGATATATAGATAGATAGATAGATAGATAGATAGAGAAGTATATATATGTGTGTGTATATATAATCATATAAAGTAAAGAATTCTTCAACCAAGAACTTTTATCGGTATTCAATAAATCATATATATATATATATATATATATATATATATATATATATATATATATATTCGTCTTCGAAACTCTGAATAGAATAGGATATCTATCAACTAAAATGACATGTGTATCAATCATATGATATATATATATATATATATATATGTGTGTGTGTGTATGTGCATATATATATGTGTGTGTGTGTTTGCGTATCTATATATATATATATATTAAGGCGCATTACATATATATATATATATATATGGATGTTTCATTAAGACGGATCATAGTCAGCAGTATATGAATCAGTGTTAATGGTGAAAATGTACTTGTACCAATTCTCCAGAAATTGTCACTGAAGATGAGTCCAGGCACATTGATTTAGAATCCCTTGAAAACCACGAAGCTGAAATCACCGAAGCGAAAAATGACGTCATCCAAGTACTCAGCTATGTAACTTTCATACAATTGTCAGACAGAGACCAGCTCCCGAAAATCCATGTGACAAATCCCAACAAGCACATCGTGAAAATATACAATGCTGCCCTGGAAACACTGTTAACAGATAAACCACCGGGAAACATCACAGAAGTTAACAACGTCATATACGCAACAGCTCTAGCAGCGACTCAGAAGCTTGGGGTCAAGACAATAAATAAAATTAACAGACACAGAAAACCAGCTTGGAAAACCAAACTGATACGAGAAATAAAACAAATCAGATGTGAGCTGTCTATATTAGATGAGCTCACCAGAAACCCTAATATTTCCACACGTAAATCCAAAAAGATCAAACGGAAATATAGCATTAAATCCCTAATTGATATTCCATCGATCAAGGAAATGCTGAAAAAGAAACTTCAGCTAAAAGCACAGAGAACAAGACGATACGAGAAACGTTGTAGATTCTATCGCCAAAATAAAATATTCCGAACAGATCTTAAGAAATTTTACAGGGAAATTGGAAAAGCACCTATACATGTCGAAACGCCACCATCGATTGATAATGTACAGACATTTTGGGAAAATATTTGGAGCAACACAAAGGAATATAACCCAAATGCAGAATGGATACGGCGTGAAGAAGAATGACTGCTGGATACACCTCTGCAAGAATGGGAAAATATATCCACAGATGATGTTAGGCAAGCACTAACGAAATCCCAAAAATGGAAATCCCCAGGAAATGACAAGTTGCCCAATTACGGGCTGTATCATCTCTTATCTACCCATGGAATTCTTGCAAAAACATTATCAACGCTTCTAAATAATCCCAATAAAATCCCCAAATGGGTTACTGAAGGTATTACATACCTCATACCCAAAACAACTGAAACAGACGACCCGAAAAATTATAGACCGATAACATGTCTTTCCACAACGTACAAGTTGATCACGTCTGTACTGACGAACCGTACTTATTCCTTTTTCGAAACAAACAGCATTCTCACGCTGGAACAGAAGGGATGCAGTTGAGGTTCATATGGCTGCAAAGATCAACTTCTGATAAATAAAATGATCCTGGAAAATTGCAGGAGACGACGCAGAAATCTCAGTGCAGCGTGGATTGATTATCGTAAAGCCTTTGATAGTGTTCCACATTCTTGGATCCTTAAGACTTTGGAAATGTACAAAGTCTCTCCTGTGGTATTAAATTTTCTTAAGCACAGCATGGGGATGTGGAACACAAAACTATACCTTAGGCACACCGGGGGCACTGCCATATCCAACCGTCTGAATATCCGACATGGAATCTTTCAAGGAGACTCTCTGTCACCCCTTCTGTTTTGTTTATCCTTAACCCCTCTTACACATGAACTGAACAACAGTTGCTATGGTTACAAAATAAATAAGAAAATATTCAATCACCTACTATACATGGATGATCTCAAACTCTTTGCCAAAGACGACAATGAGTTGAAATGCCTCCTCAATATTGTAAAATACTTTAGTGACGACATAGGTATGGACTTCGGATTAGATAAATGTGCAAAAGTAATATTCAATAAAGGTAGAATTACAGAAACACCCTCAATAGATTTAGACTTTGTCACAAAGATTAGGGAATTGGAGCATGATGAAGCTTATAAGTACCTAGGAATTAGCGAAGGAGATGGCATACAACACCCCCAAATGAAAGAAAAAATAAGAAAAGAGTACTACAGGCCTGTACGTCTGATACTAAATACGGAACTAAACTCAAAAAATATAATATCAGCTAAAAACACATTGGCTGTCCCAGTGGTGCCTTACAGCTTTAATGTCTTTAACTGGACCATAGCTGAAATTAAGCGAAGGGACGCCAAAACGAGAAAGCTTCTCACTTGCTATCGCATGCATCATCCCAAAGCTGATGTTGATCGTCTGTATGTGCCCAGATCCGAAGTAGGCAGAGGATTAGTTCAACTATAACTGTCCTACAAAACTACAACAATTGGCCTCCAAAGATACTTGGAAACTACAGAAGACTGGATGATGATATGCGTCAAGGAACATGAAAGTAGTAAGCGTCTTTACTCCGTAATGAAAGAAGCCAACAAATTCAAAATGGAGCTTCAAATGGGCGTAGAGATGCAACTACAGCACAATACACCGGCTGAAACTGCAAAATGATTAAAAAAGACAGCAAAGACGAATGCAACCGACCAGATACAGAAGCGATGGCAAGATAAAACGCTTCATGGCCAATACTCTGCCCGTGTCAAACAAGCTGATGTAGACAAAACCCGTACCCATCAGTGGCTACGCAGTGTAGAGTTGAAAGCGGAAACTGAAGGTTTTATCCTTGCTGCGCAGGACCAATGCTTGCTAACTAGGAATTATCAAGCACATATACTAAAATATTGTGTCAGCCCAAAATGCAGATTCTGTGATAAATATCTAGAAACGATTGATCATCTTGTATCAGGTTGCACGATGTTGGCATCCACTGAATATAAAACCCGACATGACAGAGTGGGCCAATATCTGGACTGGAAAATCTGCAACTTCTACGGGAAGGAAACTGAAAGAAACTGGTATAAACACCACCCAGACCCGGTTACGGAGATAGGACCTGTTACAATTCTATGGGACTACACAATTCACACTGACAGAACAATCTAGGCCAACCGCCCAGATATTGTTATTAAAGACCACAAACAAAAACGCTGCCTCCTTATTGATATGGCAGTCCCTGCTGACTGCAATGTATCTTTGAAGATATTCAAAAAGCTGGCAAAATACAAGGACCTTGAAATAGAAATCTCGAAAATGTGGCATATGGGAACATCCACAATCCCTGTTGTAGTTGGAGCCCTATGACTGGTTGGAAAAGATTGTAGTAGACTAATTGCAGGGATTCCTGGAAGCCCATGCCTCAAGGAGATAGAAAAAATTATTCTGACAAGTACAGCCCACACTTTACGAAGGCCTTTATCTATGTAATTTTTATTTTATTTTATTTTATTTTTTTTGTCAGTGGAAAGTGTCATGATGCCATTTCTAAACTTAGGTCCCTGGGTGGGACCCGGAAAGAAATGTGTAAACGCCAGAAAGCAAATAAAATAAAAATAAATATAATAATAATAATCGGTAAAGGAAAAGTATATAAAAAAACTTTCAACTCTTTCTATACATTCCGAAATTCTTGACAAAATCTAAAAAAGGATCTGTAATGTAAACGAATCTGACATGGACTGCCGCCTTCATTCATTTTCTCACCGACGTCATGTGGATACTCTCTACATTTCTGCAAATATTATCATGGCATCTATTTGACAACCTCATTTTCTCTTGTTTCCTGACTTCATGAATTTAACCGTACTAACTCATTGGCATCTACGTCCCAGGCGTTTACTGTTGAAATCCCGAAATGCAACCGGCACTTCTACTTCAACAGTTTATTTTCTCGCACTTCCCGCTTGTGTAAACCCCTTCCCTTTATGTGCTTCACTGATAACTGAAATCAATAAAAGTTTAAATGTAACGAAATCGCCATCTTGTATCTTTTTCACCGTTTGTTCTTTCCTCAGTCACCCCTATTCTCGTTCCTTCCATTAATTTTCACTCATTGTTATCCCCTTTATTTCCCACCTCGGTTGGGGTGAAATGATTTAAAATAATCCTACTCAGATCACGTCAAAAATAGAAATCTTGTCACTTGTCACGACATGCATCATCCTCAGGCTGATGTTGACCGTCTACATGTGCCCAGATCCGAAGGAGAGAGAGAGGATCAGTTCCAAACTTCAACAATTAGTATTCAATTTACGTGGAAACTACAGATGATGATCTGTGTCAAAGAACATCATAGATTTAACGAACTGTGCTCAGTAATAAAGAAATCCAACAAAATCAAATGTTTATTCAAATATGTGAAGAAATGCAAGTAAAAAATAATACAACTGTAGGTGCAAAGAGTATAAAAAAGAAAGCATAAGCAAATGAAATGGACCAGTTATTGAAACAATTGGAAGATAAGCCTCTTCATGATCAAAATTCCAAAGACACTGATGTAGAAATTCTCCTCAGTCACCGGTGGCTACCTACAGCATAGTCAATATCTGAAAACGGAAGCTTTATTCTTATTGGGCAGGACCAATGCTTGCTAACTAGAAATTACCAATTATATTATAGTGAAAAACTGTCTTCAATCCAAATTCAGATTCTGTGAAAAATATCCATAAACAATTCATAATTTTGTGACAAGTCTTATGGTATTGGTACCCACTATGAAACCTCTCATGACATACTGGGATAATATCTGAAAAAATAGGCAACATTTAGCGAAAGAAATCTTCAAGTAATTGGTATGAATATCATCAAAAATCTGTTACAGGCATAGGGCCTGTAACAATTTTATGGGACTTCATATACCCAGAGAGAGAAAATAAAAACTAATCGCCCAGATATCGTGAAAAGACAACAAAAAAGAAACGGTTTTCTTAATGACATGGCGGTCTATGGACACTTAAAAAAAAAACTATAAAAATACGAGGAACTTTTTCTTTTTTTTTTTTTCGTAAATGCTCTGTGAAAAATGTCATGATTTTCGACCTTGGGTTTCTGTTTGGGACACTGAAGGGAATGTGCTTGCAACATATATATATATATATATATATATATATATATATATATATATATATATATATATATATGTGTGTGTGTGTGTGTGTGTGTGTCTGTGTGTGTCTGTGTCTGTGTGCGGGCGCGCTCGTCTCTGCGCATGAGTAAGGATAGTATTCGCTGATAATATATTCTTCTTTCTCTTTCCACCGTTCACATATGGCTACAAGTGGACTAAACCGACCATATTCTTTTTGGCGTACTTTTTTTTGAGTGAGAATTTTACATTTTAGGGTTTCACATTATTAAGATGTTGAGAAATTACCCCAAATACAGAATCTATTTTATTTTTTCTTTGTTTCTTATCATTTGTTTAATTAATTCATTAGTGACCCTGTAGTGTGGGTGGTATCCACCCTATAAAAATTCATTAGTTTCGGTCATTCTTGTCAGGAAGCTGAGAAATTTTTTATTGCGGATACCATTCTGTGACCGCCTTTCAACATGTAATAGTTTTTTTTAATTTTATTGTAAGTCTATTTGACTTTATTTTATTTTTTTTTCATTTGTCTATCTCTCCCATTTCATCTGGTAGTGTGTACTGCGACTTATACTAAGTTAAAATTTATTATATACCATTTCCTTATCACTATATTACTCCTCAAACACATTACTAGATTATGAACCCTTGGACATCTGAATATATCCCTCACTCCAATCTCATGAGCAGAACGTCCTAAAGCATGTAACATGAAGAAAATTACTCCTTGGCGGTCAAGGATAAAACGCAAATAATTAAACATTTCAGTGATTGAAAAGAAATCCTCCAAATGGATCGGCCGTCACTCGAGTCTACAAGTATCGTGACAATGAAAGAGGAACGAGTTTGGTGCTGAAAAATCCGTCACTGGAAGAAACGCTTCCAAAAACCGACAGATACCTTGTTGCCAAGGCCGGACTATTTCCAACCTTGACTCAATGGCATTCAACCTAATATAAAGAAAGAGAACGAAATAGACTCGCGGCGAAGAATATCAAATTGTCTTTTTCACCTCACCCGAAAATCCACAAAAGAAAATCACAGATCAGACATAGCAGTTATGGAGAATGAACTACTGTAGGAATTAGAATAAGACCCCATCTCGAACCAAACATGCTTGCTAATTTCCGCAGGGACATCGTGCGAAACAGAAAGCTCTCAAATGCAGAAATAAATCAAATAAAACTAGATATAAGCCATCATTCAACCTAGAGATGAGAGTAGAAATAAATAATGAGACAGAGGATAAGATAAAAGCTTAAATAAATGAGATACCAAATAATAATCTCCCAAGAAATAAAATCGGAGGATCTACCACTGCATTTATTAAAATTATGTCACTACAGATTAGTTAAATTACATGAGGGTAGAATTCCTTGAAACAACCGAAGTGACTTCACCGAAGCGAAAAATAACTTCATCCAAGTAAGCAACAGAGTAGCTATCACATAAATGTCAGAGACCAGCTTCGAAAAATTCATATGACAACTTCCGATAAACACATTGTCTAAATATACAGCG
This sequence comes from Acanthosepion lycidas, assembly GCA_963932145.1. Classification (NCBI taxonomy): domain Eukaryota; kingdom Metazoa; phylum Mollusca; class Cephalopoda; order Sepiida; family Sepiidae; genus Acanthosepion; species Acanthosepion lycidas. The sequence continues at coordinate 23,808,231 of OZ010595.1, read as the reverse complement.
TTGCACTGTCATCATTGTTAACGGACAAACCGCAGCGAAATATCACAGAATTAAATAATTTCATATACGTAACAGATTTTGCAGCTACAGGGAAGCTTGCTATCAAGACAATGAAAAGACTATCGATACTGAATGAGATCACAAGAAACTCAAATATCTCAACACGCAAATGTTGGAAGATCAAGAAGAGATATAAAAATAAACCAATAAATAAAATTCCAGCAATCAAGGAAATGCTAGAACAGAAACTACAGTTAAAGGCACAGAGAACATGACGATAAGAAAAGTATTGCAGGTTCTATCGCCAAAATAAAATATTCTAAACGAACCTTAAGAAATTTTACATGGAAAATGGAAAAGCAGCTGTAGGTGTCAAAAGGCCAACATCTCATGGAAAGGAACATAAATTTTGGAAGAATATTTGGAGTAACCCAAAGGAATATAACCGCAATACAGAATGGATTCAAAGAGAAGAAGAACAAATGATGAATAAACCTCGAGTTGAATGCGGAAAATATGAACGAATAATGTTAGGCAAGCTCTAACGAAATCTGCAAAATTGAAATCCCTAGGAAATGACAAGGTACACAAATTAATGGCTCCATCAACAGTCATCAATCCATAAAACCCATACACAAACACTGTAAATGCTTATTATTTATCTCAGTGAATTCACAGAATGGATCACTGAAGGTATTAAATAACTTCTGCCAAAATGGGTGAGACAGATAAACCGAAACATTATAGGCCAATAACATGTCTGCACGCCATGCAAAAATTTATCACGTCTGACCTGCCGAAACATACTTACTCTTTTCTCGAATCAAACAGCATTCTTCCACTGGAACAGGATAGATTCCGGAAAGTGTCATATGGTTACAAAGATCAACTACTGATAAGCAAAATGTTCTAGGAAATTAGCTGGAAAACCCAACAAGGATAGATTACAGTGAAGCCTTTGCTAGTTTACGAGACTCTTGGAGAATTCAGACTGGAATTGTATAAAGTCTCCTCGATGATAGTAAATTACTTTTAAACGCACTATGGGAATGTAAAAAACCACATTATCCTTAAAACACAGCCAACCACGTGGATATCTGATGAGGAATATTTCAAGCGTACTCCCTGTCACCTGTTCTGTTTTTGCCTATCCTTAATCCATCTTACGCATGTAGTAAGGAACTATAGCTATGTTTACAAACTAAATAAGGAAGTATGCAATATTCTACTCTACAGGGATGATTTCAAACTCTTTGCCAGATACGAAAATGGATTGCAGGGTCTCTTTAATACTGTAAAATGTTTCTGTACCGATATAGGTATGGATTTCGGGATCGATAATTGCGCAAACACCGGCTGTAATGGCAAAAATACTTTAAAAAGAAATCAGTGATAAATGCAATCGACTAGATACTGAAACGTTAGCAAGATAAACTGCTTCACAATCAATATTCTACCCATGCCAAACAAGCTGATGTAGACAAACCCCGTACACATTGGTTGCTATATAGTACAGGGTTAAAATCTGAAACCGAAGATTTTATGCTTGCTGCAAGGGACTAACGCTTTCTAACTAGAAATTACCAAGCACATATACTGAAAAAATATGTTAGCCAAAAATACAGGATTCAGTGATAAGTGTCCAGAACCAATTGACTATTTTGCATCAGATTGCACGGTATTGGCATCCATTGAATATAAAACCCGCAAGATTGAGTCAATACATGCATTGAAATATATGCAAAATTTACGGTAAGTAAACTGTAAGAAATTAGTATGAAGACCTCCCAGTCCAAGTAATAGAGATACGGTCTGTAAGAGTTTTATAGGACTTTAAAATACACACAGACACTTCACAATCGACATGGCAGTCGTTGTAGAATGTAACGTATCTTTGAAGATATTCAAAAACTATCACATGAGGACAACAACAATTTCAGTTGTAATTGGAACCCTCGGATTAATTGGAAATGATTCCATTAGACTCATTAAAAAGATTCCTGGTAGCCTATGTCTTATAGGAATACAAACAATTGTTTTTGAAAGTACAGGCCACTACTTATGAAGAACTTTATTTATGTAAAATATGTGTGATATTTTACTAAAAATGCTCAGTGGAAAATGTCCTTACTCCAACTTTGACCATAAAATTCTGGTCGGGACCCAGAATGAAATGATTATGCGCCAGAAATTAAAGGAATAATAATAATAATAATAATAATAATAATAAGAAGAAGAAGAAGAAGAAGAAGAAGAAGAAGAAGAAGAAGAAGAAGAAGAAAAAGAAGAAATCTAATCGCCAGGAAATCGTGATTAGAGCCGCAAAAAAAAATCTCTCCTTATTGACATGGCAGTTCCTGCAAACTGCAATGTATCTTTGAAGATCTTCAAAAAAACCATCAGAATATAATGATCCTGAAATCGAAATCTCAAAAATGTAGCCCACGAGGACATTAACGATTCTAGTTGTAGTTGGAGCGCTCTGATTGATGGAAAAATATTCCAATAGACACATTGAAGAAATCTCTTGTAGCGCATGCCTTAAAGAAATACAAAAAAAAGATATGCTCCCAAGTACAGCCCAAAATTTACAAAGGATTTTATGTATGTAAAATATGTGCGATTTTTTTCAAATCTGCTGTGAAAAATGTCATGAAGCCATTTCTGACCTTAGGTCTCTTGTAGGGACCCGGAAAGTAATGAGTATATACTTCAAATCAAAGGAAATAAAACAACAACAACAACAACAGCAATAATAATAATAATAATAATAATAATAATAATAATAATAATAATAAACGAAATAATCGGTAAAAGAAAAGTATTAAAAATAATCCTACCAATATCATACTTGGCAACAAAGAATAAAATGAAACTAGAAACACCATTAAAACAATCTCTACTGCTCAATGGCTTTAGAAATCAAACCAAGGTAAAAGTGTAATAATAATAAACGGCAATACACGCCCAGAAACTTATTTCTAAATAACGATCATTACCGTCTGACTATCGCCTTAACGTGATATTCAGAGTAACGATTTCACAGTTATTTTTGAAGTTCGTTATTACTCTCTATCTATCATAGGCGCACACACGCGCAAATATATACACTATTTCAAACGTTATTAGAGAGGACATTTCTTATTTGATATATTCGCCCCATTTTTATTTTTTTAACAGTGAATTTTGGCCTACGCCTTCGATTAAACCAAGTAAGGAAAACATTTCCTCCGGCAGGCATCGTACTTTCGCCTACTGCAAAGAAACTACTGTTTGTTCTGGCATAGAGGACTAATACTCTATTTTTGTTCTCTCAAGTATCTCTCCTACATATTTTTGAATCTACCATTCGTCCATGCTTCGAATAATTCTGCCACATATAGTCCGGTGCTTCTGGTATTTATCTAGAGATCCTTCATAAAATTCATTTTAGAATCCTTGATATTATTGGTCGTGATATAGCGTCTCGGTTTCAGTCTTTTTCCCACCGTCGTAAGGCTGCTTCCACCTGCCTTTTCTATAAATATTTTCATGGTAATTTTTCGGATGAGCTCATCTCTATGGGACCTAAACTTCTCTTTTCTTTTATATTCTTGGTGGCTATGGGACCTAAACTTTTATTTAATATTCTTGGTGTCAAGATCTCATCAATTTCATGATGAGTTGCTTAGATTTAACCGTAAGTACTATGATAACAGTTTCTTTTCCCGCAATTTTCGCTGATGGAACTCCCTACCGGCTCCAACTACTGTCTTTCTGATTACTCTTTTTGTTCCCGATACTTAACAAGGTTTATGATTTCTAATTCGGGCACAGTCTGTAACCACTTGTGTCTTAGGAGTTTTACTGATTGCCATGGTGTAAACTCGATTGAAAAATAAAATAAAAATATTAGGCCCATAGATCTAATTGACACAATTACCAAATAAATATGGGGCGTCTAATTTAAATAAGAATGATACAAGAAAATTTGAAGCAATAAATATTTCGGATTAACAACAAAGGTATATATATATATATATATATATATATATATATATATATATATATATATGTATAGTGTAACCCGGATATAAGAGACCCGGATATAAGAGAAACCCGCATATAAGATAGATTGTCTTTGGTCCCAAATTATAGCCATACATACCGAAACAAAATAGACCAAACCCGAATATAAGAGAAACCCGGATAGAAGAGAATTCACCGGTCCCGACAAATCTCTTATATCCGGGTTACACTGTATATATATATATATATATATATATATATATATATATATATATATATATGGATGCTGAAAAATTTCGACCAAACATGTGTGTGTGTGTGTGTGTAATAATAGCTGGCCACTCGTATTAGAGGATACCCGCCTACTAGGCGGCTAGCCAATCCCTATTGCAGACTCTCGCTCAGGTACATCTGTGTGTGTTCATCACCCACAGAGTCAACCTGTGTTTTATATTTCAACTATGCTGAGCAAAGCTTAGTTACAGTTTCTGTTAGAGAGCATATTATCGAGAATGATCCACAATCTGAACAACGCCAGCACACTAACATTTTCAGTCACGATGATTTCTGAATTCATGTTAGCAAAGGTATTGACGGCCCACATGTCTTCCGTCTACCCAGTTTTACTCACACTGCTTGTGTCGACCCGTGGTATATTTTTCAGGCACTTTCTAAAAGTGCCGCACGCTGGGATCGTGACCAATCCAGAGCGATAACGTCAGGACGTCCCCTTTCTAACAAATCAACCGTGTTGAAATTCGAACCCGGGTCTCATAATCAGAAAACGAACGTTCTATCCACTCGATATATATATATATATATATATATATATATATATATATATATATATATATATATATATATATATATATATAATTATTTATTTTTAAAAAAATTTATAACATAAATATGTTATAAAATCACTGCAAAAATAGTCATTTTGTTTCAACACCATCGGTGTCATATCAAGTTGATGTTGAATGTAAAATAAATGGTTTTAAAAGTTTCAAATTAATTAACAATCCTTCGAGGGGGAAAACGTTGTTACAAAAGCTAGATGGACCAATCAAAATACAAGTTTAGGAAAATTCAAAAAGCTAGACAACGAAGTCGTTATAATAGCTATTCAGATGTTTAAAATATGGGTAATATTAAAAAAGAATTTATTTTAACTAATAAGTACTAAATTATATGATACAATTTAATATTAAAATTAAAAACTGCTAATTTCAAAATCAAAATTTAATCGCTATTAATTTTACAACTATAAAATTACTGAGGAGAAAAGAAGAAATAATATATGTTATTCAATTTATTTCTTAATTGAAGTTACTTTAGAAGCTAATTTTTATATCCGGTCCTTTGACAATATATATACATTTTAATTCCACGTATGTAAATGGGGTCCTAAACTCACGCGTAAAACAAACACAATCAGATTATAATATATAAGCACCCAGGCATATTTTTTATATATATACACACAAAAAGTGACGAGACAGAATACATCTCCACGGCCCTTTCTGAAAAAAAAAGGGGGGGGGAAGGAAACCAACACATACGTGCATACATACATGTATGCAAGCCCACAAATATCAATAAAAACATATATTTTAATCAGATAAGTTGATAATAATTTTATTATATATTAGGTGAAGGAAAATAAGATAGAAAGAACTACCTAGAGAAATAAGTGTACATTCAAACGTACATACATACATACATATATACACACACGGCAGCAAACACAAACCAACACACACACAAACACACACACACACACACACATATATATATATATATATATATATATATATATATATATATATATATATATAAGCATATACACATAGAAATAAATACATATAAATATATAAACATATACATACGTATACATCTCCATGATAACAAGTACACATACACATGCATACATATATACATATATACACACATATATACACACATATATGCACACATACTCATATATATATACATATATACACACAGCAATACACAAATATAAACAGATTTACACACATATACTAACTCATGTGGGCGTAATGACATAACCAAGTTTCCATACCGACACATACACACAATCTCATATACAATAGGTGTTAACATACACATATAAAACCTCAAACATACATATATATACACAAACATACACACACACACACACATATATATATATATATATATATATATATATATATATATATACACATAAATATATGCATAAAAATACCTATCTATAATAACAAGTACATATATATATGTACATACACATAAATACAACGACATTAAACCAAATACATACATAAACGTACATACATACATATACATGGACATAGACATACATCCATATACATGCAAACACCAAAATACATGTATCCTAACATACATATATAAACATATTCATACAAACGTTTTCCCGTTTGCGAAGGATTGTTAATTAATTTGAAACTTTTAAAACCATCTATTTTACATTCAACATCATGACTTGATAAGACACCGATGGTGTTGAAACAAAATGGCTATTTTTGTAGTGATTTTATAATATATTTATGTTATCATTTTTTTTTTTACATAAATAATTATATCTGCTCTACTTTGTATTCAGCACTCTTTTAAGAATAGTAATTGTTGGTTATTGGAATTCATTCCATATACACCAATCATATACTTGGATATATATATATATATATATATATATATATATATATATATATATATATATATATATATATATATGTGTGTGTGTGTGTGTGTGTGTGTATGTGTATGTGTGTGTGTGTGTGTTATTGAACACAAGAAAAAATGTATAAAAATATAATGTGTGAACCGCGGTCTAAGGGAATATATAAAAAGAAAATTAAGTACATCTGCCTAAAGAAAAAAGCTAAAAAAAAAATACGCTCCCATAAATCCTACCCCAATGCAGAGTAAGAAAAATAATACCCCTCCGTCACAGCAGAAATACATTCAAAAAAGATGAACGAATCACTATTTCACCTAATGTCAACCGACGATCGATTTTTTCGTGAAAATTCGAGTCTCACTGAAGTAGAGTATCGCTCAAATTTTTAGACTTAATTTTGGATTTTGTTTAATTTAAATCATCATAAGTTTGCTAAGAATAATTTCATGCTGCCTCTAACCCTAGAGTTACTGCTAGAAAAAAAATAATTGTACTTTTCTATTAACCTAAGAACTCGTGTCACGCTCTTAAATGGCCTCGTCAGATCGACTTTTATATGAAAGTCACGCACGGCGCCTAACTCTTTCAGAAATGTGTAAACTGTCAACTGTATTCAATTTTTTCAGAAATCTGTGAAAAAAAACATGGCTGTCAGCTAAAAAACACTGTGGGTTTTAGAGAGGACTATACTTCTTTGAACCTTTTGGATTCACGGTAAGAAATCTCACTGAGAGAATTTTACGAAAAAACTAAAAACACATCACTTGAGAACTTTCAACTACAGCAATAAGTTAAATGTATTGGACAAGTAATACGAAGAGAAAATCAACTTTTTCTGGTTGTAGCTTATTAACGTTTTGCGGTTTATTTTCAAGCCAGAATTTATGTTTAGATTGTAAGAATATCTCGGAGATAAGAATATTTTATAATAAAATTTTTATTGAAATTTTATTTAAGTTTCCACATGTCCTCCATCATTAGCAATACAAAGGGTAATACGATTTTGCAGTTCACGGAAAACATTTGCCAACTGATTTACAGTAATGCCTGAAATCACATTAGTTATTTTAGCTATACTTAAAGTTAGGTACATTAAACTTAATAGCATTTTTTACAGATTATTTCTATCTCAAATACAAATAAAGTCATAATTTTTTAAGGGCACACGAACTTTATGGACAATCCTATATATTCCAGTAACTATTTTGCAGAATAAAAGAAACATATTTGAAATATATTTTGTTGTGTATTCAATAGATACCCAAAAATCGAAATTTGTGTATGACAAGTATGTATCATTTCATCGAAATTATTCATTATATATAGTGAGACTATTTTGATACTCATATTAAGATAAAATAATGGCGGCCACAAACATTACAATATGATCTATACAGATGACAGTGTTGAAAGTAGGCACGGAATCTATACAGATGGCATCGTGTTGATTGAAGGCACGGAAAACAAGCCTAAAGAATTTCTAGATAGGGGAGGAAAACGATCAGAAATAAATAACATATATTGCAAAATCACAGAATGCCAGAATATTGCCAGGCTGGTGCATAAATAATATCGTTTTTTGACGTTAAAAACTACATCAAAAAACGATATTATTTTTACACCAACCTAATATTAAACAACATAAAAATTAAAAAAAAAACAAAAAAACTGGAGATAACCAAATAAAAATAGTATAATAATTTAAATATCTGGGATGTGCTTTAACAGAGGACAGAAAGTGTGACAGTGAAATCCCATGATGTTTTGGGTTCGTGAAAGATATCTTTCAACCTTTCAGAAGCTGATGAATTTATTAAAAAAACAGGAAAAGTCCGCTAAAAAAAGAGTAATGAATCCTTACGCAATATCGGTCTTTATCTATGGCAGTGAATGATGGACGATTTCCTCACAGATGAAGAAGATACTTGAAGTTAAAGAAATGAGGTTTTGCAGAAGGATGTAGAGAATATCTAGTACCAAAATGTGAGGCTTAAGTCCATATCACATTGAAACAAATCTCGTACGATCACCGAAGTTAAGCAACGTCAAGCCTTATTAGTACCTCTATGGGTAACCGTTTGGTAATATCATGTTCTGTATGCTTGGATGTGGGTGTTTTGTGATGTATAACGTCACTGTTCTAATTCCAGTCCTGTTCGTTATATTTACTTACATTGTTAATCGGCTTACGTCCACATCTCGTTGAAAAGCCGGGTCACGTGTCATCACAGAAGTTAAGCAATTTCGAGCCTGGTCAGTAATTAGATGAGTGATCACATGAAAATTACAGGTGCTTTAAGTTTGGATCTGCGTGTATAGTGATGGATACTGGCTCGGAATTTTTAATTTGGGTGCTGAGTTTCAATTCCATTTGGATACTTTACATTCCCTTACCCGCAAATAACTTTGGTAATGGGCTCATGTCCATATAACATAGAAAGTATTTTATTTATGTGCCAAAATAAAAAAAGCTCAATTATAATTAATATTTAAAAAAAAAAAGTTGAAATGACTATGGCACATAATGAGGAAAAATGGTTTTGAAAATTTGACACTGAAAGGACAGACTGAATGTAAGCGAGACGAAAACAAGCGAATAACTTAGAGAGATTAAGTAATAGAGTTGTATATATATATATATATATATATATATATATATATATATATATATATATATATAAATCAACAAATTATTATAAGTTACAAATAACGGAAATTGTGGAGATCCATGATTGTCAGTCCTGAAGAAGCACTGCACATAGATGTAGAAGAATATCTGGCTACTCGTATTCGAATATACCCGTCTAATAGGGCGGCTAACCAATCCCTGTTGCGGACGCTTGCTCAGTCGCATTTGTGTTTATTCAACACCTACAGAGCTTATATACTGCAACTATGCTGAGCAGACCTTATTTACTGTTTCTGGGAAAGTGCATGTTATCTAGCGTGATCAAAAATTTGAACAAGGCCAGCACGCTGAAGCCCTCGGCTACGATGACTTGTGAATTTATACTAGCACAGCTAACGACGGCACGCAAGTGTTCTGCCTACCCAGTTTCACAAGTCATCGTATGGTTTTCAGGCACTTTTCAAAGGTGTCACACTCTGGGATCGATCCCTCCAATCTGACATGTCTCCTTCCTGCATGCCGAACATGGAGAGATTCGAACACGCGGATCCTGTGAGAATGCAGAATGTGAGTGTTTTAACCAATCAGCCAGGTAGAAGTAACTATAAAATAACTGTTTTTCTACGGAAAGTACATTTTTAAAATACATTCCGAGTAAAATTATTGTCTAGGAAATACACGGTTGATACCATCGGTTGTTTTATTTAATATGCGTTGAAGTGTTGCGAAATCAGGTGAAATATTAAAATGAATATCGAGGTAGGTGTGTGGAATGTTTGCCGAACATTAAAATTTGCTGTACTACAATATCATGAAACTTCGTAAGAATTGCCAACATTTTCTGTTAGGTTAATGACATTCGATACATGTGTAAAAGTTACGTGCAATACGCCTTGTAGAAACTTTCATAACACATTCAAATTTAGAAAAAATGGTTTACACAAGCTTTCCTAAATGAAATACAAATAAGCGTCAATGATTTATTTTGACATTCTTGTCACATTTTTTTTTACCGGCAAATCAACCTGTATGCATTATTTATTGTCGAAAGCAATTTTATGGATTCAACAAAATATATTTTGAACACAATTGTATGCCTTCAACTACAGATAATATGTATTGTTGCTAATTTACTATAAATATGTATTTTTGGTATATATATATATATATATATATATATATATATATATATATATATATATATATATATATATATATATACACACACACACACACACGCACACGCACACACACACAGAGTTTTTTTAATATAAAAATAATTTTTTTGGGGGGTCGCTATTTTTTCATAGCTGGAACCTAAGTAGGACACCTCAACGAAATGGCCAAATGATTTTCTAGCGTAGCTTAGATGTGGTAAAAAGCCGAAAGTATGTAACCCAAATTAAGGATTGAACTCACTACTCAGTCGTAATTGATTTATCAACACAAGCTTGCTAAACATTACTCCACTTCAATATATGCTTATGGCCTTCTACACGTAGACTAGATGTTTCACAAGGCCGAAATTTTGGATTAATCAGACAAGCTTATATTAAACATTGCAGGACGTCGTGGTGCCCACAATGACCCATATAAAAATTTTGATCTGACGAGGCCGTTGAAACACATAACACAATTTTAGATTTAAATGATTTGCTTTTGTTTTTGTTTTATCCAGCTGCTTCCTACCATTACAATCTTTTTTCGAAATGTTCAAAACTCATCAAAATTTTCAAATGAGTTTTACTTGTTTATTTTTCAAAATCAATTATATATTTTCTAAGTAATATTTACCTGATGCCCAAATCCACGAGAGCATTTCTCTGCGCCTGATGGTCACACGTTTTACACTGACCTGACGTGGAAAAACTACATTAAATTAATAGCTTCGTCTACCGCAAGCAAAGTTGATTCTCTGTGTCGGCCAGAAGGTTTTTCTCGCCGGAGTTCATTCTTCAAATCTACAAATCAACCATTCGTCTTTGCATTGAATACTGCTGCCATATATGGTCTGCTGCCCCCGCTGTTCCTTTTCGATGTCCTAGAAAAATCCAGAAACGGATATGCAATATGATATGTCCTAATCTAGCATGTCGTCTACAGTCACTTTCTCACAGACGTGCTGTCGCTTCACTCTGTCTTTTCTAGAAATGCTTTCATAGCAACTGCTCTGACGAGCTACTTTCACTAGTACCCAAACAGCATGAATTTAACCGTGCTACTAGGTTGGCATTTAGGTCCCGCCCTTTTATGTTTAAAAGTTTAAATGTAGCTGTCTCTACTACTCCAACAGCTTCTTATATCACACTTCACGACAGTGGGATACCTTTCCTATTACTTGCTTCCTTGATAGCTATAATCTTCAAATATTCAAATGTAATGTTAATCGACATTTTCTTTTGCCTTGATCTTGAGCCAAGTCCTTCTACTTATCCTTTTGTATAAGATCCATCCTTACTCTTGATCTTCCTCTCTGTAACCTCTAGCGTGTTAGTGGCACTACTATATTGCTCGGGACGATATGCTTAAAAAATGCAAAATATATATCATGAATAATCTAGAGTGGTCTTCCCTTCTTTTGATACTCTCTTTGAGAGTGATATTTCTGTTTATTGGGACTATAAAAGAAGACTGTACGCGAGCCATATATTCTCAGTTGAATAAAGCTTTCGTAAAGCCTACACCTGTGTACTTTTGTCATTACAATATATAAAATAAGTATATATTCTATAAATAGAAAACCAGATTAACATCGAGCTTAAAGACAGCCTTCGGTTACCTTTAAGCAAATGAAATAAAATCGAACGCAAACTTTACAAGATTAAATTATCTTATGCTCACTCATTCAAATGACGTTTGGTAAGACCTCAACAGGCATCGTTGTAAATTTGAATTCATATTTCGTATTCGGGTTTCCAATGATTTCATCATGTTCTTTTATGCTTTACAAGTATGAAATTGTTTTGCGGCTGAATCTAAATTCAATCGAAATTTATGTTTCCTATATAAAATATTTAAGCTCCAATTTTGAGAATATTTCACAAAAACAAAACAAGACCAAAATAGATTTAGGCCATGACTTTTAAAAACAATAACATGACTATGAAATCTCGAGAGATAATTATTGCAATTTAGAAAGATACATTAGTCAGTGAACGTGACTTGGCTAGACGCAGTGCAGATGCCAAAGATCAACACCAATCTCAACTTGCTGGGTTACCGAAATAATGACCTTTCAACCGGGGTCAAGACGTCACATTTCACTTTCAAAAGATGAACCTCCTCCAGTTTACGAATTCTTGCTTGTTAATTTAGTTGATGGAAAGGTTTCGCAAACTTCTGATACTTTCTACCGAAAAAGCAGTCAGGTAATTTTGTATATTTTTTTCGTTCTGAAAAAGAAAATGGTCATCAAATTAAGAGAGTGTAAAGATAAAGATATGAAAGGCAAAGTGAAAAGAACAAATGTATTTACACTGTTATCTATGTCTCTCTCTCTCTCTCTATATATATATATATATATATATATATATATATATATAGATAGATAGATAGATAGATAGATATTATATATATATATATATATATATATATATATATATGCCTGGTTACATCTATCTATCTATCTATCTATATATATATATATATATATATATATATATATATATAGCATAATGAGAAGCCACGTATATATATAGCATAATGAGAAGCCACGTATATATATATATATATATATATATATATATATATCACATTTATAATCTATCGATTTTTCTCTCTATCTAAGCTTGGTCACATCTATCTATCTATCTATCTATCTATCTATCTCAGTCTCTTCATTCTATCTATCTATCTATCTATTCACTAGATTTACCAAGGAAAAGATCGCAATAGAATAATTAGCATGATTCTTTTATAGAAAAGACAGAGGGAAAGATCATTCGATTTTAACCTTTACATTTAATCCATGCATTCAATTACAAGCAAATGTAAAGTCATCCGTGATAATGGCTAAATTATAGCGGAAAGCACTCGTCTATATAGAACATTTCGGACAATTCTTAGATAATTTATGAACACAAAATAAGAAAATTATAAGAACACGAGTAAAATTAAATAAAAAAAAACTTAAAGGCTCTATCGCGTTAGTCGTTTTTTAATGAAATTACATAAAAGATAGATCGCTTCCCATATATATATATATATATATATATATATATATATATATATATATATATATATATATATATATATATATAGATAGATATAGATAGATAGATAGATAGATAGGAGATCAAATGCAGTTCGGAATCCGACAGCATAAGATTTATTTCCTATTTATTCTTCATTTTCTCATATATGTATGTACGTGTGCCTGTGTATATACGTGTGTATATATAAATCTCCCTCTTTCTCTCTCTCTTTCTCTTTCACTCTCTCTCTCTCTCTCTATATATATATATATATATACACATATATATGTATATATATATATATATATATATATATATATATATATATATATATAATAAAAAGGCTTAAACTCTAATATTCCATTGGAATCTTAAATACGATCCAATTCATCAAACCTACAAATTCAAAAAGAAAACAGATGTATGTATATATATATATATATATATATATATATATATATATATATATATACTGGACTCTTCCGCCATTTTCCACGTATGATTGTCAATCAACTCAGTTCCTAGAAATCCACAACCAGACCGATCATCCGCATAAAGACTTTCATTGATTCGCTCAGAACCACCCGTACTTTTTCAAGAGCCGAATAATATATCGACCTGGTGCAGCATGTGCCACAAGTCCCCAAACGTCACTCCGCAGGGTATTAATTCGGAATGTTCCTTCTCCTCCACCAGTTGCCATCTAATGTGCCCTTGTATTTACCCATGACTGGTGAAAGAAGAGGAGTATTCGTATCTAACCGAAGGATATTAGCACGTAAGTGAATTTACTGGATTCGACTGGAATTCGACCTCGGCTGACCGATTCCTCAATTCATTCCGATTCCGCTACCCATTACACAAACGAGCCTATATGTCTGTATGTATGTATATATGTATGTATGTTTGTATGTGTGTGGATGTTTGGGTGGCGTGCATGCGAACGCCTAATCAGAAAATAACTGTGTCAATATTTACTTAAAGTGCAGGAATTAGCATATTTCCCTGAAAAATAAAAGATAAAAATCATTATTAAATATTATATTTGGAAGACATTGCTGCTCCTCGGAAGTGATTTCATTTTTTTTAACATCCTTTTTTTCATCCTCGAAGGGATAATTATGAGGAAGAATAAAAAGTGAAATTGCATAGTGATTGATATGACACCATGCACTTCAAGAAAGACACATTCACATGCAAAATGAGTCACAGTCCTGCTGCAAAATAAAAATCAAACATGCACAAATTTACACATCTTTATGATCCTGTATGAAGACGTAAACACATCTACATATATCACCATATATGTCATCATACATTCAATAGATATATTTATTACATCGTTTCAGTATCTAAATACAATCAACCTTGAAATAAATAGAAACTAAAAAAATCTTCATATAAACGAAATGAGCGAATCTTTAAAATTGTATGGTAACCCGTCGTTCCCCAATTTTAAAAGAAAAGGAAATATTATAATACTTATAATAATAATAATAATAATAATAATTATTATTATTATTATTATTATTATTATTATTATTATTATTAAAATTCTACTAGGTTAAGGGTTTTAAAAACAAAGTATGCTATATTGATGATTAAATACTCATCCTTTACAAGTTTAATTGAATGACTTTTTTTACAGCTTATCAACACATTGGAGTTTATTGAAATCCAGGAAATATTTTTAGATTCTAAGAATATTTTGGACATAATATTTATTTACTGATAAAAGACCTAGCGATTAACACATAACTGTGACTTGAAGGTGTTGATTCATAAATTTCCGAACGGTATAATGCGTAATTTAATATAACAAACCCGACGGTAATTAGAATTCGGCTCGCCGATTTCCAATTCTGACTCGTTATCCGCTAAACTGCGCACACAACCAAGCTTAATATACCTGAAACTCTCAAGCTGTCACCCATCTAGTTACTGACCGGTCTTGACGTTGCTTAAACTTCGTTGATCATACCGGAACCTACATTTCAACAGTATGTGGCCGCAGACCATTAGAAACACGTTGGAGGAATTAGTAAAAGAGTATTTCTTGTAAAAGACAAATGCTTCGAAACGGATGATATTAGTATTGCACATATAAACAGGAATGCAGCTATTTTTTACCACCTATATATATATATATATATATATATATATATATATATATATATATATATATATAATTTACGAAAAACTTGATAATCCGTATGGGTAGTCCCAAGGAGGATGAAATACTGAGAGCACAATGTAAATCCAGAGCTAATAATTTACAGAAAAACAGACCACTTTATGGTTCCATTATAATAATTTATTTCACCAGAGCCCCTTCAAAAGACGCTGGATCATCAGATATCACTTCCAAAAGGTGAAACGAAAAGTGAAATGAAAATTAACACTTTTGACGTGTAGTATTAAGTTTATGTAATTTAACATGGAGGGTAGCCAGGAGTCACGTAAGAGACATGGTCGAGTTTAAACAGGGTTTATTTTAATATTTCTTTCAATCATACTTAGTATTGAGGAAGGAGGGACCAGACATTGACTATTTAATCGGTTAACTTAACGGAAATGGTATATTGAAAGGGAAGGGGAGAAGAGAGAAAAAGAAAAAGAAAGAAGAGAAAGAGAAAGAGAAAGAGAAAGAGAAAGAAGCTGTAATCAGGTTTTACTGAAGAAGAAGAGGAATGGTATAGTTTTAGCAATTTATGTAAAAAAACAAATTTTAATGTTTGATAGTAATTTATATATTTAAAAAATCCACGAAGAAATTAATTTGATGCTTGTTAACAATTTAAATATTTAATTCTTTTACAAATAATTTAGGCATTTAATATGAGTTTAATACTATATTTAAAACAAGTTCATAGAAAACATTCACTTTATTTTTAAATATAACGGTTTACTGATAGTAATCGTTTAATATTGTAAAGGACTGTTAATGTAATATCGTTATCAGTTTGAATCTAATTTATGAATGTAATTTGTAACTATTTTTAGATGGGTAATCTTTCTTACTTAAAGTTTAGGTTTCAAATTAAGATGGAGTAATATTTTATGGTAATATTAAAGATTTTGTTTTTTCTTAGATATATATATATATATCACATATACACTTATGTAAATTTTACGTAGACATACGTTCATTTATATGTGCAATTACACACATAGACACATACATATGTATCGATATACACAGGTACCAATACATATTCATATATAAATACTTACACGTACATTACAAATAATTACACATATTTATATGTATATATATATTTAAATTTTTCTTTAATTTCACAGTTAACGTTAAGTGATGACTTAAGTGTTTAAATATCAAAACAAATATTACTAATTTTAATATTTTACTATCAATATTGATATTTAAAGAGTGATATATTTAAATTTAAATTAAATTATTAATTTAAAATGATATTACCTCCAGATGATAAAAAATTTAAATCTCACAATTCTAATTAGAGGATAATGAAGGAGAAAATAAGATTAAACATTAATAAAACAACTTTATGTCCTTACATTAGAATAATTTACACACACACACACACACACACACATACATACACATATATATATATATATATATATATATATATATATATAAACAGATCTATACCGATAAAGAACAATATATGCATATGTATTTGTATTACTATATTTTACATATATCCACACATATTACATATACGAACTCACAAATACTTACATTTATATATATATATATATATATATATATATATATATATACACATATACATGCCTAGACCACATGCAATCCTATATACATGTCACTATATATATATATATATATATATATATATATATATATATATATATATATATATAAACAGATCTATACCTATAAACACCTATACATGCATATGTATTTATATTACTATATTTTACATATATGCATACATATTGCATATACGTACTCACAAATACTTACATTTATATATATACACATATACATACCTAGACCACATGCAATCCTATGTACATGACACTATATATATATATATATATATATATATATATATATATATATTTATATATATATATATATTGTGCGCCTATATATATGCATATATATGTCTATATACACCCGTAAACAAATGCATATACATATCCACATAAAACCACATATCAATGTCCAAGTCTATCTACACATTTGTATACATACAATTATGTCTCCGCATAAATGTGTTCATACAATCATTTCTAAAACCAAAAATAACGTAATATTTCCCTTTCTATATAGTTATTTCTGAATATATCTAGTTAGATTGAGGTGTTATTTATGTCTACATTTAAAAATTGACTGGTTATGTTGGTTCAGTAATATATCCGGATCTTTATTCTTTATCATTAGGATCTTCTCTTTTATACACAAGTCACATCGGTCCCTGAAATGTATTGGAGTTGTAGCCCTCGAGACGATTTTCCATTTTACTTGTGGGGTTAAGTTGCTCTCCAACAAATCGTAAATGTATCCGTTTGCTAGTAGAATGAATATGTGTGGCAGAATTCGTGATATTCGTTGCTACAATTTTCCCGAAGGTAGATATTAAACAGAAAAAGATATATATAGGTATATCGGAGGAAAATTGGAAGCAACGTTTTTATCACCATCGCAATTCCTTCACAAATAGATGTAAAAAACACACCGAACAGCACTGTCTAAACATTATTGGGATTTGGGATTATAAGTCTATTTATTAAATGATAAATTCAGAGAACCTTTTTCTCCTTTTGAATGTAAGACATACAGTTTTATTGTCAACATTTCCTGAAATCTGATGACGAAAATTACAAAATTAATTGAGAAATAATTCGTTGTGTAAAATCAAAATCTTACAATCTTAAAACAGTTTCTAACTATAAATAAATGCAACGAGTTGATGAGCCGTAGAAAATTAATCGATCAATCAAACTTTTTCCAATAAAATTTTTAAAAAAAATATGTATTTCGCTGAGAAGCTGTGAAATAAAATATATTGATTTCGAATTTACCTGGGATTTCGAATAACGATTAGAATTTCTGTTGAGTATAGAATAAAAATCAATGAGAAATAAGAATAAATTTTATTAAATTTCAAATCGATTACAACAATTTGCGCTTGAGCAGTTGTAGCCTTCTGGCAATTATTGAGTTTCCTTATGAAATAAAATATTGGTATTATTTTTAAAAAATTGCCCTAATAGAGAACAAACCAATCAGGTAACTGTCACTTAGAGAACCATTCCTTCAGCATACCTGATGCTAACCACTATTTGATCAACTCGTCCACCGCGAGGAAAGCTGGCTCTCTGTGCCGCGCCAGGAAATTTTTCTCCCCTGAATCGATACTTCAAATATACAAAACGACCATTCGCCTTTGCATGGAGTATTGCTGCCATATGTGGTCTGGGGCACCTTCTGTTTACCTCGGAGTTCTTGACAAGATCCAGAGACGGATATGTAATGTGATTGGCCCTTATCTGGCGTCTCGCCTGCAGCCACTATCTCACAGACGCGCCGTCGCCTCTCTCTGTCTCTTCTACAAATACTTTCATGGCAATTGATCCGATGAGCTGCTTTCCCTAGTCCCCAGTCTCCATGAATACAAGCGCCTTACGAGGCTGGCATCCCGCTCTCACCCTTACACTGTAGAAACTTTAAAATGTAGCCGTCTCTTCTACTCCAATAGCTTCATACCTCGCACCTCTCGCATGTGGAACACCCTTCCCAATTACTGTTTCCCTGATAGCTATAATCTCCACCTATTCAAATGTAATGTCAATCGACATCTCCAGTTACCTTGATCTACACACTACCCTTCCCTTCATCATTCTTCTATCACTCCTATCTGCTCTTGCTACAAATCTTCTGCAACACCCCTGCATCCTAGTGGCTTCATGCCTTGCTCGGAGTGCTAAGTTTAAAAAAAAAAACTCATTTGTCTCACGTTTGTCTACTGATATGAAGTAGAATGATTATATGGAATCCCCAATTTGTGGAAACTGTCTTTGATCTGATGAGATAAAACCGAAGTATCGGTTTTAACGAAATAAAATATTACCATGGATTTTTAAAGTCTCCGCTTTCATAATTATCATTTGCTCTCTTCTTAAAGGCAAGAGGGACAGATGAAAACAATGCATAGTATACTTACTCAGCTTGAGTAATTATTTTAGGAGAAATAGCAAAACGATAAACTTCAGTAAGACGTAAAGAGTACAGGACATTGTGGACGGTCACGATCGCCTGCGCCCAGAGGGAAAACATAGAAGAAGTATTCGTTGTGGTAAAACAATCGTTAAATATATTTTCTTAATATTTATATTCCTGAAAGGACAATTAACATAGAACAGCACAGGCTTTCTAATAGAAAATTAAATCCTAAAGCAAGAAATAAGAAAAGTGATTTTCCAACTTTGTATGACGCATGTCAAATCACTGTTTCTGACAACTAACGTCGGATGCTGATATGAAATGCATAAGAAGAGAATAGGTTCGATTTAAATTTTTGCCCATTTGACAGTTGATGATGTGATTTCACTTCCTATTTTATATTTATTTCGTTTGGCGAAATTTTCAATTAGTTGCTTTAAAAGCCATTATTTTTTTAAGTAAAGCTTCAGAAACCAGCGTCAAATATAACGACGACATGAAAATCAATGAAAAATTACCCTTTTCGAAAACATCTGTTGGCCATAGATTACAAGGAAATGCAAAATAACAATAATATTCACGTTTTGCTTGTTTTGGTTTTGTATTTATCATTTCACCCCAAGCAAGGCGCGAATGCCACTACTAGGTAGGGCTTACAGGGATGAAAGTGAATGAAAAGTATACGGAGGATTGAAGAAAGGATATAACATGAATTTGATTTAAGCAGATAGAAATGACGATTGACCTTTTGTTTAAATGTTTAAATGTTGTATTTATCACGGAAGCAAGTAAACGGAAGGGATTTCTACGGGCAGGAAGTGTTTTGTAGGTTTCTGAGTGGTTAAAGTTTCTACACCACATACTGAGGAAGGGGAAATTTAAAATTTTGACACTCACAAGAAAGTTTGTATTAACAGATTAAAACAAGGCATAAAATAACTGACGTTATATGAAGATCCGGGTAATTAATCTTCCCTGTCTCTCATTCGTCTAACTACCAATGCTTATTGAAAGATAATTATTCGAAGGCGTTTGGCAACGGCTATACTCGAGGCTTCCCCTGAGATAATATTTCTATACGAACTTTCGCCTTGTGATTAAAAGTGAGAAAAATATAGAAGACCAAATGAAGAAGATAGTCGGCTGGTAGGATAAACAAATAGATGTTTCTCTGCAATAATGAATTTACTTTCATAATTGCAGATGTAAGGCACGACAAATACATAAAAAAAAGCTCGTAGCTTCAAACGGTCGAAACATTGCGATAATAAAATTAAAGATGAGATCAAGATTTCGGTAGAATTTTTGCATACCAACTCTTTTACCAATAAATCATATAATAAATACCAAAGTGAATTTAGTAATATACTTTCTGTTCTATCTTTAGGAGCACGGGGTGCAAATCAGCTAAAGTTAGTAAATTTATGAGAGATTAGCCACCCTAGTAGTATGTTTCAGTGCATTTCACTAATTAAACTGAATTTCAACATCACATTTTAACATAATTATCTAAAAGAGAATGGTCATTGCCCAATGGCATATCATCAAAGTAATGTAAAACGAAGCCTCTATACATGTAAAATAGTTCCATTCTTGTCAACAAAATTTGTTTAATATTAAATTAATACTGTTCCTTGTATAGTTTATTTGGTTTTTCTACCTGAAGGCGTTTTAATATTAATAACATTTACTACTTAAAAATAAAAAAAATAAAATCTTTTTTTAACATTTCTAATTATTCGATATCCATTAAATTCCTTACATTGTGTATTAAGATAAATTTTATTTTTATATTTACATAATACAAGTATATATATATATATATATATATATATATATATATATATATATATATATATATATATATATATATATAAAGAAAGAACAGTAAGTTATATAATCCGGTGTTCTTATAGATATTTTTATTTTTATAAAATAGTGCTCAATGTAAATTTACAGAGGATCAATATTATATATTTTATATATATATATATATATATATATATATATATATATATATATATATATATATATATGTACGGATATATCTAAAAACATCAACAACAGTATTGAAATTATAAACCAAAATGTAAAACGTCTACTTGTGACGCGTTTCATCCGGTAGCATTCATCGGACTGGGTTTGTTTACAATGATATGACAACGCATGTGCATGACCGAGAGATGCTGGTAGTTTCAAGATTTTTAACGAATGTAAAAAATCATATTTGAAATCTAGCAGATTAATCTATATTCCTTTTGTTTTTTCATTCCCTCACTTTTGTTTATAAATACCCCACACTGTGTTAATAGAGGATTTACCAAGAATGGTGAAACGTTGTAAGAACGTGGCCGTAAATTTAACAAGTGATTAAATCATTTTCTATACATTTTCGTCTTAGTGAATTACTATTTTAAACAGGATAGCATTACTTACGTCAAAATTTCGTTACGGTGAACAACCGATGTATTTTGTGTGTTTATATATATTTAGATTGTGTATATTTTGGCAGCATATTTTCAGTGAGACATGTTTCCTTCAATGATTTAGATAAGTTCTTTATACTTATTTTCATCTGGACCATTTCGTTTTCTTCTTGCTGGCATTACTGGGGGACGAGAGAAAATCCCCGTGTTGATATATGTTATTTAGTCCGAGTACTTTCGACAGAGCACACTATCATCATCAGCGTGTTGTTTATGTCAAGATAAATATTGTGGTGTTCATCATTTTCAAAAACAAAATTACTACGTTCTTCAGAAAGTTAATATTCTACATTTAGAAGTGAACAATGATGAGTCAGTTTGTGAAAGTTTGACACCACTTCACAGGGGGCAAGTATGTATGGTTTGTCGATAGTTTTTAAGAAAGCGGTATAAAAACCCCACCCTAAATTTTGTCCGTGTATATGAAAGAATTCACTTGAAAATAAGTAACCAAAACTTGACTAAATTATTCAAAGAATCATGTCTCAAATTGTACCTGAGGATTGCCGATGTCAGGAAACTCAAGCGAGGAAGAAATCGAACTAATGTCTTTACTTTAATTACAAAATTAAATTAATTCTATGCTTTTAGCTTTCATTTTTGAAACATGGTTAGAACTGTGTAGCGAAAAACATATTTTAAATCAGTTAATTTATAATATATATATATATATATATATATATATATATATAGAGAGAGAGAGAGAGAGAGAGAATATGCCAGATAAAGTGGTGAAAGAGAATCATGTTAAACTGATGAAAAAAATATTACGCTTTGATCTTATCCAAAAGGGCGAGAAGCGATTTCATTTTCTTGTCACTCCACGCTGGCAGCATGTAACCCCAGACCAGTTTAATATATGGAGACTAAGCTGGCATTGGTGTTACTATATATGCACCACATCATTAGCGAAATGAGAGAGAGGTTCTGCTGCGACCTGCTGGTACCCGACACTGCGTACCACTTAATAATATTTTCAGTTGCGCTCTGTCCGCAGACACGGACACAACTGAGAGATGAAATGTAATCTATCTTCTCGAGGACTACATTTTGAATTTATCCGAGGTAAAATTCCGAGAAAGATGGTGACCGCGATAAATGTGCCATTTTCCAAACGCACAATACCGAGCGACTAAAACCGGGTTAGGCATTCGCCCAAAATTGAGTTACCATAAATAAGACGCCATCATCTGCTGAATTATTCTTGAATTAAGAGAAATGTTCGTAAAACGTGGATTTGGCGAGCAAGGGGAAGATAAAAATATGTAACATCTCATGCCATTACATTATATATAATGGCCTATTCTGTTTTGGTTAATTAGAGAAAGAAAAAAACACTTCTTCGTTTTGAGAGAAAATTAAAGAAAGAATGATCTTTTTTTTTATTTTACCCACTTCGTAAAATAAAGACCTGTTTTCTTATTTATGATTGTTATTAATCGTAGATTACCCCCCCCCCGCTATCACATAGTTAAATATTTTGATAAACTTCTTAGGCTTAAATATTTGAAGATGTGATAATGGAGATTCTACAGATATTATAATTTCCATAAAACTCGACATGAGCATATTCAATCTTTAAATTTAGATTTAACATTCTTCAGAAAACTCAAATAAGAAAACAGTAAAATTATCCCCGATCTTTATAATAATAATAATAATAATAATAATAATAATAATAATAATGATAATAATAATTATTATTATTATTACTATTAAAGAAAATTAATAAAGTGTTATGGTCCGGTTCCTATGTACCACGGTGATAGTCAAAGGTAGAACCAATAAAGAAGAACTCGAACACGGATATGGAATAACACAGATTTCTGTTTCGGACTGCTTCTGACTCGGCTGACTGACACTCTCGCTCTGACTGACTGACAGACACCTGACGGACTTCTGAGGGATCTCACTCCAGACTTCAGACTGAAAAGCATTTAGTCACCGTCACCTCGAGGGCATCATGTGACACAAGACCAGTTTAACGTGGGATCTCCGATCCCGTGGGCTCGGCCAAAAATATGCCTTTTAAACCCGTATAAACGGGTTCAGGGTCGGTTTACCTCCCCGAAAGAGACTCCGCCCTTCATCGTAGCCTCGTTCAGGTTCCTCCCCGCCCGAAGGCAGAGAATTCAACCGATCAGCTGGTCGCCCAACTTCGGACTGAACGGTATTTAGTCACCCCCCACTCCACGAGGGCATCATGTGGCACAAAGGCCTGTTTAACGTGGGGTTTCCGAGCTCGTGGGCTCGGGCAAAAATATGCCCTTTGAACCCGTATAAACGGGTTCAGGGTCGGTGTACCTTCCCGAAAGAGAATCCGCCCTTCGGCGTAGCCTCCTTCGGGTTCCTCCCCGCCCGAAGGCAGAGAGTTCAACCGATCAGCCGGTCGCCCGACTTCGGACTGAACTCCTGCTTCCTCTTGAGGCGCAGTATTTATTACGTATGGAATAGTCCATTATGTTATTATGAGTAAGGTCCCATATCATAAAGAAAACCAGGTATTTAATTCGCATTAATATTATATTCTTTGATGTTTTTTGTATACATATTCCCATTAGAATCTTGGTTCCATGACTTTTTCTACTCATCAGTTTTGTAAAAAAAGTAAATAAGATCACACACATTTTACATAGATAAAACGTTGCTATTATTATTACTATTATTATTATTATTATTATTAGAAAATGTTAAATATGGGAATTTTCAGGGACAAATTTGTCATTTCTCAGCGTAAAATAATGGGCAGATTTTTGGAAACCAAATTTTAGATAAAGTTCTTTTTCACGTGTGTATAATCGGGTTGGGAGCTGGTATTTGTGGCTCCTATTACACGGTTGACCCTTGAATAATAAATCAAGTATTATTTATGACTTAGTCTATATTGGAAGGTCATTTTTCATGCGATTTCCCATCCCCTCATCACTGGGCGCAAGATACTTCACTTCTCTGGTGGTTGTTGAATATTTGTAATCATTTTTTTTGTCTGAATGCGTCTGTGATTGTGTTTGTGTTAGTGATTTATTTTACTGATTAAATATAATACTTTGTCCATTAGTTGTCTACACAATTATGATTGTGGGAGTTTATATATGTCTTTGGTGGAAATTTTATTCACTGAATATATATCTTTAAACCTAGACTTTTGTGTTTATATATATATATGTATATATATATACACACACACACACATATATAAACTCTCACATATACGTATATATATATGCGCATGTGTTTGCGTATATGTGTGTGTGTGGTGCATATGGGTGTGTTTGCGTATATGTGTGCGTGGTGTATATATATATATATATATATATATATATATATATATATATATATATATATATATATATATATATATATATATATATGTTAATGGTCAGAGTTTAATCCGACCAGGAAACAATAGTTTTAAAAAGTGATCAATACACATGAGAAAAAAAAATAAGTAAAAATAAAAATAATATGTATAGATTTTACCATTAAAATTCAGGAGACCATTTAAAATAACTAGAAACTGATAGTAATACACACACACACACACACACACACATATATATATATATATATATATATATATATATATATATATATATATATATATATATATAAACGCACACAAGGTGTCACCGCAAGATTGGCATTCATTTTGTAATCCAATAGCGTAACAAAGCATCGCCCAAATGATCTCAAATTTTAACAAAATGTGTAAAAATTAACCAAGGAAAATGGACCAGAAAGATCGATCGGGCCTTCCAGTAATAATTTCAAT
The DNA here is from genome assembly GCA_963932145.1 of Acanthosepion lycidas. Classification (NCBI taxonomy): domain Eukaryota; kingdom Metazoa; phylum Mollusca; class Cephalopoda; order Sepiida; family Sepiidae; genus Acanthosepion; species Acanthosepion lycidas. The sequence continues at coordinate 23,782,270 of OZ010595.1, read as the reverse complement.
GTGCTGTTCAAATGATCACTACGCTCACCTGACTCGACACCTTGTGATTGTTTTAGATATAGATGGTCTGAAATATACAGTAACTGTATCTCTGTCGCTGATGTCATCATAAATGTCGCCATACACCGATGTTAATTAGCGTAAAATATTCTCAATAAACATTTCAATATTATGTTAAATACTAGTTTACGAGACCCGTTATGTTTTTAAAGTAATGAGTTCTGCTCGGAATACTTCAGTTTGACCTTTGAGGTCAAAATGCAGGTAGATTTTGATTATCTGAATTAGCGAGGGAATGATAGAATCTGAAAGCATTTTTGTGGTGTGGATTCTAAACCGTCATACAATGTAGACGTGTTTCTTTCGTGACTGTAATGTCTCCCAGTGGAGGGAGAGAGCAACATCCCTGGATATTTAGAAATATACACTTCGAACTGTTTAGTAAAATAATTCAATTCGCTTGTTTAAATTCTTCATCATCACCCATCCAAAGCACCTAGCTATCACAGGTTGTGGAGGTTGAATGCAACGTTATTATTAGTGAATTAACACCGTTACCAATAGACCCCCATAACGAGTGGGGCTGTACACCTATGATACTATACAGATGTGGTTTGCTTTGATTTGTTTAACAGTATATCAACTACTTATGTGCCATTTAATGCTGACATTTAATTTTCTTGGAAGTTTGGTAATATTTTTGCAAAAATGTACTGCGAGTATCTTGTCTCCCCTTTTCCAATATAATATTATTAGTGCTTTCTATAATGTGAAAATATATTGCTGGTATTCTTAGTACAAAAATACATTTTTATACTTTCATTGTGTGTTGACCTAATTTGGGGGGTTTCAGTTTTTGCCCATAGCAGAGACCTTAACAGGTGCTACCATGTCTGGTCAGTGGGGACGTGAGAATAACATCAATTAAGATGTGGTTCTACGCACCTCAAAACCACCCGAACAGGAGCCTTGCTGTCAGATGTAGTTTATCGTCATACCCAGATTGAGATTCATCAGATCGACTGTAATTTCCGCAATAATATAAAAGAGTTGAATTGGCCTAGTCTTGATATTTTGGAATATAATTCGTATAAAAATAGCTTTGATTATTTTCGCGAAGACATATAGGCCCCATCCTAGTTATCTACTCGACATTAGTAGGATTCTACCTAGCAGTATCTACATATTTCCTTTCCAGGGAAATACCTGTATATTACGTGCGCGCACACACACACACGTACACACTCAGATTGTGATAGAGAGAGAGGTATGGTAGAGTAGTGGTTCGGATTGAGGAATCCGGAATCCGAGTTCGAATTCCAGTCGAATAATTTGAGAAAGGCACTAATCTTATTCTCCTTCCAGTTATAATCTTGGAAGGCAACTGGTCTTGGAGAAGAGCCATTCTAAATTCAAAACCTTTTTCCCGTTAGTGGAACTCTAACAGGTGCTAGCATTCCGGCTCAGGGTGTCTGTAGGAATAACAGCGATAAGGATGTGTTTCCACACATCCGAAAGCCACCTATCTCTCGAACAGATGCCTTGCTGCCGGGCGTAATCGTCATACCCAGATTGAAATTCATCAGCTCGACAATACATTCCCCAATAATATAAAACAGTCGAATTGTCCTAGTCTTGATATTTTTTAATATAATTCGTATACGGATAACATTGATTAATTTGGCGACGGCATTTCTGCCCCGTCCTTGTAATCTGCCGACATTTGTAGGATTCTAGCTAGCAGTGTCTAATTATTTACTTTCCAGTGAAATATCTGTATATTACATCACTTTTTTGTCAGAGTTTTGGGAAATACATTTCTTCAACGTCTATTTATCGGGGAACATAACAGGTGCTACCAGGTCTGGTCAGGATGAACCTGGCAATAACACCAAATAAGATGTAGTTCTACGCACCTCAAACCCACCCTATCAGAAGCCTTGCTGACGGATGTAGTTTATTGTCAAACCCAGATTGAGATTCATCAGCTCCACAGTACATTCCTTAATAATATAAAACAGTCGAATTGGCCTAGTCTTGATATTTTCGAATACCGGGGAACCTTGTGATCCGCACGACATTAGTAGGATTCTAAATGTACCGTATCTCTAAAAAACTAGGTGTTCGTGGCTCTTCCTAACATCCTCTCGTTTGCAGCTCTTATTAATGTTTCTCCTTTTGATATCTCTCCTAATCGCTATACTGCCAACCAATTACACAAGCTATTCTTGTATTTTAGACGCTGTTTTCCTCCGTCGTTCTATTCTAGGCTTATGGCCATAACAAACTGAAACGCCGTTTCTCATGCAATCACTAAAGTTAAGCAATGTTAAGCCTTGTCAATATCTAGATGGGGGATAACTTTGGAATAACAGGTACTGCAAACTTGGGTGTGCAGGTGGTTTAATTGATAACAGCTCGGAATTTAAATTTGTGGAGTCGAATTCTAATTTCAGACAAGTTCGTTATATCAACTCCCGTGCAAATAACACTGGAAAAGGCATGGATCCATATCTTTTCGTCCAGCGATGGGTTAATTAGTAGAAATTGTATGAGTAATAAATCATTATTACCTAAAAAATACTACGGCTTAAATAACTTGCTATGGTTCGACAAACCGTAAAGAAACAAATTCATATATATGTCCTATGAGTGACAAAATTCCCAAGGCCTTTTTCATCATCGTGCGCTCAAGATATTTCAACTGTCTTTTTCAGATGCTATATATAAGTGTGCTTTCTGTTTCTGAATATTTCTTTTTCGGTTCATTCTAAAACTCAGATCGTCCGAGGTATGGTTCTACAGAAGAATGCCACTGATATCATGGACCGAGCGTGTGAGCAACGATAAGGTTTTGGAGAGGATACAACCAAGTAAGAATCTTATACTTAACATCAGGAAGAGTCAGCTGAAATTTCTGGGACATTTTATGAGAAAAGAGGTCTCCGACAATCTGATACTCATAAGATGATTAGAGAGTAAAAGAGACAAGGGAAAGCAACGTGTGGCATACCTAGAGAGCTTAATAATGTGGATAAGACAACAGGATTAGGGAAAAGTAGCAACAGGACAAAACGTGTTGAGGACTACAAGGGATAGGGAGAAGTGGAGAACCGTGATTGCCGATGTCCTGAAGAGTCATGGCAAATAAAAGAAGAATATGAAAACCAGTACACACACTGTTTATGAACGAACTAATAGCTTTCTGCTCCTCCTATACAACAATGACACGATGTACCCAAATATGAACTTCCTCTGAAAGAATATTTTGCACAAAGTTGGTTCGTTAAACGCAAAGCCCACATCAAATGATTGGAGCACATAATCTTAACATATGAAACGCGAATTACATTTTGTATATAGCTGCCGATTCAGAAGGGAAAATGAACGAAATCCTAAATAAAGAATTAGAACAAAGCAAAGAAAGAGATTAAATCTTAACTCACTAAATTCCAAAGCCATATTTTTTCAGTCTAATACTGGAATTTCAGGTGTCACAAACTTTTTGGCCTCATTGGCCACATTCTTATGGAAAAATTTTCCACCGTCCACTTGTTTATTGTATCTTCTAAGGCATACCAAAATTGTTTGGTAAGTGTCTGTTACAGGTTCATAAACTGAATTTATGCTGTAGTAAAAAAAAAAAAAAATGAAAAATAAAAAAAAAATAAATAAAAAAGAGATAACAAATAACTCAGACTTGTGTGTCTGGTGTAGCCACCGTATTAAAAAAGAAAAAAAAAAAAACGAAGACTACATATAATTAGACTTTTATGGCCAAGTTTAGTTTTACGGTTAGGTTTAGCGTTGCAAATGTTGACAAAGATTTTTTTGTTCATAAATATTACATTAAAAAGAATATACTCTAGTAGTAAATAATAAAATTTCAGTGAATATATATATATATATATATATATATATATATATATATATATATATATATTATTCATGGCCTTCCAAACGTTATTTCTTTTCAAAAACTCTTTGACTGTTGACGGCCCTTCTCCAAACTATAGAAAATACTAAAATATTCACTGTTTGCAGGGATATTTATATATTATCTAAGAATGTTACCCAGATATATTTCGGCCCTCACTGCATTCAGAACTGCTCTCAATCTCTGCAGAATATTCTAGAACATGCCAAATGCAGATACGAAGAAAAAGGTCCGACCAAGGCTGAAAAGAAACAAATTGGATCCCGTGAATTCTGGAAGATCACCAATGAAATCATGAATAAATGTAAAGCAGTTGTGCCCGGAATTATAAATGGTCCTGATGTCAAATTCTTCGACACATAAAGTAGACATGTTCGACTCTATCTTTAGCGTCTAACTCAAAGAGCACCCATCCCCAATTCCTCACAGAGCATAATCTTTGTAATATTACCATTACAGCCCGGAAAGTATCTAAATTTCTTAAAGTCCTTGGCCCTAGATCCCAGACAAAATTCCAGTGGCCGTCTCTAAGAATGTCAACCCGGAATTAACCCCAGTCCCTGCAAAGTTATTCAACCGCTGCTTGAAGGAGAAATTATTCCCAAGCCTGTGGAAAGTGTCAAGGGTGTGCTCTGTTTCTAAGACCACGGGTGTCCGATCTTACCACTCTCAGTACAGACCTATCAGTCTCCTCATTATCATCAGTAAGCTTTTTGAGGCCATAATCGAAAGTATTTGAATACCTAGAAAATAAGAACCTCTTCCACGACGAACAATATGGGCTTCGCTCGGCCCAATCCAGTACCAACTTCTTAAGTATCATAACTGACTCAATCAGTGGGACTACTGATGTGAAACACACCTCGTAAACTATAGCATTTGATATAACAAAGGCCTTCCACATGTTCCGGCCCGAGGGTTTACTACACAAGCTTTCTAGTTATGGGTTCACTGGAAAGGAGTTTTCGATTATAAAATCCTTCATAATAGTTTGGTCCCTAAAAGTATTTATTAATAGCCACAATTCCGGAGCCCTAACGGTCAATACAAGCTTCCGGCGAGATTACTCCTTGGACCAACCCTCTTTTTGATCTACAGAAATGATTTGCCTAATTATATACTTAGATCGTTTGTAAATATCTATGCTAATGATACGATTATATACAGGCGCACCATTAAAACTCTCGATGGTAAGAGTTCAGCGACTGATCTCTTTTCCATTTAGGTAAAACTGGTTGGTTACTTTCAATACCGCGAAGTCCAAGCTAGTTACATTCTATCAAAGGCGATCTGAAACAGAAGTACTACTAGTCAGGATGAATAGTGACCTCTCGGGAAAGCACTGTGCCTTGGAAAACTGCTGAAATTCAAACTCACAACAGCCTCAAGCTTAACATATACATACGATCCATTGCTAAGGATGCAGGTAAAATAGTCGGCTCCTTGTACCGCTCATCTCGTTATAATGAGCGACATCTGGCCAGAGATCACTCTATAGTACAAAAGCATTTCCGAATCTTTTTGGGTGACGAATTATTCTTCACATTTTATCTCTCTCCCACAGGCGGAATGTGGCAAGCCTCTCACTACGAAAGCACTCGAAAGAACTACATTTCCTGATACCGCTACTTTAACCACTCATGGCAAGCTCTACCTCGACTGGCCCCCGAGCCTTGTAAAGAGTGTAACTTACTGTAGAAAATTTAAAAAAAAGTTATACCTAGTTAGTCCTATAATGCCCAAACCTAAACAGGTGTATATCTTTCAGACGTCTATTCTGCCGGTTGAATATTGCAAATAATAATTAGGCTACACCCTTACTACAATGCTTCCCCAAAAGTTCAGTTTTTTACCACGTAAGCGGGAGAAAAGAGAAAGCGCAGAAGAAAGTGAAGATCAGAGGAGCAAGAGAAGGAGGAAAGACGCAGAAAGGCATCCAGTTTCACGAGCGTCACCAAGTCAAAAACAAGCGGATGTCAGACGAAGATTAGTTGCTCATCGGACTGCCGAAAGAAGACTGTCTGAATCTCAAGAAGAAACTTGAAGAAACCGTAGATTAGAAGGCCAACATACTCCAGCATAAATACAGAAAATCACGAAAAAGCTTACAGAAATCGTACATCAAACTCTCAACGAAATGAAGCAGCAAGACCCCTGAAAATCAAGAAGCTGACAACCGACGAACATTAGCGGCTTAATTTGAAGTTTTTAGCTTCGGTTTTTGAAACATGGTTATTACTGTGTAGCGAAGCAACCATATTTTAAATCAGTTCATTTATAATAGTTATGCTCTGTAAATTTAAATTGAGCGCTGTTTTGTAAAAATACGAAATATCAATAAGAACACAAAATTATATATGTTACAGTTATTTTTTTTATTATAATATATATATATATATATATATATATATCCGTGTGTGTGTTGTGTGGCCGTGTGGCCATTAGGATGTAGGTCAGCTCATCTATCTTCCCCTCCCTTCCCCTACGCAGGATTTATTATCACCATAATATAATTCCAGTATTAGTGACTTCATCTCTCCATACCTCCCAATAAGTCTTTTAAAACATCTTTTTTCTTTCTCCAACTAACAAGTATCCAACTATAAATTGATACCTTAAACACATTTAAAAAACCTGTGAATTTTAAAATTAAAATTCGTAGGATAAAATGACCATTAACTAAATGTAACTTAATTTCAGTTGTAAAGAAAACTTGGTCTGTTTAATGAAAATAAACATTAAGACTACTTTTGTGAGTCAGTTTATCATATTCTATGTTGCGTTAATAGGACTCGCCTCCATTATAATCAAAGGATTACTACCTTTATATATATATATATATATATATATATATATATATATATATATATATATAGTATATACAGATAGATAGACAGATCTATCTATCTATCTATCTATCTATATATATATATATATATATATATATATATATATATATATATATATATACACACATTCTGAGCGTCTGTGTTTGAGTGTATTTTCCCATAGTATATCTATATTAAAATTATTCGAATACCAGCACTTTGTCTTTTTTTTATTTGTTTTTCCAATCCATACCGAATATAATTAAATTTAATAATCATTTTTGATTAGTACTTTGCTAGTTGTTATTTTTATATTTCTGTATGTGTTTTTTTTTTTACCTATCTAGTCGAGGTTCTATTAAACAAATATACCAAAGCAATCATTAATTTTAATGATTGCCTATATAGCAGCGCATCAAAAACTATCAGACTTGCATATTTTGGCGAGATTGATTTTACAGCTTCTGCGCCAATCTCCCGTTTCGCTTTCGTTGTTACTCACAGTCGCAATCTAAATATTTCCATCAGGCGAGAAAGTAAATATTAAGCACTGAATTTAGGATTTTTTTTTACACTAAAATGTATTTCAGCTAATACTGATATAGAATAATAAGCAGAGTAAATCAGGCAAGACGTCTTGTCAGTGATTATAAATTCGTGCATACCTTACAGACAGATTTACAGGAGTTGCTAATAATTTTGCAAGTGAAAATTAAAAACGATAACAAAACTGACGTGAAATGGAACGAATACGTTGAGTCAATAGCTTGGCCCAACGCTAGGAAAATGTTATGGCACCTTACCCATATACGTAATAAATATTGCGTCTCAACGGAAGCAGAGAGTTCAACCCGAACGAGCCGAAGGGTGGAGTCTCTTTAAGGGAGGTAAAGCGACTCTGAACCCGTTTATACAGGTTCAAAGGGCATATTTTTGGCCGAGCCTACGGGCTCGGAGATCCCACGTTAAACCGGCCTAGTGCCACATGATACCCTCGTGTGGCGGGTAGGGGGTGACTAAATACCGTTCAGTCTGTACTCTGGAGTGAAGTCCGTCAGGAGTCCGTCAGGAGTCCGTCAGTCAGTTAGAGCAAGTCAGTCAGTCGGGTCAGAGGCAGTCCGAATAGAGTCGTGTTCAGAGAATTACTACTGAACCCGATTGTTCGTACTAATATTTTCTACTTCTCTGTATATGTTCCTGTTTGTAATATCTCTGTGTTATTCCATATCCGTATTTGAGTGCTTCTTTATTGGTCTTAGCTGGGACTATCACCGTGGTACAAGGAACCAGACCATAACAAAAAGATGGCTCCTTATGAGGCGCCAGGAAATTTTTCTCGCCAGAGTCGATCCTTCAAATCTACAAATCAACCACTCGCCCTTACATGGAGTATTGCTGACATATATGGTCTGGAGCCCCTTCTAACTGTCTTAAGGTCCTTTATAAGATCCAAATACGGATATGCAATGTAATTGGTCCTGATCTGGCATCTCGTCTGCAGCCGCTCTCTCAAAGACGTACCGTTGCATCACTCTGTCTTTTTTTCCAAATACTTTCACGGTAACTGCTCCGATAAGCTGCTGCCGCTGGTTCCCAGACTTCAAGGAATTTTAGCGATCAACTAGGCTGGCATCTCGCTTTCACCCTTTCACAGCCGAAACTGGTAAATGTAGCCGCCTCTTCTACTTCAATAGCTTCATGTCTCGCACTTCTCGCCTGTGGAACTCCCTCCCCATTTCTTGTTTTCCTGATAACTATAATCTCCAACTATTCAAATGTAACGTCAATCGACGTCTCCAGTTGCCCTGATTTATCCCCTAACCCTCTCTTCATCCTTTCCTCTATTTGTTCTCGCTACTACTCTGAAACCCTTTGCGTGCTAGTGTCTTCCCGCCTTGCTTGGAGTTGAATGCTTAAAAAAATAAATAATAATAAAAAAAAATAAACAGTGAATATGAAATCTCTTATTCAAAACAAATATTTTGAAGTGGCAGCAAACGTGGGGGATTTGCACATTGCATTTCGACGTTTCACAATACTAAATAATTTTGCCATAGTTGTTCTTGTACAGCCGTTCAACATTGATAGATCTGTTGCCTATCTTTTATTTTGTCTGCGAGTATTTGTTGCTAAATTTACTAGAAGGTTTGTTTGTATTTTGTTTTATTTCTTAAATCAAGCATGGTCATTGTTATAGAGATTTTCCAAGAGTAGCCTATATGTGGCACAATGAGGATCGACTCCACTACTCAGTCATAATTGTTCCACCGAGACAAACGTGCTATACATTACACAGTATCGAGGTGCCAAAAAGGTGACCATTATTATATGCCATTACTTTCCGTTTAGAATGCACATCCGGATTTTTTTAAATCCCAAAATCTAAATAGTCCAAGCGAATAATCTACCTCGTGTATTAAATAAATTCTTCATTCAAAATAGGTAATCTTACCAATAGTGCAAACTACTGAAAAAGGACGGAAAATACACCGGTCGAAATGATGTGTGTATAGCAAATATGTGGAACAAATTGGATTGAAAACGTACAACCGTGGTTTATTTTCTGAGAGATATAATTTTGGTGGCATACACAGAAGCCCTTCGTTTTGCATACAGCTGTCCAGAGGAAAAGTAGCGGTAGAGAGATGGAATCAACCGAGCTGTTTATTTACAAGTCGAAATGGCTTGATCCTGTGAAAATGGATTAGGAATATGGAAGAAGAGACTATCCAAACATTTTTTCTGGGGAAAGAAGTCAGATATAAACAAAAAAAATACTCGTTTCCAAACTTCAAATAGGGATATAAGCTCATAAGTGAGCAAATATTCATTAAATTAGATTTTGAACATTGTTGCAATAACTCTTCATTTAGCCAGGTTGTATTGAATGTAACAAACATATAATGGCATGTAAATAATTTGGTGATTGTTTTCTGATATCGAAGGAAATGTTAATGTCAGAAAGTTGGATCTATTTTCTTGCTTTTTTTTATTATCTCTGAGTGTATTCGATGTGATCGTCTTGATCTCAGTGTTGGGGATAGCTAGTTCTTTTTTCTCTAAACGTGTTAATCGAATGTTGGATTAGTATTAGGAACATTAGGATTACATGAGGATTAGGAATAGGATTAGGAACAACAAAAAAGAATAGTATGATTTTTGTTTCTCTTCCATAATTCATTTTCTGATGAGGCTTCAATAAAAAGTGAAACGGGGTAAAAACATGGCGCTTAAATAAAATGTTAAACAGGATCAAGTGGAGTTAATGTATCATGTGCCACGCACATTGGATTATCGCTGGCATTTTTAAATGTAAGAATATTACATTTCGTGAGATAGCCAATATGTTGCTTAAACTGTTAGTTCCAAACATTGTAAATAAAGAGCTCGATTGATTCAATCACTCTAACTTTACTTTTCCTCTGAAAAAATATATTCAAAATGAAGAGCTTCTGTGTGTTCCCACAAAATTATATCTCTCAGAAAATAAACTACGGTTGTATGATTTTAATCCTATTTGTTCCACATGTTTGCTATACACACATCATTTCGACCAGTGTATTTTCCGTCCTTTTTCAGTTGTTTGGTAAGGTTACACGATACAAGCGTGGAATAGATTTTAGCATCATGTTCTTAAGGTTACCTTACAGTTCCAATGTACATTTTAATCCTTTTTCTGGCAGCGTGCCGTGTTTTGAAGGGAAGTGATTCTAAAATATATAATCGTTTTCTTTGTTGTCCTATTAGGAAAATTTCTATATTTACGATCTATTTGTAAATAGAGATGATACGATAGCTTTGTCGCATCGACATCTCCAGTTGCCTTCATCTATACACTATCTTTCTCCTCCTCCTTTTCTCTATCACTCCTATCTGATCTTGCTCCAAATTTTCTGTAAGCCCTTGCGTCGTAGTGACTTCCCGCCTTGCTTAGGGTGAAACACTTAAAAAATATATATATTTACTCTATGGAATTTTGCTAGGAGGTCTATCTTTTCGAGATAAATACTATAGTATAATAAATATACGTTGTTACATTTTTGTCATTGAGGGGAGCATAGAGTTGGAACTGTCCAGTCATCACTTTCCAGCTTTGATTGATTCTTAGGCCTGTTCACAGATTTATTGTTAAAGAATTAGTTCCCCCCTTTGTAATAAGACGAAACCCAGTTAGCCTATTTCCATGGCAAATTTTACAGCGAACTTATTTCTTTAGTTCCGCCAGTTGAGAAATTCACAGCTAACATCTGCCATGTCATGTACTTTAGGAATCATGACTGTTATCCTCGTCTTCCGTTTGTAAAAAAAAAGGTTCTATTTGGTGAGATTATTCCCAACAAGCACTGCTTCGCGGAACATACTACCGAAAGTATAATTCCCGGAAATCTGCAATTGCAACCTCTTTAATTCTAGTGTTAACTCTTCTCTTTCTTACATACTCAAGTAACTGTTCTCTTCCTTATATAACAAATTAACTGTTCTCTTTCTTACATAATCAATTAAAGGATATTATGTAACACCTCATCTTACGTACAACAGCTCAATCATGAAATCTCTAACTCCAGTGTTTTTAGATGCGTCTACCCAGGGTTTTCTTGTTATCTGCGTGACGGGATTCTGAAATTTTAAAAACAACAAATCTTTTAAAGTAAACATATAATGGTTATTTTCTGGAGGAAAGAAACGAGCAGAATGTCATTTCAAATAACAATTATAAATTCTCTTAAAAATTGGTATTATGTACACATTGCACAGTGGGTAAAGGCGTTAATTAGATCCAGTGACAGGACCCCCAAAAATGGGAGTTCAATACCTGGTTAAGGCGATGGAGAACTTGGATAGGTGAATTAACAGGAGGTAACTGTTAACTGACATCCATTGGACATGGCACGTGGAACTAGAACAGTCTACCTGAGCGACATAAACTTAAGGATTCAGTTCGACATTCCAACCAGCTGAAGAAGGCCGGAGCGTACAACGGCCAAACGTTGTGATAAATATGGCAACATAGATGAGGACAATAGTCCGAATAATATAAATAGTACCTCTTAAAAATATACTATAACAATAGAACATTCATTTTTCCTTGCAGTGAAATTTGTTTTATAAAGTAATTAACTGGTCGTACTTCTTTGTTAAATATGTGGGCAGACTCACTTTATTAAGGTCAGCCTAATCTGTTTGAGATTTCGTAGTCGAAGCCTTAGTCAACCGTTGCTGGCTGCTTTCTCTTGATTCTGTGCGTGTGCAAGTGTTAGTGTGTGTACGCATGTGTAGTCCAAACTCAGAAATTGTTTTAGCCTCTAGAGGCAGTATGCATCTATTTTTATATCTATAAGTGGGAACCGAAATCTAATTTGACATAGAGATGTGAAATTTTTAAATACATGTTTTGCCATAGTGAGAAAAATAATTTCACACTTGCTCACGAAAATCTTTTTCCCAAATTTGCGGAAATATTGAAGTGAGTTATTAATGTTATTTAGTAAAATGGTCCAAAAATAACACGTGGTATGTTTACAAAATTTTACGCCAATTGTATTGATGCTATTTGCACTCGTAATGATTGTTTATTCAATAAACGTTCTGATGGGATTTTATTGTTGAAAACTATAATTCCTATCAGTGTTCCATGCGCCTTGTCTTGGGAAGGGAAAAATTAGTAAAATGGCAAACATAGTCTTCCATATACAACATTTCTATTTTGCAATATCTTTTGTGTAGAAATATATTTAGTAATCAGTACGTTCGAACACTAGTAGGAAAATGTAGGTATACGCTATATATATATATATATATATATATATATATATATATATATATATATATATATATATGACCTATACCTACATTATCCTCCTAGAGTTTCATATATATATATATATATATATATATATATATATATGCCGTATACCTACATTTTCCTCCTAGAGTTTCAACATGTATATATTTTTTCAACATGCATATACATTTTCCTCCTTATATATATATATATATATATATATATATATATATATATATATATATATATATATATGTGTGTGTGTGTGTGTGTGTGTGTGTGTTAAAACTCTAGGAGGAAAATGTAGGTATACAACATATATATATATATATATATATATATATATATATATATATATATATATATATTGCTACACAAAAATTTGGCAAAATAGGAATGTTGTATATCGGAGACTACGTTTGTTATATATATATATATATATATATATATATATATATATATATATATATGCAGCCAAAACCCTTAACAAAACACACTTTTGAATTAGCAAACAATCACCTTCTCCGACTCTGTATAATATATTACATTCACTCACCACTCACAGTAGCCGATGGCTACAAAAATAATTACGTCAAACAGGGTTTTGAACTTAGTACCAGGTTCAAACGAGGTTTAAAAATAGCTTCTTATACACGTGCCGTATCACATGATCAAGTACGAAACGTTGAGCAGGAAAATAACGAAAGAATCAGTTGGAACACGTATCTTAAGCGAGTAACATTTCTTTTTACTTGTTACCGTGAAGTAAAGGAATTAGCACAATGAAGGCGAGTTGCAATACAACACAATTCATCACACAAGGCTGCATATATCAAATGTACGTGTGAATTACTAAGCGTAATAATCACCTAAGACAGGCGTGTGAGAACCACTCAATTGGAAGCTGGCTATGATTATACAAAGCTGAATCTTCCTAGTCAAATGCTAAATTCTACATTACTGAATAACTGAAGAAGAGAGTAAACGACCATCACTTGGGGTCAAAACTCATAACCGTGAAGAAAGAATAATATATCAAAAGATATCGCTGCACGAGCGAAACGAACTGAACGGAAAGTAAAAAGAACAGTAGAGAAATAGAAAAGAAAATAAAAAGATAGAAAAACGAAAAGAAAAAAGAAAAACTATTTTATTTCAGGTGTTGTGTCCTTTGACTTTTCATATTTGTTATATAACGCCTGTATCTTTCCACACAGAAATGTATAAGAAACATCTTTCCACTGATTATTTTGCATTAATGTTTTTATGTATTGTCTTCCTATAATAAAAAAAACTTATTACAGTCTATATCATTGCTTGTTGGTCGTTAATGTTAGACGTTCCACCTCAGTCAGTGTATTTTACTCTGTAAGAGAATGCAGCCACTAGATTATGGTAAAACTTGTAATTTTGTAGACATAGATAAATGGATAGATAGATAAATAATATTAGTAGTCAATATATATATATATATATATATATATATATATATATATATATATATATATATATATATATATATATATAAATTCCCAAGAGGCTAGAATACAAGTTGAACTCAATGACCAGGACAGAGTCAGAATATAATATATAAAATATTAGTTTTTGAGCCTTTTATATATATATATATATATATATATATATATATATATATATATATATATATATATAAGTAACAGTCTGTTTCATGCTATATGCAATCGTCAGGCCTGACGATTGCATATAGCATGAAACAGACTGTCGCCTCTAAGTGTTGACTTTCATGTTCACTTTTATATTTACACACGCTCTATCTCTGATATTGAGCACTTTATTCCATAAATATAGCACACCTTAAGACTATATTTCTTTATATATATATATATATATATATATATATATATATATATATATATATATATATATATATATTGTGTGGTGGGGTGAAGAGTATTGTTTAAAAAACGCCTGAATTATGTGTTCTACTATGAAACATACAGATGCTGGGTGTTGTCCTCAGTGTCCACATTCATATTTACATACGGTCTATAATGTACACTTAGCATACACTTTATAGCATACATTAAAACTAAATTTTTACTGCGCGCGCGCACACACACACACACACACACACACATATATATATATATATATATATATATATATATATATATATATATATATATATATATATTAATAAACATAATTTTTTCCATCACCGGTGGAACGAGCCGACGAGACGGATTTTTATGCAAAACGCATAAAATTATATATTAAGGCCTGCAGTCAATTGACAGTTTACACTGCCCTACATTGAGTATTCGTATTAATATTTCAGTGTTCAATGTAAAATGGCTGAGCTAAATATATACTGCTGTTAATATATCTGTTCTTCACTGTTTGATACAAAACCCAGTTTCATGCCCGTTGCAATCGTCAACTACAATCTAAAAACCGGTCACTGTTATTGTTTAATATTCATATTAATAAGAATATGTTGAGATAAAAGGACGTTCTTTTTATTTACGAAAATATATATTGCTAAAGAAGTGATTAATACAAAAATCAAATAGATTTTGAAAAAAAACAAACAAACACTGATTTGGCAAGACAAACACAGCTTTCAATATCTTCTTTATCTATATAATAAATGCCAAAATGTTTGTGTGTCACACTTTTTCAATTAAAGGGACACAACTTTAACTTTTAAATAATTCATTTTATTCCTCATGAATAAATACATATGTCAGAGCATTTCACCTTTTCAACTTTACTCCTATAGGCCGAAACCTAAAATATACCAATTTGGAATCATGCCGAGTCTGTGACAAAATTAAAAACATTCCGGGACTGATCTAAACATGCAATCCTGTAATTCTGACTTCCCAATTTAGTCTTACTACGATTGTTTTCGGCGATTTTTTTCGGCGATTTTTTTCGGCGATTTTTTTCGGCGATTTTTTTTGGCGAACATTTTATACGATAACACTATTTTCTTTAACTTGGAAATAAATTTGAGATAATGGATATTAATTGTGAAATCAAGTCAAAGTAACGTATAAAAGAAAAGTAATTGTTTGTATGGAAAGTAAGGACCTACGTACATCAAATTGTCTTTAAATTTATATAGCGGCAGAAGAATTATCGTTGAACTTTAAAAGATAAGCTTAAATAAAAATTTAATACTTAAATGCACTGATTAGATATGAGTTTTGAATTATTCTGTAGTTTATTGCAGAAGTATGCTTCGCAAAACGAAATCTTAGCCATCAGCGGACCAGATTGCACTCATAAGAGTCAAGGCTTCAGCAAGGTGAAGAAAGTTCTAGGCAAATGAAAACCCAGATCAAATGGCAGACAGAAGAACGTTCAATGCTGAGAATATACACAGACATAGAGATTCTCAATCTCCTGCAAAAACAGAAGGCCTAATCAAGAGCCCTCTACGGGAGGGAAGTTAAATGCCGCCCGATATAATAAATTTTAATATCTTAGAGATATTTCCATTATATTTTTTTCTTAAGAAAATAAACTGCTCGACTATTTTAACAGTAGGCAATTAATATTAATAATAAATTTGAGAGCTGTGAAATTTCATCTTGACACACACACACACACACACACACACACGCACGCATATATATATATATATATATATATATATATATATATATATATATATATATATATATATATAGTTTATGAAAAACTAGCTAATCCGTGTGGGTAAACCTAAGGAGGATAAAATCCAGAGAGCTCAATGTAAAAAAAAAACTTTAACATGAAACCTTAAAGTGGTCTGTTTATATATATATATATATATATATATATATATATATATATATATATATATATATGGTATTTTCTTAATCTTCATCCAATGGCCCCATTCTTTAAAACTACACCTGTTCATTATTATTCTTTCTTTCTAATATTACCCTTTTTCAGTTTCAGTCCCCGCTTCTCATTTTTAACTTTGCTTCTTCTCACGTTCTACATCTCCTTTTCTCTCTCACATTCTATACCTCATCCACTCCCACATCCTCCTCCTCCTTCTCCTCCTACTCATTTTCTTCTCTTTCTGTTTTTTCCCCTTTCGAATCTACCACCTATTTAACTTTCTACTACTCCCATTCCTCCTATTCAAATTCTACTAAACTTTCTACGCTCTTAATCACCCCCACTCTGTATCCATCCCTATTCTTCTCTTTCTCTACCCTCCTCGTTTACATCTCTCCTCCACTTCCTTCTCCAACAAATATTTAGCTCTGATTTTAGTTGTATTCAGCACCTGTTGCAATTCTTCGTCTTTTTCATTAGAACCGAGGCGAAATATTCATCTTTTTCTCGATTTGTATTCTCCTTCAAATCTTTACTCCGCGTTTCTTAATCACGAACGTTTTCTATTCTTGATCTTCATTTAATTTTCCTATTTCTCCTTCGCTGCCAAAATCTTCGTTTTCTTCTATATATTCTTTTCTTCGCATTTTCTTCACCTCCAGTGTGTACTGCTTTTCTTTTTTTTACTTGTCACTTTCAATTTATTCTCCTTGCGTTAGAACGAAATTTTGTTTGAATCTAGCACATATTCGGGACCCATTACGTAATTACAAAATCGCTTCTTCTAATTTTTACAATTATTTTGTCGCATCGGCTGAGCTTGTCACTTTCAATTTTTGAAATGAACAGAAGAATTCTGTTCTGTTACAAACACTTTCTAATCCACTTGATCAGGAAAGACGCAACAAGAAATCTTCGGCTAGAAAACGATTTTCTGACTCTGTCTAAATTTAGTGATTGATATTTTGACGAGACATAATCAAGACACTTCCATTAGCAAATGTGTTTATTATTTATTCTTTGCCTCTCTATAAAAGAGAAATAACGTGGTCATCGCTTGAAATCAAGTGCTAACAAGTCGATATTAAGTTCAACTGACCGTTCTGAAAAAGGGGTACATGAGGGCGACGCAAGTGAACATAGAGGGGTGGGAAGGGATCACCAACAACCGCTCAGGCTGGAAACGTGATTCACACCAAGGCTTG
>OZ010595.1:23742199-23757199 GCA_963932145.1 Acanthosepion lycidas | reverse complement strand
GATTAAAAACAGAACAGGACCAAGGATGGAGACTTGGGGATACCCACGTTTGTGCGAAAAGATCTAGATGAGTGGCCGTTCTGGATTACTTTCATTTCATGAATTTAAATGAAAAACTGGAGCAAGTCAATAATATGTCCGGAGACATCGTAATATTCCAGTTTGTGGAGAAGACCAGTATACCAAAGCCTGTCAAAAGATTCACCGTTTTTTTTAACTAGAGCATAATAGACTCTTTCCGCAATTATTGTAAGTACATCAGAAGAAAGGAAAGCCATATTGATTGTCTGAAATAAAGGTCTTACAATGAGTGAGGACGAACCAATTCGGCATTGATTATAGACTCCAGAATTTTCCAAAAAGAGAGCTAGAAGTCTAATAGGCTGATAGTTGGAAACGGTCGCATGTTTCACCAGAGTTCTTAAAAACTGGAACAACAAAGGATGACTTCCAGCAGACAGGAAATCAGGCAGCAATGAGGCAATTAGATATCACTCTATAATCTACTGCACTGTATAATATATAACATGATAAAGTTATTTAAATTTATCATCCTATATATTATACAGTGCAGTATAATGTCCCTTTCAAGTAAATGAAGATCTTATTTGATGGAACAATGATTTTGTAATAATGTGCGTCTCAGCTCTATACAATTTTTAAATGTTCAGTAAATTAGAAATTTTATGTGACTGGGATATAAGGCTTTCACTGATCACCGGAATGAAATTTCAACAGTACGATTTTTAACATACAGTTAAAATTTAAATTCGGTTCATAAAATGACGGTTATGTCTTGGATAAAATTATTTAGTTTATTAATTATCAAGTTTTCAAATTTAATGCAATATCACTGTTTCAAAATCGGCTTGTTTTATCGTTACACTTATTAGCAAGGTTTAATAAGCGAAGTTATCTGAATGGCAATATTATCATACGCTTCACGGTTTTATAGCACTTCACAATTTCATTGATAAAATCTAAGCTGTCTCTTTGTATTTAGGTATAATGAGAACTGACGCATTCATGTAATATTAATTGTTTGTCCACATGATCTTAAGAGTCAATTTATCAAAATATTGTGCATTTTCTCTCTTATAATTTTGAATTAAATTATACCATAAAGAATATGCAAATAGACGGGGGTGGATGACAGTGACTCACTTCTTCACGTCGCACAGATATGACACGTTCATACGTGCACCCAGGGATCAAGGACAAAAATACATATATATATATATATATATATATATATATATATATATATATATATATATATATATATATATATATACACACACACAAGTGAACATTGAAGTCAGCACTCAGAGGCGAAAGACGATTTCATACTAGGCGTAATCGTCATGCCTGACGATTGCGTCTAGGATAAAACACACTGTCGCCTCTGTTCTGACTTCAATGTTCATTTTATATTTATATTTACATACGCTCAGTCTCTTATATCGGGCACTTTATCCAATAAATATAACATACCTTAAAACAATATTTCTTCATATATATATATATATATATATATATATATATATATATATATATATATATATATATATATATATATAGCTAAACCTAAAGAGCCAGACAAACCTACCAAGGTTTCACCTAAGCAGATCGTCAGTGAAGGCTGACGATCGACTTAGGGGAAACCTTTGTAGGTTTGTCTGGCTTTCTAGGTTTAACAAGGTCTACTCTACTCATTGTATTGCGTACTTTATTTAGTTATTTTGGGTACTCGCATCGGGGTTTTTTCTTTGGGACTTGAACTCGTATGCTGAACGATTATTTTTGGTTAAAGTACATGTTCTTGGTTCTTTCTTTTTTTATACATTTTTTGTCTCTTTGGTATTGGCATGTTTATTTGGAAATCAATATATCAAATGTTTTCTGACCGAGTATAGTTTCTTATATTCATAAGATTTATATTAATAATATATATATATATATATATATATATATATATATATATATATATATATATGATGGAGTAAAGAACAAATAAGAAACGTTTATTAAATTGACATATTTCCCTTTAATTAAACGTTCATCAGCGAATTTTATATGGAGAAAAAGAAGAAAGAAATTCTGTTTTTTTTATATTTGTCTTGTTTGATTTCATTGGTTAATCATGAATCACGTGCATTCGACTTGTTAAACAAATATTACTTTAATTTGTGGCGTTCCGAATTCAAGCAAAGACGACGCGTCCATTCGATTTTCTAAAAAAATAATTGTTTCTGAGCCTAACTGAGAAACTGTAAATATTGTTTTATGTATGTAGTTGTATAATCATTTCTATTTTCTCTATGTAGCTTTCAGAGAATAATATATATCCGTATATGTGTATGTGTGCGTGCGTGTCTTCATGTATTATAGACATTATATTTGCTAGTTTTTCGCGTGTTGATTTTAGCACCTTTTTACAGTCTATTTTCGATAACCATACTATATATTTTTTTAAGAATGTATTCAGTAAAGACTGGCGATGTAATATGATGTTTTTGACGTGTCTTTATAGTTGTTAATATAGTCATTAGTTGGGTGACATTTGTAAAATCAAAGTTATGGCTAGTTTGAATAACGAAATTGAATTGCTGCTATGACGGAAATTTCTTTTATTTTCATAGATATGGTTTTAGATTTTGAGATGTCTCACTGATATAATTGCTTTTACTTCGGAACCAATTTATTTGATAAATACCGTCATCTCAAATGGTGTTGGGTCCATTTTTCTTCATAATAACGTAGATACTTTTCGAGATGAAGGAAATTCAGTTCACGTCTGTTGGGACAGTTTGAATCAGTTGTTAAACAAACTGAAACAAATGTACATAATGATCATACAATTCTTTCTCGGACTTGTTTGCAAAAAATGACAACATACCGCCTTATATTTTGAGCATATAATAATGTTCTTCTGGGTAGGATGTAACATCTGGCAGCAAGTTCTCTGATCAGATGATTCGAAGATTTAAGAAATTTCGAGCCAACTGCTGTTGTTCCCAGGCCTAAACTCAACCCGAGGTAGTAGCATTTGTTATGGTCACAGTTATGAGGAAATAGTGAACACCCAAACAAAAATCAACATTAGATTTTTATGACAAAAGGACCAACAATACATTTTAAAAGTAAAATGGCAATCAATGAAATATTAAAATAATATAAAAATACATTTTTACAGGAGAATTTCCAAGAATACATCTTATGATCTACAAAATATATATCTCAAAAAACATACTTACTGTGAACGTATAAACCTATTGTGTACAAAATCTGTAGTTGCAATTATAAAATTATGTACGAAATATTTAGATTTCTGTATGAATAGAGGTGTTAATTTGACGCTAAAAATAAACAACCAACACGAGACAATGCTGTATCGAGGGGAGGGGGCAGCAACATTTTGCTAACTATGTGCGGGCTTAGGGTTTTAAAATCCTTCAGTGTGCCAACAGCATACGTATTTATATACAAGTCATGGTCAATATACCTTTTCTACAATATATTTTATTTAGTAATATATACAATAATATGTACACCACATTAATAGAAATAAACTGTTTTTTAATTTTTTGTTAAGGTTTTTATTTTTTTAATGGGAGTCCAACGAGTTAGCAGTTTTGAAACAGCTAAATATTTATGCGTTATCGTAGTTATTGGTTCAGACTTCGTGATGTCAGTTGCGGCTGCGTGCCATTGCGTGCCATTGCGTGCCATGTGTGCCGGAGGTGGCCGATCCCTGCTGTAACCAACATGGGTTGACTTCATACTTTCTCTAAATGCGGTAAGGATTAAAATTGAAAAGTAAATTATTGAGCTAAAAATACACTGAATATGAATTAATTTCTGAATCTTCTACAAGATCAAGCACAGTATCATAAAAAAATATTTCCACTCCTCTTTTAACAATGACGAATATAATAGGCGGTATCTGTAAAGAAAAAGAAGAGAAATAGAAAAAAAGCTATATCACCACATTCTAACGAACGTGAAGAAGCTTCCGCCTGTATTTTCTGGAAATAAATTCAATGCAACTGTAACGATAAGAATTATTTACATGGCGCTCTCAGTACAAGAATTTAAACGCACTACTCGAGCGGAAACTAGGTCATACTAAGGCGATTGGCATTTCTATTCTAAGAATCTAATTTCTCGCACGTTTGACCTTGATATATCCCGTAAAGGTATATATTTGAACGAAGTGTCTAAGTGGTTTTGGCTACTACAATCAAGTGGAATATGGTAGAAGTAATCGACTGGTACACGTCGTAGTCGCAGGTAAGAAGTGTAGATCAATGGCGTAGTACAATGGGCGTCGTTATAGACTTAGCTCTCAAACTAAGGCACTTTGGCTCTCTCGTACCTACACGTCTGTCAGTATTCATGACGGACACCAGCCAATCACATTCCAGTGAGGAGGAACACAGGTGTATGCATATTCGCTTATATCAGACCTGTGGGAAACCGTTCAGATTCTTTTCGTCCCTGATATTTATAAGCTTCAAAATTTTAAATACAACTTCAATCGACATATCTCCGTTCTTTTTAAAATATTCCACATACTCAGATTTCTGATTCGCTTTTACTTTCACTCCATATAACTCCTTAAATTATCGTCGGATTGCCACCTTAGTCGTTGTGAAAAGATTAATATAAAACAACAAATAGACCTAAAGGACAACACTGTTATAAGCGAAACTGTAATTGTTTGTACTTCCTCTCGAACTACTATATATATATATATATATATATAATATATATATATATATATATATATATATATATATATATATATATATATATATTGATAAATGTTTCATTAAATAATATAGACAAGTTTTGTCTATTTATTATATATGCAAATTTCTTTCATATTATCTGATAAATTTAATAATATTATCATTGAAAGACGAAAGAAAATCACCATATTGATACATGTTTTTAATCCTATCTAATCCTATCTAAGCTTTCGGCTTACATAAGCCGTCATCGAAGATTACAGTAAAATTACAATATATTAAATAATACACGGACATATCGATAATGATAGTCTCTTTTTTTTGCGTCGAAGATCTCCAAGCAACGACAAAATCAGTCATACGAGAAGCTGGAAGCGAAAATCGCACCGCGGGTAATGACATCACACATAATCACGCGAGAGTGAAAACGAGAAGTGCTAAGTATGGGAAGCCCTTGGTATAAACCAACGGCTTCTGTTATCAATTATAGGCATTTGAGTATATTTGTGGAGTTTTCATAATGTTATTAAGGTTATCAGACGATATGGAAGTAATTTGCATAAAATAATGCAAAACTTGTCTATATTATTTAATGAAACATGCATCAATGTAAAAATGCTGTCTAAATACATACAATATATATATATATATATATATATATATATATATATATATAAATATATATATATATATGTATATATATATATAAATATACATATATATAAATATACATACATATATATATATATATATATATATATATATATATATATATATATATATATATATATATATAAACACGCACACACTAACAAGTAAAAGGTGTATACACAAACGGAAAAATATACTTCACCGATGTCTTCCGTCCTCTCGGCAAATTTATTATTTTATTTGGCTTGATTAATTAACTCAGATGACGAAAGGCATCGGTGACGTACAGTTTTTTTTCTTCTTTCTTTTTATTGATTCTGTCTCTTCTACAGATACACACCATCTGATAATATTATATATATATATATATATATATATATATATATATATATATATATATATATATATATATGAGATTTATTGCATTCACTACAACGGCGTTTACGAGGGGTTTGTCTTGTAAATTAATAATCCTTTCCCGATTCAGCACTACAGGGAAAAGGAAATTCAAAGGAAAATAAAAAGGAACTGCTCTTGCTATTAAAGCATTGCTTTTTAGTTATGAATTGAGCGCTATTGTCTACTGGCGTTTGTATACATCACGTATATAATACGTTAAATTCGCTTTCTCGTGTTCCGATACCTTAGGTGTAGAATATAGATATTCCAAATCGATTGTGATTCGATTCCGGCTTCATGCAGTCGGATTCATATCCACACTGATGTGCTGTGATACAGCGAAACAGGCATGTATGTGAATGAATATATATATATATATATATATATATATATATATATTTTAAATTAACTGATTAAAAATATTTTTTCGATACACAGTAATAACCATTGTTCAAAAATGAAAGCTAAAAGCAAAGAATTTAATTTTGTAGTTAAATAAAAAACCTTACTACCATAAAATTTACTGAGTTTAAAAAAATAAGTTACTGCAAAATTCTGGGGTGGTATAATATTTAGCTACGTCTGGTTAGTAAAGTCAAATAAATGTTCTTAATTTCGCAGGTTCGATTTCCATGAAAATTCTCGGACATTGAAGCTGGTGAAATAGTTATTACTGTTTGTTAAAATCAGAGCATTTACTTAAATGTTTGTATCGACATATATATATATATATATATATATATATATATATATATATATCCAGCTATGGCTAAAATAGCAGGACAGACTGGGTTCTATAGCCTTGGATGGCAACTGGTCTAGGAGAAGGACAACTCTGAATTCAAAACCTGCGGAGGGTCGTTTAGGAACCTTGTGGCATTCGGTGCACAAGGTCTCTGTATTCGTCCCCCCAAAAAGTATGGATGGTCCTGCACGAGGCCTTCACCACTATAATCACATCTCATGTGCCGGTGTCGGGCTGTCGGTTTCCTGGAAATTGATCTGCTTGACCCTTATACGTCGAATCTCCACGGGAGAGTCGATTATATATATTTATATATATAGGAGGGTTACACGTATTTGAGCTGATAGCTCTTTTATTTTTTTCTTAGCCACTAAAAATAGCGTTTATTATAAGAATAATATTGGGTATAAACTTCATTCAAACAGTATGTATATATTAGTACAAGTCTAATTGCAGATTCAAATACAGGAACACACATTGAGCGTGTGTATGTGTTAAGGTCGTTTGTTCTCTTAGAAAAACACACAATTTTAATGGAAATAAAGCATATAATCTTAGCATGCACGTGTGCACTAATCATCACATTCATAGAAAGACCTGTCTACACCCATGGGCATGTATACGAATGAATATATATATATATATATATATATATATATATATATATATATATATATATATATATATATGTATGTATGTATGTATATATATATATGTATGTATATATATATGTATATATGTGCGTACGTATGTATTTATGAATGTGTGCATGTATATGCATAGTTTATGCACATAAATGCATAGCATATACATGTGAGGGAATGTTAAAAAATGTTACATGTTTGTATGAGCATTTACTATACATCATTAGACATCTATTATTTCATGTATGTCTACATATATGTTTATTTGTGTATTTGTCTGCGTGTGTCTGTACCGAGAAAGAGAAATCCGTGTGTATATGTAGACATGAAAAAAAAAAAAAAAAAAACAGTTTATTCTTTATTTCATACCATTTTTATTGCCTTCCCGTGTGCATCTGTTTTCGTTTGAAGTGCACAAAAAGCGGAATTTATTCAGTTGAAAGTGAGCAGCGTTTCGTCAAAGAGAAGCAACGTTCGCAGCTCACTGATTCCATTGTCGAGGGCTGATTGTACGCTTTAACGGGGAGCCTTCACGGAAATGTAGCGGGGGCTGAAAGGGACGCTGCGTAAAGGGTAACGACGCGAAACGCTACCTTTGAAGATTCTGCGACAAACGGGCATGCCTGAATGCGAGGGTTGGGAGGGCAGATAAGTTACCAGAATTCCTGATACACACACACACACACACACACACACACACACACACACATATATATATATATAAATATATATATATATATATATATATATATATGTATATATATATAGAGAGAGAGAGAGAGTGAGTGAGAGAGAGAGTGAAAGATAGACAAATAGATACATTTAAAACTAAGTATGGAGTCTCGAGAGCGCGCGGCTAATTATAATAGATATGCAACGGAACGCGCATACGCAGAAACATATATGCAAATGGTACGAAAAGAATTATTTACATGCGCATATATTAGGTTGGTGCAAAAACAATGACATAATAATGTCGTTTTTTGACGTATTTTTAACGTCAAAAAACGACATTATTACGTCATTATTTTTGCACCAACCTAATATATATATATATATATATATATATATATATATGATCACACAAGTAATATAGATAAGTTCAAATGGCATGTGTCCCAAATATATATATATATATATATATATATATATATATATGAATTTAATATAGTTTTAATGTATCCTATATTTATGGGATATTGTACGCAATATCATTGAGAGTATGTAAATACAAGGTGCGATAGTTAAATAGCCTTCTAAATTGTAGCAAAATGAAAATCACTGACATTTCTTTTCAACAAATATATTTACCAAATTTACAAAAAAAAATGTCTTGAAATAGTAAAGAGTAAATTAATTCTATAAAATGTTCCTTGACCTCAATCCCGGCCTCCAGCTAACTTCGGAATCTCCTGCATTTCCTCTGGACGGTCACCTTGTATACATTGTGAATGCTGTCATAATTGTTGTTCTCTCGCTCAACTGCGCCACACATATAATCAAGCAGGTTGAAGACTGGGGAATTAGATGGCCAGATGTAAGGTGTAATGTGTTCGTATAATCTGTCTGACAGGCATGACTAGGCATTTCTGCTTTGTGACATGGTACAAAGTCCTGTTGCCAGATATAGTTTCACTCTTGACCTAGGGCAAAACCACATTCTCGAATCACTTGATGAGGGACTCCGTGTTGAGTCTAAGACCCTGTGGGAAGATAATTGGAGGCATATCTTTGCTATCACTGGTGATCACTCCAATCACCATGATATCTACTGCATTTACCATCCAACTCTTTCCATATCATTTTTACTCTCCTCGCGTTAACATGCAAATATTCAGAAATGTTTGTACTTGAGCTTCCGGCCCGACTACCAAGCAGTACAACATGACAGTGCCCAGCTGACCCTTTTAGACTGTGCAGTCGACAAAATCAAAACAAAAAACGAGCATGAAAATATAAAATGGCGAAAATTTACCCAGCCCAATTTATATAAATATAAAACGGGACAACGAAATCTACACTCAGCCGCGACACTCTGATTCATGCTTAAACGCAACCGTCAGTCCTTGTGAGTTGGGTTTTTTCAATTACCACAACACATTTTTTATATTAATTTAAAATCGAAAAAAAAAAAAATAAAAAATAAAAAAATAGGTAAATTAAATTTATGCAAATCAATATTTTTCATAGATAATAAAAAAAATCGACAAATCAGGAACGGTCACATAATCATAACGAAACGTAATAACTAATATTAACGAATAATTATACTGAGTAAATATTAACAAACATTACTAAAATATGGCATAAGCCTACATTCGGATCCAGAATAATTTCCATTAAGGGAACCCGAGAATAATCGAAATTTACCCATCACCTCTCACACAAATAGCAGTTTGCATAATTTTACAGAACTATCCATAACGTACCACTGATTAGTATATATATGTAGGTACGCAAAACACTGTGCACATGGCCTGACGATTGAGTTTAAGCAGCAAACTGACACTCGTTGTTGCTGTATACTGTGTTCATTATCCATTATATATATATATATATATATATATATATATATATATATATATATATATATATATATGTATGTATGTATGTGTGTATCCATTTTATATATATATATATATAAGGAAATATACCGTGTTATACTTATGGGATAAAGTGCACACTACCAGAGATAAAGCGTGTGTAAATATAAAATAAATATTGAAGCCATCATTTAGAGGCGACAGGCTGTTCCATGCTACATGCATTCGTCAGGACTGACGATGGCATTTACCATGAAACAGCCTGTCGCCTCTAAATGATGACTACAATGTTCACTTATATATATATATATATATATATATATATATATATATATATATATATATATATATATCACATATTGGACAGCACCTTTTGGATAACGCTGACTGTTCACATCAATATACAGATGAGTATTTCACTATCTTGCATAGAACTCGGTCTGGTTCTCATTTCAAGAATACAGTTGGGGTTTATATCAAACGGAGCCTATCCAGAGAAAAAGGCCTGTGTTATATGAAGAATGAAATGTTAATCTGAAAATAAAGATGAACGAAAACGCTTTAAAGTATATATATATCTATATCTATATATATATATATATATATATATATATATATATATAGATAGATAGATAGATAGATAGATAGATAGATAGATAGATAAATAGGCAATTTTTTTTAAATACAATTTCTTAATTAAATATACTCTTCCAAAAACAAGTTATGTTTAAAAATAAGATATATTTAAATAAATTAAAAATAAGTTACATTTTGATAATATAGATTTAAATTCAGTAAAATTGTATTTGAATTTGTCGACTTTTTAAAATTAATTCATTCATTTGATTGAATAGTTGACTGATTATTGTATTTTATTAATCTATTTTTCTTATAAACATAAGTTACACCTATCTCTAAGACTATTAGGAAAATGTTCGGTGTAGTGATACTAGCAAATAAGTATGCATAATTTGCATAAGCATAAGTGAACACTCATATAAGTGGTCACTGAGAATTACGAGGTAGACGTACGAGCTTAGCAGTCGGGCGACCGGCTGTTAGGCTGAACTCTATGCCTTCGGGCAGGGAGGAACTCGACCGAGGCTACCCGAAGTGGACGTAAACCGACCCTGAACCCGTTTATACCGGTTCAAAGGGCATATTTTTGGCTGAGCCCACGGGCTCAGAGATCCCACGTTAACCCGGCCTTGTGCCACATGATGCCCTCGTGGGAGGGTGACTAAATACCGACGTACGAACTTAGCAGTCGGGCGACCGGCTGATAGGCTGATCGTTTGAACTCTCTGCCTTCAGGCAGGGTGGAACTCGAACGAGGCTACGCCGAGGGGCGGAGTCTCTTTCGGGTAGGTAAACCGACCCTGAACCCGTTTATACGGGTTCAAAGGGCATATTTTTGGCCGAGCCCACGGGCTCGGAGATCCCACGTTAAACCGGCTTTGTGTCACATTTTGCCCTCGTGGGAGGGTGACTAAATACCGACGTACGAGTGACTTACTAGTGCTAAACTTGGACTTCACAGCAATGGCGTCGCCGATAAGATATCAATTGTCTCTGGAAGATCCAAATTTTGTGGATACATGGATTCGTTGTTTCGCTGCCACTGCGAGAACAAAAAAGTTGAAAGACAACAAGGAAAAGAGAGGCGAAAATGAAATCACGTATTTACTTTTGGCTACAGCTGGATGCGAGGTGATAATGAAAGTCTCCACCATGGCATATCCCTCAAATTTGGAAGACCTGACTTTCAAAAAAATAAGTCAGAATATAAGAAGAAATATGAGACACAAGAAAAGGCTGGTAGTGGCAGAAAGAATGAAATTCTTGTCGATGAAACAAGAAATTGACGAACCAATTATAAAATATCTACACCGTCTATGATATACAAGTAGATATTGTGAATTTGAAAAACTAGAACAAGACGAACAGGCTATTGAAAAGGACATGATTCAATTAAGATTAATTGAAGGTATGTGCAATGCATCACACCTATATAAAATAATGGAACAATTACAAATAGGAAATATGTCTTTAAATACATGTATTGACTTTATTCAGCAACAAGAACTAATACAGAAATACAACCATCATAAAAGTCAACCCAGCGAACAAATATTCGCTGATACGTACATGTTGAAAAAGATAAAAAAAGTGTTCGTATTGTGGACGTGAACACGAAATAAAAAAAGAAAAATGTCCAGCATTTGGAAAAACTTGTAAGAATTGCTTAAAATAGAACCACTTTCAAGCAGTGTGTAAATCAAAAAAGAAAGACGTTGAAAGAATTGAAGAAAACGACACCAATAGGGAAGTTTTTACATTAAAACATAGGAGTATAAAAAAAAATTGAACACAAGAAAAAAGACCTTATAGTAAAGGTCAAAATTAATAACTGTAATTTAGATATGCAAATGGAGTGAAGTAACTCTGATACCAAAAAATTTTGGGAAACGCATTGGTAAGCCACCTTTACGAAAGAGCAGTTTACAACTCCACCAATTGGATGGGTCGGTTATAAAAACATTAGGATACTTTGAAGGTTCCTTAGAGTTAAAAGACAAATTTGAAGTAATACCTATAGTTGTTACAAGGTGCGAAAAGAACCACGGACTTATTGGAAATGACGTGCTTAATATAAATTCTACCAAGTTAATTAATGAAACAAAAATGGAAAAACTGGAAAGTTAAAAAACTATGAAGCAAGTTTAAAAGTAAAAGAAAATGTTTTCCCCTCGTATTATGAGGCATGAAAATTATCAGTACATTTATTACCATTAGTAGTGACAAAACTACGTAAATTAGTAGAACAAGACCTTCTTGAACATATTCCGCCTAGAGGTAGCAAATGGGCATCACCCATTGTAGTTTTGAGAAAAACAGATGGTGATTTACGTATTTGTGGAGAGTACAAAATAGGAGTAAATCACAAGTATGCTCGGATTCATATCCCATACCCAATGATGAACTTGCATTACATGCACTGGCGGGGATGACCGTGATTTCAAAAATACATTTAAAAACGGCATACCACCAAATACCAATAGACGAGAACTTCAAAGAAGTAACCACGATAAATACGCCAATAGGGTTACTAATATGTAAAAGGATGCCATATGGAATAAAAACCGCAGTTGCCATATTTCAAAGGGTCATTGAACAGGTTTTATGAAATGTACAAAACATGTTTTGTTACCAAGACGACATAATGCATAGGAGCTAATAATGAAAAGGAATTAAGAGAAAACTGACTTAGTCTTGAACAGATTAAGACAATAAATGAGAAGAAATGCGTAAGCAATTCTAACAAAATATCTTTTTTAGGTTATTCCATTTCAAAAGAAGGTATGTCACCAGACCAAGCCTTGATAGAAAAAATAGTAAAAGTAGCTACACCTACAAATAAAAAAAGAATTGGAGTCTTTTGTGGGATTGGTAAATTTTTACAGGCAATACTTACCAAAATAAACGGACTTGACGGAACCGTTTGCAAATTTAAGAAAACAGAAAGTGGAATTTATGTGGTCAGACGAAAAGCGAAAAGCTTTTGAAAGATTAAAAGAAATTATGTCAAAGAAACCTGTAGTGAAAATGTTTGATCCAAAAAAGGATAAGTTATCATACGATACCACATGCGGGAAGACTAGAAAGCCTATCAGCTTTAATGGGAAGACAGATTAGAGCTCCGCTAACGATGTCGTATTCTACAGATGCAAGTGAACATTCAATATCGGGAATATTATCACAAGAAGGACATCCGATAATGTATTTGTCGAGATTAACGAACACTGAATTCAATTACACGAACATAGAGAAAGAAGCATTGGCTATCGTGTGGACAACTAGTAGAGCCCGACAATTTTTAATTGGGAAACAATTTCTGTTAAGAAGTGATAATAGACCATAGTGATATAGAGTATATATATATAACCCAGGGAAAGAATTACCCAAAGTCACGAAATCAAGGATTCTACGATGGGTGATAAGATTGATGGCATTTGATTTTGATATAGAGTATGTCAAAGAAATTCAATTCCACATGTAAACGCACTATCAAGATTGAGGTACTACAAGGAGTCAAAAGATAAAACAGAGGAAGAATTTGAAGATACATACCTACATTTGATAGAGACTGATGTTTTGTCTTTAGATACAATGGCTGCGGAAACGAGACATGATCCAGTACTAAGTAGGATAGTATCGAGAATAAGAAAAAACACTTGGGAAAATTGTTCTAGGGCGGAAAAACCCTATAAAGAAATAAGACACAAATTAACAATAGAACATGGAGTGATTTGTAATGGGGACCTGGTAGTTCCTCCAGAAACCCAAAGAAAACCGATAATAGAAAGTGTACATGATGATATACACTGTGGAGTAGCGGCCACACAAAAAAGGATAAAATTAGAAGCTTGGTGGCCGGGATATTCAAGAGATGTCGAGGAATATATAAAAAGGTGCAAAAAATGTAAAGAATTAAGAATCTCTACACAAACCAAATTACATTCGTGGCCCAAAGAAGTGGAGCCATGGAGTCGTGTGCATATGGATCATGTATACATTAGTAGACTCTTTTTCAGGTTGGCCTGAAATAATCCGGATTACAAACAAGAAAAGTTCTACAATAAAGCAGATTTTAAGAGTCATATTTTCCAGAAATGGTGTACCAAAAACCTTGGTATCTGATAATGCGCGAGAATTTTGCGAGGAAGAACTTAATGTATGGTTAGAAAAAATAGGGTGTAAACCATATGACACCTCCATATCACCCTCAATCAAACGGATTAGCAGAAAGAATGATACAGACCGTGAAAAGGGGGCTAAAAGCATCCTCTCAGCAAAAAGAAAAAGTAGAAATTTTTCTACCGAGGCTGCTTTTAAGTTATCATACGATACCACATGCGGGAAGACTAGAAAGCCTATCAGCTTTAATGGGAAGACAGATTAGAGCTCCGCTAACGATGTCGTATTCTACAAATGAAAAATTGTGGTACAATAAGAACAAAGATGCAGATCCGGAAGGAGAAGAATTTATAATGCAAAAAGGCCACAATACAGCTATAATAAATAGAGAAAAAGGCGATAGTGTATTAGCCCATGCAGACCAAATAAGGATCCAGAGTGAAGAGGAAGAAAAAAACGACGAAGAAATGTCTTCAATTCCGTCTGATAACGAGTTGGCAGAACAACCGTTGCAAAAGGAAACGTCAGAAGACGAAACACTGCAGGATGAAGAGGGCCAGAAGAAG
>OZ010595.1:23734699-23737199 GCA_963932145.1 Acanthosepion lycidas | reverse complement strand
TTAGCGTAAAATTGACATTGTTATTTATGTATGTTTTATTTTCTGTCATGTAAGGTTTTATCTAGATTAACATGAAAAAAATGAACTAAAAAAATATAAAAATATAAAAATATAAATCAAGTGTCAAAGATGTAGATAGAGGAAGAAAAGCTCAATATCCAGATTTGGAAAAAAGTGTAGTTGAATTTGTAAAAGAAAGGGGACCAAGTGGATATTTCATAACTACTGTGGAAATAAGAATGAAGGCAAAAGTGCTTGCGGAACCATCTATCCTGGAAACACATTTCAACGTCAGAAAAAAAGTGTTTTTTTTGGGGGGGGGGGGGTTAATGAAGAAGTGTGATATATCTACTAGGAGAAGGACATCGATCGTCCAGAATTTCCCTAATGAATACGAAAATAAGCCCTTTAATTTTCTGCGTTTTCTTATTCAATTCAGAAAAGAAAACAACTATCCCTTAGGGTGATTTGAAATGCTGACCAAACACATTTGACCTTTGATGTGACTTGTTTTCAAGCTCTGGAATTCAAAGGGGGTGAAGTCATCTCCAATAAAAACAACTGAAAATAATACTTGCACACAGATGTACATATGTGCACACTCACTCAGGCATATGCATATATGTGCGTATACATGTACATACGTGTACATATATACATACCCACCGAAATGCTCCTGTGCATGCATATATACACACAGAGGAAATTGCATATCATAGAGCATTTTCTTGTATACTCGCAACATACAACTATTACTTATATTTATTCCTGTAAACAATGATATATATATATATATATATATATATATATATATATATATATAGAGAGAGAGAGAGAGAGAGAGACAGAGACAGAGACCGAGAGAGACAGAGATAGACAGAGAGTGAGAGAGGGAGAGCATTTTTCCTGTATAGTCGCACATATATATGAATACATACAACTAATAGTTACGTTTATGCATGTAAACAGTGATATATATATATATATATATATATATATATATATATATACTGATATGTAATCATATATATATATATATATATATATATATATATATATATACTGATATGTAATCATATATATATATATATATATATATATATATACAAGCGCGCACACACACACATATATATATATATATATATATATATATATATATATATATGTTTCAAGAGTAAAAAAAAGGAAAAGTTAAACAAATAAAAAAACAAGAATTACAATGAATAAAAGACAACAAAGAAATTTCTAGCACTTAGATTTTTCAAAGCGGTAAAATGGATCTATGTTTTTCGCGTGTCGCACGTGCAGAAAATTCAAAGGCATGAAAGTGTATGTATTTCGGGATTTCCGTGCGCATTAGTACTGCTGATCGATTTATCAAAAGATGAAAAGTCAACCGCATCCTATTCCCCACCCATCTAATTTTTGTATTGCTTGCTAAAATAAAAATGGAGTATACAAAGGAAAAAAACTTATATTAAAACCCAGCACGTTAGTAAATATTTAATCACTTCGAGAGATCGCGTCTTGCTTTGTGTGTTATACAGTATGTTATTTATATTAAAAACACACTCACGTAAGGGATTAGTCGCTTTGAGGAAAGGCGAATATGAAAATGGGATAATAATGTGTTCTCGAGGCTCCGGGAATTTAGTTCACGTGACTAAGCCGAGATTTAGAACATGGCTACCGCCAGCCGACGAAACGAGTAAGTCATTCCATAATCTTAATTCTATTATTGGTTAAAGTTTGAAATTCAATCATTGTTTCAGATTCTTTAGATAGATATTCCTCATATATATATATATATATATATATATATATATATATATATATATATATATAAAATTTAAATAATTAAATACACAAAAATATTTGCGCCTAATTTTTAAACTTTAACACACACACACACACACACAAACACACACATATATATATATATATATATATATATATATATATATATATATATATATATATAATCTGAGATATTAAATAAGACAAATTGTTAAAACATATTGTAAAAGAAAATGTAAATAAAACCATCTAGAATATATATATAAAGATTGCTTATACATATATATATATATATATATATATATAAAGATTTCTTATACAAGGCTAGAGATCGAAACATTTGTTGAGAATTTGTCTCACGAACGAACAATAAGTATTTCTAATAAACGCGAATGTACCATTAGTAATTAATATAATTAAATATAATCCAATAATTGCACACACACGCATTTACATATATATATATATATATATATATATATATATATATATATATATATATATATATATATGTGTGTGTGTGTGTGTGTGTGTGTGTGTTTGTATGTGTGTGTGTATGTGTGTTCACAAATAAACTTGACACGATAATATAATGAAATAAATCCTACATAATATAAAGATTTTAGCAATTTACAAAGTTTCGCACTCTCTCTTTTTCACTCTATCTCACAAACACACACACAAATGAAAACACAAAAAGATA
>OZ010595.1:23714699-23729699 GCA_963932145.1 Acanthosepion lycidas | reverse complement strand
TAATACATGCATATTCGAAAATTATAATGTTAATAAAATCACTACAAAACTAGCAATTTTTTTTCAACCCTTCTGCTGTCTTATCAAGTGATGGTGTTGAATGTGTTATAAATTGTGTGTTGAATTTGTTCTTCATTCTACACCATAACTTGATAAGACTCCCGAAGTGTTGAAATAAAATGGTTATTGTGCAGTGGTTTTATAAGATATTCATGTTATAATTTTCGAATAAATTACATTTGCTCTACTCGATATTGAGCACTCTTTGAAAAATAGTATTTTTTTACTGGAAAACATTCCGTATATACCAATCTTTCATATATATATGTATATATATATATATATATATATATATATATATATATATATATATATATATATATATATGAAAAAATTTCGCAGAGTTAACCTGTTGCAAAAGACAACATTTATGAAGGTAAAAGACAATAGAAAACTGTAATAATAGCCGACGCGTTTCGTCTAATGTGGACTTTTTCAAGGAAAAAACGAAATGAATTAATTAAAAACAAAGTGACTATTAACAACAAATTGTTGAAGTGATGAAATTAATGTCCCTGTGTCTAGGAATTTCGACCATTTCAAATTGTCATCTTCAGGGCGTAGTATTTCCATTTATAGGTAAATACCAAGAGGAAATAAATATAGTGTAGATCGAGAGATGTTTGTAAAGATATGTTTTTTATTGAAAGTTTTATTATTTGGGAACGTGTGATGCCGCAACTATAGAATTCTAGTTTATATGATTCAAGTAAGTTTTTTTTTTTATTTAGTACTGTGATCAATTCACGAATACTTTTTTGTTGTATATGATTTCAATTAAAGTGACTTGAAATAAAATGAAATACCATTCATTGAAAAAAATATCTTATTTTTATTTTTGTTTTTTTAACCTTCTGAACTTTAGAATTGTCAAAAGTTCTAGGCAATTCCAATATAGGGATCATGTTTTTTTAAAGAATTATTAGTAAGTCTTATTAATTATTACAGAAAGGAATTTCGCCATTGATTGCTGTATATATATATATATATTTATATATTTATATAATTATTTTTTTTAAATATGATTCCGTCGCTACATAAGAGTACTCATGTTTCAAAACAGGAGCCGAAAACTTCAATATAATTATTTGAAGTAAATTGAATTAAAGAACCAAGCTGTGTTCCATATTCAAGCGAATTTTTTTTGTGAATAACTAATTCTTGAAAATTACGAACATATTCATTATTAAAATTAAAATTACTATGGTATCGGCTAGAGCAATTATTTAAAAGAAAAGGGGCGTAAGGGTTAATAATTTGTATAAATATCCCAGTTAAATTCAAAGAGGTCAAGTGAGGGTAAAGTTTATAATATATATATATATATATATATATATATATATATATATATATATATATATATATATATATATATATATATGTATGTATGTATATATGTATATATAGAAATAGAGAATGAGAGATAGATATGTGTATGTGTTTCTATATATAAGTGTGTGTATGTGTCATTGTGAATTTATATATGTATGTATTGGACAGTTGATTTTTCAATTAACAATGTATAAGTCCTCCTACTGATATATATTTACGCGTACTAGTATATATAAATTTTAATACATTCATGGTCGTAGTAGATACAATTTTATTTTTGAGTGGGTGAGTTAAAAATTTTGAAATTTTATTCTTTCTCGTATTTTCTTAAATATACTACAGTTGGTATCAGTGTCGGGCAAGGGAAACCTCCACTGCCACCCCGTCTGCTACGACCCTATATATATATATATATATATATATATATATATGTGTGTGTGTGTGTGTGTGTGTGTGTGTGTGTGCGTGTGTGTGTGTGTGTGTGAAAAGTGTGTGTATATAAATGTAAATAAATATATATATATGTATAATTATTTATATATTATATGCGCGGTACTTATTAGAAAGCGCCCAATATCAGAGATAGAGCTAACATAAAAAACGAAAAAACGACGAAGTTTCCCCCACCACTTCCACAATAACACCAATACACGCAATCTACATAAAACCAAAATTTTTTAAAAAATGAATCAGTTTGTCTAACGATCGCTAAAGCGTGAAACCCAGGGTCACAAGCTCACATCAATCCAACCATATATATATATATATATATATATATATATATATATATATATATATATATATATAAACACAAATAGTTTAGATTAAAATGAACCGACAATAATTTTTAATTAGTATAATCCTACATTTAATTTCTCAAAATTTCTAATAATTTCTATCGTGGTTTTATCACTTGTACTCATTTTCGAAAACATTATATTACAAATGGAACATTCTGCTTAACATATATTTCTAGCTGGAGATGACATGTTAAAGTCAGTATAAATTATTTAATAAATAAACTCATATTTAAACAGATTTTACATATTTGTTTCCGCTGTTGTCGACTTCCGGGAAATGATTTTACACATGAAAGCAATTACATGACACAAGTAATTCGGAATTTGTAATATAACATTCCCAGAATTTTGAGTAGGAAGCCATTAAACATTATTTATAATAAAGGTAATTTTGGTAGATTTGGATAATGTAAATGATGCCGAAATATCTCTAGCTTAAACATTATGATCTTTGTAATTTTTCTTTTAAAAATTATCCCCGGATGTGAAAAGCAAAATGTAATAAGAATTTATGCAGGCGCATGTTATCTGTCGATATTTCTGAGATGAGAAAATTGTGGAGAGCCAAGTACGAACACGGAACATGGAAGATGAATAGAGTAATTATCTCAGGTGTGACACAAGGTCTAAATTTGTAATTCACCTAGCAAAAAAAGCGTACGAAACATTACATCGCGTTGAAGCGCCTTAAGTAGAATATGAATACATGCAGTCTGGAATCTTTCCTCACGGCAAACGGCCCGGATATACTGGCTCTCTGTGAGACAAACCTTGTCTCGTCTATCCCCTCTTCTGATCTCTCGATCCCCGGCTATCTTCCTCTCCTCAGAAAATACTCTCTAACACACATGCACGGTCTTGGTGTCTACGTCAAGGAACATCTCCCTTTGGTCAGAGAGTCCTCTCTCGAATCGCCAGAGCAGTCATACATGTGTCTCCAACTCTCTCTCCTCAATGCGATAAGCTATCTCTTCTTCCTTTACCGCTCTCCATCCTCTTAAGACTGTGAGATACTCGATAGCATTTCTGACAGCATAGACAAGGCTCTCTCCCTCCACCCATTTGCTCACATGTTTGTGTTTGGTGACTTTAACGCCCATCACACCTTGTGGCTTAAGAATGCTACTACAGACCATGCAGGCATTCAAACGTCAATTTCTCAATCTCCCATTCCCTCACACAGATAGTTAACTTCCCCACTCGTTTTGCCTTCAACCGGGAAGGTAAAACCTCTCTTCTCGACCTGTGCTTTACCTCCATCCCCGAAACCTGCAGCGCGTCGCAACTCTGCCCTCTTGGTAACTCTGATCATGCAGTAGTATCATTTAACATCTCCTTCAACTCCACCCTCTATAAAGAACCTCCTACCACTAGAACTTCGTTCTACTATAAACGAGCTGACTGGGACGCGTTCCCTGATTTCCTCCGCGATGTCCCCTGGGATGGAGTCTTTAAGCTCCCCGTCCAAGAATGTGCTTCTGAAATTTCTTCCTGGGTTAAAGGTGGAATCGACGCTTTCATCCCATCAAGGAAATATAGGGTCAAGTCGCGCTCCTCCACCTGGTTCTCCGCTGATTGCTCAGCCGCCATCGCCTATAGGAACCACTACTTCCACCTATTCCGTAGCGACATGTCTGACTGCAATAGACGTCTTTTGCCTCCGCATGTAACGAATGTAAGCATGTCCTCAACGATGTTGTCACTATTTGCGGCTCGGATGAAGGAACGTATTGCATCTCGCAAATTTGGTTCCAAAGATTATTGGCGTCTTTGCAAGAGCGTATTGAACCATTGCAAACCCTCTATACCTCCTTTATTCAACCAGTTCGAAGTCCTGACCTCCTCTACCGACAAGGCTGAATGCTTTGCTCGGAAATTTTCATTCAACTAGACGCTCGACTCTTCCGGTGTACCCATACCCGTCTTCCCTCTTAGAACTGAGGCCATATTGAGTGGGTTAAACCTAACCCCATCTTTGGAACTGGGCTTTATCTCCAATTTAGACCCCAACAAGGCTAGTGGTGGAGACGGGATACCTGCCATTGTCTTGAAGAAATGCGTGCCTGAACTGGCGCCCGCCCTTTCTAAACTATACATCTACTGCCTCAAGGAATCTTGTTTTCCTGACTGCTGGAAGTCCTCTTCGATCGTTCCTGTCTTCAAGAACTCCGGCAAGCCCTCTGACCCTTCCAACTACCATCCTATCAGTCTCCTTCCCCTCTTCGGCAAAGTCTTCGAAACCCTAATCAATACCGGTGTGGTTAACCACATCACATCCCATAATCTGCTCTCAGACAAGCAATATGGTTTCCGCTTTGCCCGATCTACAGCCGATGTGCTTACGGCCATCACTGAAACAGTCTACCAAGCTCTTCAAAATAACGGGGAAG
The DNA here is from genome assembly GCA_963932145.1 of Acanthosepion lycidas. NCBI lineage: Eukaryota > Metazoa > Mollusca > Cephalopoda > Sepiida > Sepiidae > Acanthosepion > Acanthosepion lycidas. Next base: position 23,725,117 of record OZ010595.1, on the reverse strand, counting down.
CCCGAGCCGTGGCACTAGACATCTCCAAAGCATTTGATAGGGTTTGTCATGCCGGCCTTCTTCGCAAGCTCCAGGGTTATGGCATTACGGGTTAATTATATAAACTAATACGATCATTCCTGTCAAACCGTAAATTGAAGGTCGTTCTCAATGGATTCTCCTCCAGTTCCTATCCCACGAACGTAGGTGTTCCTCAAGGCTCCATCCTAAGCCCCACTCTATTCCTTATATACATAAATGACCTTCCTGACGCAATAATTTCCCAAGTTGGCATCTACGCGGATGACACCACAATTTATTCCTGCCTCAAAAACAAATCTAGTCTCTCTGACAAAACTCGCCTGGCCGTGCGTCACGAAAAGGACCTCCAATCGATTGTGAACTATATAATTATTTATTTAAAAATATGATTCCAACACGTTACATAAGAGGTCTCATGTTTCAAAACAAGAGCCGAAAACTTCAATATAATTATTTGAATTAAATTGAATTAAAGTAAGCTCTGTTCCATCTTCAAGCGAAATTTTTTGGGAATAACTTATTTCTGAAATTTACGTAAATTTAAATTATTTAATAAATAAATTATTATTATATTATTTAAATTATTTATGCACAGACCTAATATATATATACATATATATATATATATATATATATATATATATATATATATATATATATTTAATGTAATATTTTAGCGGTGTGTATCAAATAAGAATCGAATTCATTACATTTATTTACGTATCAATAATCTTAGTAAAGATATGAATGCAACGCTACTTACCCTCCCACTACATCTACTGGTAAATAGCAATAAAAATTGGGTTTTATAGCCTTGATTGGTGACTAGTCCTGGAGAAGAAATTGAATTCAAACCAAACTAGAGATGAGTGGGCTCTGTCCGACTATCCTGCTTAAATTAATCAACTTCTACTATAGCTGCTTTATATGTTGTGTCGCTATGATCTTAATGATTTACGGGACTCATTATTGTAATAAATTTCCAATTTTTCTGGAGTCTAAAATTTCAGAAAATATTAAGGAAATTTTATGAAGTGCACAGGCTGTTGATAAAGAGAATATACCTTTAATCTAATATTTATTATCAGATTACCTTTATCGATTATACAATATGTTTATATACTTCGTAAAATCGAGAGGTTTTCATGTTGTCGGGCTATTCCATAATATTTGATTCATAACATGACGAAAAACGAAAATCTATACAAAATATTTGACAATATGCTTATATGTACCTGAAATGTTTCAGAAGATATCACATATTTATTTATTCTGTTCAAATTCATAATATTATTAAAGTTATGACTTTTACAAAACTACTTCGGTTTCTACTCATTAACCGGCATGATATATCTAACCTCCCTTAAAGAAATGTTTACTATATTATGTGATATATTTTTAAATTACTAATTATGTTTATCTCTGAATGTACTAAGATTTGTTTTTGTGGGGGGGGTGAAGAATTATAAAATTATACATTTTATAATTAAACGCAAATTTACGCGAAATTTTTAAACGTTTATTGAAAGTAATTAAATGAAATCATCATAAACTAATTCAAATATATCAGAAAATATAAAAACGTGATAAATTAGTGAAAATATTAAAGCGATTACGGAGTTGGCGGTCGTATTACGTTGAAACGACGATTCGCGTTCTATCATTTAAGTTAAACAGGACCTATATTGTTGATCACTTCGGGAATACCAGGTACTGTAAATTTTTATATGCCTGTGATTTAGTGCATAGGCTCGGAATGTGAAATTTAATCGCATATATTCCAATTAGACTCGCTACATTGCATGAGAAACTTATGAATTCAACTCTTTCCCCCAATAATGGATTAAATAGTAAGAATTATCTCTTTGGTGGATGAGTTTTAATATTTTATATTATTAGGTTTGACTTGGATTTCTTACCCACGTATTTTTACCTATATATATATATATATATATATATATATATATATATATATATATATATATATATATATATATATATATATATAGAGAGAGAGAGAGAGAGAGAGAGAGATAAAATGAACTTTGAATTCAAAACTTCGAGGCGACAGGCTGTTTCATACTAGACGCAATCGTTGGGACTGACCATTGCGTCTAGCGTAAAACAGCCTGTCGCCTCTACGTGTTGACGTCAATGTTCAATTTTATGTTTAGAGACGCTCTATCTCTGATATTGAGCACTTTATCCCATACATATAGCACACGTTATATAGAATATATTTCTTCATATATATATATATATCCTTGTGCAGGTATGCAGAAAATAGAAAAGAACACGTTGGGTGCATAATCCGGGGTTCCTTAGTATTTTTGTTTTTATTTTTAAGAAGACAATGCTTCATACAGACGTAGAGTTTATAGGCAGGAGTTAACGGTTTTTTGCCGACATCAACAGACTTTCGCATTAGATAATTAGCATAAAAAAAAAAAAACATAGCTAAGTAAAATTCTAAAAAGCTTAGCCAAACCTTTAAATAGGAAAAACCCTTTTTGTCGTCGTCAAAAAAAAAATAAAAAAACAAATTGAAATTCAATGCAAAGCGATCTGTATATAAAACACCCACTTAAATAAACAAATAAATAAATAGATAATCAGATAGACAATAATAAAAGACAATTCTCCAGACACATAACGACTGTAGGCGCGCCATAAAAATATCCTTCACTGGGAACCAACTAAAGGATGACCGTAAACATTAGCCTTGAAATAGATACCCTAACCAACCTTAGCAAAACCTCTCAGAGGATGATGGATCTATTGATAAAAATTAACTCCCTGACCACTTAAAGAAGGAAAATAGTCTAGCCATTCCCACAGCAACAAATTCTGTAACGGACCGTGCCTAAAAATACACGTAAACCGAGAGATAGCTTATTCCTAAAATTTCGCTTGAGTGTGAAACGGGACTAAACACCACAATCCAACTTAATTTTATTAATTATTTGGATGATTTCGGCTCTCGTTTTTGAAACATGAGAACTCTTATGTAGCGAAGGAATCATATTTTTAAACAAAAAATATTATTATATTATATATATATATATATATATATATATATATATATATATATATATATATATATAATATGGTTCCTTTGCTACATAAGTATTTACATGTTTCAAAAACAAGAGCCGAAACCCTCAATATTATTATTAAAAGTAAAATTAATTAATATATCAAGCCCTGTTTCATCTTCAAACAAAAATTCTGAAATAAACTATCTTGAAATTTACGCATCTTTATAAGCATGTTCGGTCGCAAAATTAATTACTATGGAAACGGCTGGGGCGAACATTTTGATAAGAATCCTGACAGTTAATTTTTATCCACATATCTGTCACGTTCGGAAAAAGGTTAAGCTGAGGTAGGGTGGAGTATCTATTTCAAAGAGGATGATGGCATTCATGTACGCACATTGTCTGGTCAGTTACAGCGAAAGATAGATTTTTGGCACCATGATATGTTGTGAAATGTCTATAGAATTTTGTTTTGTTTTATTTTATATTTTATTTATTTATTTATTTTCGAGATGGCTGTTTCATGGCGTCGCACTGAACTACTATTTGTTTTTTGACGACTTCATAAAAGTTTTTTCCTATTTAATGATTGGGTTAATCTTTTAAGCCCTTTATTAAACTATGAAATTTATTTATTTTATTCTAATTGCTTAATGCGAAAATTTGATGATGTCGGCAAAAAACCGTGAACTCATGTATATGGTTTAATAAATATTCATTATTTAGAAATTTAATAATGTGTAATTTTTCATGTAGTTATAAAGGGCATGGGTCATCCGAGGTTTTACAAGTTCTTGTTCTATTTATTATTTTCATTTTAATATTGGAGTTTAATTCATTTCTTTTAAGTGCCAAAAATATTTGGATAGAGATGTCTGATTTCTATTTCTAATATTACTGAATGAGCGTTTGTGTTGTATCCATCTAATTTTAAATTCATTCTTCGTTGAGCCAATGTATATCCTATCAGTGTTAGGACTCTCAATGGATAAGATAGTGCAACGGTATACCACAGATTTTATGAAGCATTTATTTTTCAACGGGCAGTGTTCAGGGTTTCTACAGTCACATAATTTTTAATTATTTTTGTCGAATTTTAGTTTAGCATTTTTGTTAATACTGTTTTAACATGCATGTATTTCGACGATTTTATTTTATATTTTTAATGATTCTTTCTAGTTGTACAGTGAAGTAACTTAATTTTAAGGTGATTTTATTAAATATCTCGCTACGTCTGCTATTAGTAGGAAAGTGTTTTTCAATTAAAGCTAGGAACTTATGTCCTAGCTTAGTACTAATCATTTGATTGAATGGAGGGGTATACCGGCTGATTTTTCTTTTCCTGTTTTTCTTCCTGTTAGTGGTATTGTTTCTCTAACTTATGTTAGCGTTTTTGTATCCGCTATTTTTTAGGGCTGTGTTATAAAAATTAATATGTTGTCGGAATATTTCTTTATTAGCAGAGTTCATACTGATTCTTTTCTCTATTGATGTGGTTATATGCTTAATTATAGATGGAGGGTGGTTTGACTTAGGGTGTACACACAAGGGATTATGTTAGGTTTTCTGTAAGGTACGTATATGTTGTTCATTAAGTCTAGAGTTACGTCGAGGAAGTTTGTCCTTTTTAATTTAGTGTTGACTAGAATTTTTAAATTTAGTTTACCGAATTAACTATATATTATCTAATTTTATCTATTTTAAAATTTGTGGAGCGTCTCACTACCATGGGCCCATCATCCATGTACATCCCAATGTCCTGAATGTCTTATATATATATATATATATATATATATTAAGCGGATGAGAATTTTTCTTAAGCATTTCACACTAAGCAAGGAGGGATGCCACAAGCACGCAAAGGTTTATAGAGAGTTGGATGGAGAGGTAAGAGACGTGATATGGGAAAAGATGAAGAGAACGACAGGGAATAGATCAAGGCATCTGGAGATATTTAAAAAAAATGTGACTTTTTAGGTGTAGAGACCGCACCCCTTGGTTTTTATTTGTTTGCACCTGAAAAACATTTTATTCGTTAAAATTATAATTAAAAAATTAAAATCGTACACAAGACAAGCCCTTGAAATCCTCACCATCTTTTGATAATATTTGGTGTAGTTGTGTTATTGGACGTTTGAACATTTGATTTGGTAAAAACTGTCCGCTTTGTCTTGCTGGTTTTGCTATTATTATTATTAGTAGTAGTAGTAGTAGCAGTAGTATTAGTAATAGTATACAAGTGAGTAATCAGTCTTCAAAAACAAAAGAAAAATAGATTTGACTAATTAAATATTACAGGGGGACGGAATGAAAAGAGAGAAAATAAAATCAAAAATTAATGTAGGCGAAAAAAAAAAAGTTATTGCCGTTAGCCACTTGCATCACAGTCAGCAAAGTAAAGAAATAAATCGTCTTCGTGATTTTTCTGTTGGAAAGAAACCATTTTTGCTCTAGTTGGTTGAAAGAAAAATATATATGACTGCGCCTTCAGCCGTAAGTGAATTATTTTGCAAGTAGAGAAGCAGAACTGCCCCAGGGTCAATTCTATTGGCCAAAATCGAGCCATGGGAGTAATTTTTTTCCACAATGAAAATTATACGCTTGAGTAATATTTACGGATTTTTTCTTCGTCTACCCGCCGTTTCCCAAAATGCGCTTGTTCTAGTTCAGTTTTGGCAATAAGTAGAAAAAAGAAAATTTACCGTTTATACTAGAGCGTTCGTAATATCTGTACACATTTGGGAATAGTCAAAACCGCTAAAATATTTATCCGACATGCACACACACACACATTCTCTCTCTCTCTTTCTCTCTCTCTCTCTCTATCTCTCTCTCTCTCACACACACACACAGGCACTCGTGCATACAAACTCATATATATATATATATATATATATATATGTGTGTGTGTGTGTGTGTGTGTTGTATATATATATATATATATATATATATATATATATATATATATATATATATATATAAAATCGCATATTGAGGGCTGATGTTAGTAAAATAGTGCTAGATATGATATAATAGAGCTATTAAGTGTGTGTGAGTATATATATATATATGACACTTTGAGGGCAGATGTTAATAAAATAGTGCTAGACATAATATAACGGTGCTATTAAGTAGGTATATATATATAATATGCCGCTTATATATATATATATATATATATATGTGTGTGTGTGTGTGTGTGTGTGTGTGTGCAAATTTGTTTTAGAGTGTATCAGTTGAGTCGGAAGTGTGTAATAAAACGATGACCCCCCAAAAAATAAATTTATGCTATTTTTGTTTTTCCAAATAAAAAATATGGTTTGTTAAATAAAAATTATGAGAGACATGAGTTATGCTGAACATTAGTCGTGATGAATATTGGGTTTACGAATTAGTTTGTATTATTTAAATTACATTTCGAAAAATTAAGGCTTGCAATAGTTTTGTCTTAATAAAAGTAATATAAAATTATTTACTTTTTTGATGCTAGTAATAAAAGTAAAAATCGATGGAGTGTTTTTTTTTAGTTTTTCTTTAAAGTTTGAAAACCATTTTTTTTCATGACATAATAATTTTGTCGTACCATAGATTCGGTGTGAGGCGGTTACCATTGTGTCCGTCCGCTATGGCCTAATTCAAAATATTTTGTTTGAATTATTTTTTTGTAAAGTAAAAAATACAATAATAGTTATTAAGTACCATTTGTTTTTTTTAATCAACTCTATTTAATGAATAATAAAAAGTTAAAATAATTGCATAAAAAAATATGGAAATAAGTTCAAAGGAAAGGAAATTTTAAAATACATATAGGTTTTTAAATTAACAGCAGAATTTAAAAGTAAAAACGACCGGGAATAATAATTATTCTCATTTTTTTTACTTTTTAATTCTGAGAATTTCGAAAACCTTACCTGGATAAAAGTAGATTATAATGCAATTATTATATATTTTTAGATTTAATATATCTCCCCATATACAAATGAATACTATGCAATATTTTTTTTGCATCAAGGTGGGTTGGATGATACTGAGTCTGTATATAAATTTATTTTGTAGTTATTATTTGCTGTTACTTATTGTTACATTCCGGGACATATCTTGCGGAATATAGTAATACCTTGAGAGAAACAAAATTTTAAAATATATCTGATAATACGTTGCTCTTAGTAGGAAATTAGGGATTGAATCTACAGACTGTCAGGGTTGACTCAAACTTTCCAAAACTTTAGCAGCTAACATAATTTTGGTTGTGAATATGTAACATTTATGGGAATAATATACGGATGCATTTCCTTAGGTGTTTATACATTGTACACTGCTCAAATACTAACGTTAATAACGAAATATTTTAATTGGATTAAACGAAGATTACTATACATGTTAATTATAACACATTCCTTTTTTTCGTTTCTCACCTGTTGAGGTGCAGTTGAAATGCACTGAAACGATTTTGCATCTTTATAGTGAGAAAACGGTTTTTGTCTATATGATAAAATTATAATATATATATATATATATATATATATATATATATATATATATATATATATATATATATATATAACGCAATGATAACCAACCAAATATAAATTCAAACGATCGTAATATTAATTTAAAAATAGAGCTGAATACACAAGAAGAGCGATAATTTTTATTATAGGAAATTACATTCGAACATATATAGTAGAGCTATATGATGGTACTAACGTTTCGATTCACATAATAGCACCTCATCGGTGGTAAATGATCTTTACCATAGATGTAGCGTAAGTATATATGCTCGAATGTAATATCTTATAATAACTTGTGTATATATATATATATATATATATATATATATATATATATATATATATATATATATATATATATCTTGTTAAATATAACAGACAACGAATCTTCGGGAGAAGATAAAAACTGTACAAATTTTGAATATTCTTTTATTATGTTGCTCTTATCCAATATATATATATATATATATATATATATTTGTGTGTGCGTGTGTGTGTGAAAATATATAGAAAAATAGGAAAGATCTGGTTAGGTAAATAATCCAAAGTTCTTTAGTATTTTTGTTATTATTTTAAAAAAAATAGTGCTCGATACAAAAGTAGAGCAGAAATATAATTATTTATTTAAAAATATCATTCCAACACGCTACATAAGAGAACTCTTATGTAGCGTCCTGGAATCATATTTTTAAATAAATAATTATATATATATATATATATATATATATATATATATATATATATATATATATATATATTTGTGTGATAACAGGGATAAAGCGTATGTAAATATAAAAGTTGGCAGCAACTAGCGGCGACAGTTTGATTCTTAAACGCAATCCTCAGGCGTTCAATATATATCTACTAACGTGTGGGCGAGTGATCTCTGGAGAGTCCGTCTCTGAAATTCTGGAGACTGAATACTTAGAATAGCATCAATCAGTTAAATGACATAGCTATATATTTAATTACTCGCGTTACTTATTAGTCGGAATAGTGTGTTGATAGTTTTTAAAAAAATAGAAAGAACCCCTCTCGTATACCAACCACACACAAATACATCTTAAACAGTCGATCATATAGATTGGGACAATAGACAACATAAACAATAGACAATAGACATAATGGACAATTTTTTGCACTCCGTTAACCCCGTTCTTATTTTTAAGTAAGAGTAATATTTTTAAGAGCAAATTCTGCTCTGTAGCGTTACAGTAAGCAAGTAATGCATTTAATGTGTTCTTTTTAAAAGATTCATTTAATATGTATTCATAAAATGTTTCATTAAAATCTCTAAGTTTTCTTTTAAGTTTCATGTGGAATTTTTTACAGGTAATAGAGTACATTCCCAGCAAGGGATTTTGCCTATTATTCTCGGTTTAGACGCAGTTGTATCAACATTTATGTTGAGTCTAGAGAAATTATTTAAAAGTGTAGTTGTGATAATGGGTCGGTCCTACTCGAAGTATTAGGTTGGTGCAAGAATAATGACGTGATAATGTCGTTTTTGACGTATTTTTTAGCGTCAAAAAAACGACATTATTACGTCATTATTTTTGGACCAAACTAATAAAATAGAAAAAAAGAATTCTATTAAGACAAAATCATACGAAAGATTTTCCACTTCATATGTAGATTTCACTATCTATCTATCTATCTATCTATCTATCTATATATATATATATATATATATATATATATATATATATATATGTCAATCTATTTGAACCCGTTGGGTGAAAACCTAGTTATCACAAATTTCAAATAAATTGGCGTCTGAGGAATAATGGGAACAAAAATAAAGCATCAGAAATCTCCTAACAGGGCTAAAGACTTATTGCAGTACCTTAAATCTCTGGTACAATAAGAAATAAAGAAAACAACAAGTAATAAGGTAAAACAAAGAGTGCCCAATACACTAAGTAGAACAAAAGTTAAATAAATCCTATTGAGCCAGCTACTACTTACCTAGTTTTCACCACATGGGATTATCACCCGGATGATTTCATGTGGTGAAACCTTGGTAGGTGTTGCCTAACTCATTAGGCTATATATGTTTTGTATATTCAGGAAACAGGCATACTAGAAAACATGCAGTATATATATATATATATATATATATATATATATATATATATATATATATATATATAGATTCCCCCCCCAAAAAAAAATATATATATATAGATTCCAAAAAAAATTTCGCTTGAAGATGGAACAGAGCCTATTTTAACTCAAGTTAATTCAAATATTATTTTGAAGTTTTCGGCTCTTGTTTTGAAACATGAGACATCTTATGTAGCGAGTTGGACTCATATTTTTAAATAAATAATTATATTTATATATATATATATATATATATATATATATATATATATATATATATATATGTATATATGTGTGTGTGTGTTTGTGCGCGTGTGTGTGCATTGATTAATTGGCACTGAGTTGTCCATATGTACACATGAATAAAGACAAAACTATAACATGCAGATATATTTTAGTCATAAGGGGAAAAAAAAGAAAGCTCAAAAAATTAAATTTTCCTTGTCAGTCATATTTAGCAAAAAATGATTAAAAGAAGCATTTCCGCCCAAATATTAATTAATATTAGGTTGGTGCAAAAATAATGTCGTTTTCTCACATATGTTACTATGTGAGAAAACGACATTATTTTTGCACCAACCTAATATATGTCAATCTCTTTGGGGCGATAATCAATAAGAAATTCGGCGATCTCCCAGAAAAGAACAATCTTCAGCGACAACACCCATCACTGACAGAATCACTTAGGCTATTGGCGACAAAACATCTCGAAAACCATAGCACTAGATATATCAAAGCCTTC
>OZ010595.1:23697199-23709699 GCA_963932145.1 Acanthosepion lycidas | reverse complement strand
TCGACATAATTTCAATCCACTTTATTTACAAGAGCGAACTTTGCGTTTTTTCAAGTACTTCTCAGAATTGAAACAAACCAAAAATAATTGTGTAAATTTCTTGTTAAATTCTACGTTCATCGTTCTAACAATTCCAATTAAGACGACAACGTTTGAATAGCCTTTATCTAGTACAGAAAGTGACCTTCGTGAGCAATGTTAATGTTACGTCCGTTTTTGCTTGGACTATTTAGCACTAATGCCGTTAGTAAAGGTCTTTTATTCATCATTTACTCCAGGAAATCCAGCTATGGGATAGCTAATTTATAACCATCGTCATCTTTCGGGGGTTAATGGGTATTAATGTGTTATATGCAGAAATTAAATTGTATATTATTTCTTATAAATATTTAATTAATACTAACTAATTAGAAACCTATATAACTGGAAATTATATGCTAAAAATTAACAAAATATGAATGAATGGTAAGTACAACATTGTGCAAATTAATTAAAGCAAAACCAATAAATCCATTATTATTTATAATTATTTCGTATTTTCCAACAAAACCTGACCTATGCACTTGTTTCTACTTCGTTAGTCCATTCCAGATAGTCGTTCCTTGCAGATTGACCACAGATTTATAATAAACAGAGCATTTACTTAAATATTTGTATCTATAAAAAAGAACATAAAATATCTTAAAATAATTCTCGAACTTTGTCTATTTCATAATGTGTGACTTCATTTGTTTACATTTGATACGCCATGAGCAGATATGAATGTACGAGAGAAAATCACAATGAATTGTAGTTTAAAAACAGTAAAATCGACCTTGCTCGCTGAAACGCTTCTCTGTGGCTCAATAAGTAAAAGCACGTCAGGCTATATGACGGCTCAGTATAGGATACAGGGTCGATTCTCGGATATTCAGGCCCGTAAATGTCGTTAATAGTGTTTATTATAAACAAAGCATTTACTTAGATAATTGAATCTATAAAATGAGCGTATGAACAAGAAAAATGCCTTATAAATATATATATATATATATATATATATATATATATATATATATATAGATAGATATATGTTTGCATGTATGTATGTATATATATATATATATATATATATATATATATATATATATATATATATATATATATATACATATATATATATATATATGTATGCATGTATGTATATATATATATATATATATATATATATATATATATATATATAGTTTGTAACTATTTACACTATTTACATTTTTACAACTGCTGTGCTCATCTTTATTGTCATATTCACGATATATTTATTGTCATAGTCATTAAATATATTGTGGAAACAAGTGGACCCCTTAAGTTAAGACTACAGGAACACCGTAAATCCCTAATACGAGGTGAAATAGAAAAAATATGGCTGGTCATATATGCAGGAAAAAGTGAAATCACCACACTTTGGGGGTTGTGGGTGAAATAATAGACAGAGAACATCATTGGAATATACGAAAAGTAAGGAATCTGCTCAAATGCTCGACCACAAAACTTTTCTAAGCCGGACAAACATATAAATTGATACGGAATGGGTACCAGTAATACAAAGAAATCGAGAAAAACAATAACAAAAAATTTTAATATGAACTCTGCTAAAAATAATTTTTACTGAGACATTGTATTTATGAGTCACAAAAATCTGTCTTCTATCATTTATTATCAATTATTTTTGGTTTGCTTCAATTCTGAGATGGACTTGAAAAAACCCATAGTTCGCTCTTTTAAATAAAGTGGATTGAATGCATGTCGACATGGTGTTCAACATATTCCAAGAATGCATTCAGTTGATTGTAATTAAAAGTGGATAAAAGCGTTGCTTTAAGTAATCAAAAAAGTGACTTGATGCGAAATTTGTGATTTTAATACCTAACAAAAGAAAACTTGGATAGTGGTGTTACTAAAGGGACTTAACTAAAACTGAGCATTGCTGCCGGATGTAGTTTATCGTTATACCCAGGACTAATAAGATTTATTGAAGGCAAGTGCGGCAAAAGAAAGCTACGAGCAGACTAAATAATCATCAACTGGATGGCAGAAGAAGGGGGGATCTCAAAAGGAAAAATATTCCTAAGACCTACGAAGGATAGGAAGTTACAGATAGTCGTAATCGTTTACGTCCTAAAAGGACATGGTAGATAAAAAATAAAAAAGTCGAATTGTTCAGTTGACATTAATGGGTTAAATAAGAGGAAACACTTAACTCTCTGTCCTTGCATATTAGCGAGTTAGATAAAGTAAATACTTCAAATCACATTACTATTTGAAAACGTTGCACTAGTGAGTTTCCAAACTCAGTCTAGACCGCAATTGGAACTTATATACGACCTATCGCTAGAGATGCCGGAAAAATGGTCGGTTCCCTTGACAGCACAAGCAAGTACCTCGCTTCTCCTGCTATCCTCTAAGTTTACCAGATAAGGCCGAAAATGAAGTAATTCTGCCATACATTAACAGGAGTGCCCCAATCTTCAATTTCTAACCTCGATAGAGACCAAGTGCGTTTCAGCGTACTTTTGGGTGATTAATTATTTTCCAATCTACAACACCTTTCTCACAGACAAGACATCGCAAGGCATTTTTATTTATGCATAGTTGCTCTCCGCATTTTAATTTGGAAACATTTTTAGGTAACGCCGTTTAATTGGTGATGGTGGTAGTAGAAGGACATATTCTAGATTTTTTAAATATGAATTTTATAAAAGTCAATAATAAAATACAGTGTGTTTGACGTGTGTAAATTTAACAGAATCTCCTCGAAGTATTTCCTAAGTAAAAAATTGTTTTTTTTTTTGTTTTTTTTTAAATAAATTAGGTTGGCATTCATAATACCATGGTTATGTCTAATTTTCTTGATTTGTGATTCCGATCCATATTTGATTTATGACTGAACCCAATCCATCCTGAATTAATGTATTAAAAGATGATAAATCTGTCGAAACACTCATATATATCTGCCATCAAATTAAAATTTTATTCATGAGTTTACGATAAAAATCTAAAGGTTTGCGTTAAAATAAATCTTTGTAACTTTTGCATCTTCGCTATCAACGGAATTTCTTTTCGCGTCAATAATGTCACGATGTTTGTAAGAGTGGTAGGCAGTGGCCGAGTGTTTAGAGAAATATGGCGGTATGTGCAATGTCGGTGACATTTTGCAGAATCATATTTGGTAAAGTGTGGCCGAGCATTTTCATGATGTAGAACAGGAGCACATCATGTATTCAGTGCATTTTGCTTAACTGGTGCACTGGTCTGATTCTAGAAAGATGTAGTGAATAACCCCACGGATATACCTAAAAACAGTTACCATCATATTTTAGCAGGCGTTTCTGTGTTTCGCGGTGATCAAGAAATTGAGCTGATCATTTACGAGTTTCATAATGGAGTTATTACTCATACGTCATTGTCAAGCAAAAACCGGTTCATTTTAATTTCTGCTGCAACGATCACATTTCGTAACGTTGAATTCTTTGAATTTCACTGAGATCATTTAATCTGAACTCATTTGCTATTGCTTCATCTTAGCAATCGTCTTGAGATCGTCCGATATTGTTTAAATGCTGACAGCCATTATTTGAAATATTCCTCTGAGACAGATATGTGGGTTTTGTTCGTGTAGTGTTTTAATATGTTCAGTATTAATTACAGATGGACGTACATTATCACTTAAAACTTCCAGGCTCTTTCGTATCGCCACTGTGTTAATTCAGATAGAAGAGCCATGCTTGCATGGTTTAAAGTGAATATTTTACCCCAATGATCTTTTGATATTAACAGCACTTTGAGAAGCATTAACTCATATAAAATAAGTAAACCCATATCTTACATATTAGTTTTCAAGATGAAGGTAAATAATGTTTTAAGTTTAATCCTGAAAGAATTTGATAAAAAATTGACAAAGAGAACATAATAATCCTTAGAAATGAGTAATATATTTTTTTTATTAAACTATGATAATAATATATTAGGACACAATTAAAAGATTTATTCTAAAATCGGACATTATTTTCCGAAGAAACTAATTCTATATTCCAGTGTATATACAGGGCGTGTCAAGCATTTCTAAAGAGATTGATATAAAATTAACAAAGAGGGGACAATAATCCTTTCGAATGGGTAACATATTTTTGTGAAACTATTATAATAATATATTAGAAAACACGTATAAATTTATTCTAAATCGGACATTATTTTCTGAAGAAACTAATAATATTTTCTATTGTATACACAGGGTGTGTCAAGTATTCCTAAAGAGATTGATATAAAATTAACGGGCATTATTTTCAGAACAAGCGAATAAATTAACCGTGTCGGTCGATCAAATGGAGTGCGGTTGTTCTCTTCCGGTTCTACATTTATTTCTCTCTGGCATCATTTAAGAATTTTTTTTTCATTTTCTTATTTTGAGTCTTTTTACGTTCACCTGGAACTGTGGTGACATGTCAAACACTTTCAAGCTTAGACCTAATTTTCTAAACTGGATATGGGAATATAGTCTGAATGAATCACCTCAATGATTTTACAGTTTGCCATTTTCAGCGACAGGTTCTCTTTGTTGCATGTATTACTGATTTGTTCGGTGAAATCCCAGGAGTTTGATTAAGACTGATGAGATGGACGTCTTTCCTTTTCGGTCATTCGTCCTGAGACTATTTTCTGGATTCGTATTGGTGATGTACAAAATACGTGTTTGTGTCCTGTCCCATAGGTATGGCCATCATCGCAAAAATCTTCATCAAAAACATAAATAAAAATAGTAACAGTAACGACAATAACAACAGAAGAATATATCATAAACTTTTATTGAAGATTGATGGTTGGAGGCTAAGCGACAAAAAATATCCATAGATATCTTTCACTTTTTTCGAATTTCTTTCATCGATAATGACACCAGTACAACTAAATACGTTAATCTTCAATTCTAAAACATTTCTTCGTCCCTGTAACTAAGTTTAATTTACAATTTTAGCGATTTTCATTTTTTCTCATCATTAATCTGATACCCGCAGAGAATCGCATATATATATATATATATATATATATATATATATATATATATATATAAATTGTGCACTGTTACATTAGAACATGTACATGCCCACTACAAAACTGTAAATATTGTTTCAACGTTAAAAATTAACGTTTCATCAGGTGGGAAACTATGATGTTACTAAAATTTATAGCATAAATTTATGGTAGATGTGCTCACCCTTAACAGGAGCAAATTATCCAAACGTAACACTTATTGGTGTCTGCTCATGGGATTTCTTTAGGCAATTTAATTTATTTACCCCAAACTGGAGAAGCCTAACCTAACACATGTCTGCGAAATTCATCGTTACATTAGTCACACACACACACAAGCACGCACGCGCGCACGCGCAATCATTTTCTTAAATATATAAGTATATAATTGTCTTCAATATCCTACTTGCCCTCATGAAATGTATAGCTTACTTCATCATTCCCTTAAATCAATCACAATCATTAACGCTCTACCTTGACTGTCATTTGGGTCTTATATCGGTTGAACTAACAGTAACTAAAAATATGTTAATTACTTTCTACGTTATAGTATCATCCTATGATATTCACTGATTTCGCCACTTTTAACCGGCCAGGACCTGTCATGTCACTCACATTGTAATAAATTACCCGCATTAGCTCCATATTCTTTTGGTTAGAAATAAGTTTCGTTCGTAAAGCTTCTTTACGCGAACCCCTGCTCTGTGGAACCGACTCCCTATAGGATGCTTCCCCTATCAATACAATATTAACCTATTCGACTCTAGGGTTAACCGTTATCTTGCTCTCTAATCCACATAAAGTGGCTCTTAATATAACTCTCTAGGTCGAGTTCCCCCTGAACCTTGTAGAGAGTGAACCTTACTGTAAAAGAAATATATATTTTTTTATTATTCTTAGAGAAATACTATATGCGAATAATAATAATAATAATAATAATAATAATAATAATAATAATAATAATAAAGCAAAACAATCGGTCTTCAATGATATATGGATACTATAGAAGATTTCTGTGTCAAACAATGTGAAAATAATTTTTTCATGAATAAAGCAAGCCAAAAAAATTAAAAACTTTATTTCAAGTTTGCGAATATGTTGCTAATAAACCCTAATACACCTACTGCAGCGACAAATAACCTAAAAATAAAGCAAAAGCAAATACAATGTACCAAATAGAGAAATGATTGCAGGATAAGCCTCTTCAATGGAAATACCCAACTGGTTCCAGATAAACTGATATAGACAAACTTCGTACAAATCATTGGTTACGTAGTGCAAGATTCAAAGCTGAAACCGGAGGTTTATTCGTGATGCATAGGACATAATAAAAAATACTGTTAACATGAAATAAAGATTTTATAATAAATATCCAGAAACAATTGAACATCTTTTATCAGGTTGCATATTTTAGAGTTTAATGACTATTAAGCTCAGCACGATAGAGTGGTCCAATATCTGCACTGGAAAATATACAAATTTTACGGGAAGGAAACTGCAAGAAACTGGTATGAACATCATACTGAACCGGATATAGAGACAGGACCAGTAACAATTTTATGGGGCATAACAATACCCAAAAACGGAACAATCAATGCTAATCAACCAGACAATAAGATGAAACACAACAAAATGTGCTTTCTTATTGACATGGCAGACCCTGCAGATAGTAAAGTATCTTTGAAGATCGTCTGTATCTTTCAGAATACAAGGATCTTGTAGTGGAAATGTAAAAAATATAGCACATCAAAACATCAATATTTCCAGTTGTAGTTGGAGCACTCGGATTGATTAAACCTATTTAATGGATTCATGATGGTCCATCCCTTAACGAAATATGAATAATAGTAATCACACAATATAAATAACTTTGTCTATGAAAAATGTGTGATCTTTTTTGCAAAAATGACCAGTGGAAAAAGTTATGAAGCCATTTCAGATATATGTTTCTCTTTGAGACACGGAAGGAAATGTTTATACAACAAAAATCCCAGAAATAATAATAATAATAATAATAATAATAATAATAATAATAATAATAATAATAATAATAATATAAGATCCGAAAGAGGAAGAGGATTAGTTCCACTAGAACAGTCTTACAAAACTACAACAATTCACCTTCAAAGATACCTGGAAACTACAGGTGACTGTATGAAGATATGTGTCAAAAACATGAAATTAGTAAGCGTCTTTATTTCGTAATAAATGAAGCCAACAAGTTTAAAATGGAGTTTCAAATGAGTGCAGAAATAAAAAAAAAAGATAATGCAGAATACACTGACTGAAGCTGTAACATACTTAAAAAAGAAAGCAAAAGCAAATGTAACCGAACAGATACAAAAACAATGTCAATATAAAACGCTTCTACGGGAAGTAAACTAAAAAAAAAATGGTATGAACACCACCCAGACCGGGTTAGGGATATAGAAGCTGTTACAATTTTATGAGACTAAACAATACATACTGACAGTACAATCAAAGCTAACCGCACAGGCATTGTTATTAGAGACAGCAAACAAAAAAGTGCCCTCTTATATATGGCAGTCCCTGCGGACTGCAATGTATCTTTGAAGATCTTCAAAAAGCTATCAAAATCCAAGGACTTTGAAATCGAAATCTCAAAACTGTGGCACATGGGAGCATCAAAAATTCCTGTTGTAGTTGAAGCCCTCGGATTGGTTGGAAAAGATTCCAGTAGATTACTTGAAGGGATTCTTAGAAGTCCATGCCTCAAATAGATATAAAAAATTGTTCTCATGATTAGAGCCCACACCTTACGAAGGGCTATATAAACCTTTCAAACAATATATATATATATATATATATATGTGTGTGTGTATGTTTGTGCGTGTGTGTGTGTGTGTGAGAGAGAGAGAGAGAGAGTGTGTGTGTGTGTGTGTGTGTGTTTTATTGGTCTGTGGAGAAAGTCAAATGCTGTTTCTAACGTTAGATATCTGGGCGGGGCACGGAAAGAAATGTGTAAACCCCAGAACTCAAAGGAAATAAAATAATAATAATAATAACAACAACAACAACAACAACAATAATAATACTGCTACTAATAATAATAACAACAATAACAACAACAATAATACTAATAATAATATGCTAAAACTGAAGAATTCATTATTCTTGCTTAGTTTCTTTGCATTCCAACAACGAACTATCAACGAAAATATCCTGCAAAATAACAGCAGGCCGTCCGGAGGTGGCTAACTAAATAATACCAGGTGTAACCGACTGATGTCATTTTAAATATGTATACAAGACAAATCCAATGAAATAATAATAATAATAATAATAATAATAATAATAATAATAATAATAATGATGATGATGATGACCGGCTACTCCTTTCTTAGTATGCTCATCTGCTAGTGTTGTTAAAAAATCCCTATGGCATTTATACTTCTTTAACACACTTGGGTACAACATGTGGCTCATACAGCAACGATGACAAGCGGTTCGCAGTTATAGTTTTGGGTTGGACTCAACTTGAGTCCACCATGTTCTTAAAGTTGGACCTCCTTCTAGAATGAATAAAAAAAACGCACGTTTTTCTAATTTAACAACATGCAAAACCACATGGCCCGCTACACATTGTATCAAACCATTCACATTGGTGATAAGTAAGTTCCATTCGAACAACTTCTGGAATCGACTCCCAAGATAACGCTACGACTATCACCACAGTCTAAACCATTTCAAGTCCAGTGTTATATATAATATTCCCCTACCCGAACAAACGGCTTCCTAACGTAACCCTTTACCTAGAGTGGGCACCTGGCTATTACAGGCTTAAACTCTCTGTAAAAAAGTTAGAATATCTATTATACAAAAAAGAAAACATGTTTCTTCATAATTAAGACTAAGTTTTCTTATTCATTTTTACTAAGACAGTAAAAATTCGTTAGAAAAATGAACTGAAGTGATTTGAAACATTTATCTTAATTGATGTACACATTTAGTACTAATTGTAATAATTAATTTAAACAAGAATTTATATGATTTAAGTTATCTTTCTTATATATTGGTAATATTATCGAAAATTACAGCGTTCAGATAAATACGAAAATTTCAATGATTGCGCAGGTCTGTGTTGCCAACATTGTGTGAAAATTTTGTGTGAATTGATTGGACAGTTTTTGAAATATTAGAAAAAAGTTATCTCGATAATAATTTTGCACGCAGTATATATATATATATATATATATATATATATATATATATATATATATATATATATATATATATATATGGGGGGGTACACGAGTGGGTGCGGAATGGGAAAGACAAAGTAAAAGGTTATGTAAAAAATGACGTTTATTCATTTGGTCTAATCTATCAGTATATCTTTCTCTCTCTCTCTCTCTCTCTCTCTCTCTCTCTATATATATATATATATATATATATATATATATATATATATATATATATATTTCACACTGGAATGTCTTTTTTGTGATACGTTTTGTCCTTTACCATTTCATCGGACTGGTCTTTGATTACATTGACGCGTCTACACATACGCAGGCAACGAAGGATGCAGGTAGTTTCAAAATTTTTTGAAAGCTTATTTTTTGAAAGAACTTTTTCTTCTAAACTCAGCCGAATCATCTGTATTCTTTTTATCATTCCTCCACCTTATCCTACACTGTCACAATATAAAATCTAAAAAGAATAGTCATATTTTGTAAGATAATCTATTATATCAAGGAAATATAACGTACACCTCAAAGAAAATATTTTATATATGTATATATATATATATATATAATTAAATATAATAGACAATGAATGTCTATTATTTCTGATCATGAGCCCTTCTAATGTTTGAATGCTTCCTTTAATTTCAGGTGAAAATTTAAAAAAAAATTGTCCAAAATTTGGATAATTTTATTAAGTTTAATATTTTTTATTATGTTTATTTTTTTATTAAGCTTTCGCCTCACCGTTGTCGTCGCATAGTAATTTTCTATGTCAAAAATATCAGCTTTAACGGTCAAAATCTTTGTTTTATGTCTATAGAACCACTATGAGGATGGCTCGTGTTAGACGAAAGCTTAGGACCGAATTAACAAAAATATCCAAATGTTGGGCAATTTTTTTCTGTAGTTTCACCAGAAATTAAATATTTGGACATTAGAATGTTTCATTATCTGACATGATAAACAATCATTGTCTGTTGTATTTAATAATATACGTTTAAATAATAATCTGCTTCTCCAGTACACCATATATTAATAGCACCTATGTATAAATAAGCCCGTTCTGTGTATAAATAAGAAGACACTATGTATAAATAAGAGCCATCTATGTATAAATAGGCCCGGTCTGTGTATAAATAAGAACCTATGTATAAATAAGAGAGAGCAATAAATAAATAAGCCCGGTCTGTGTATAAATAAGAAGAAATGATGTATAAATAAGATTCATCTATTTATAAATTAGAAGCCAATATGTAAAAGTAAGCGACACCTAAAAAGCAAGACTCCGCATTATTGGTGTTTTTTTATCCTTTCTACTTAAAAAAAAATATGTTTAATGCTATTTTAGGCTCGCATATTTCCATCCCATTATATTTATAATATATGAGGCCTTAATATCGACAGCATATATATATATATATATATATATATATATATATATATATATATATATATATATATATATATATATATATATATGGTGGGAAGCAAATTATTTTTTCGTTTTTCGTATGATATCAATTTCTGTAATCACAGGAATCCGTGGATTTTGGGGAAGATATGATTATTAAACATTATTTCTATGGTTTCGATTTGCGTCTATAATGAAATCTCCATTAAAATATTTTTGCATTATTTATCTATATACACGGACATGTATACAAATTTTCATATGTTTGCGATTATTTTTAGAAGTATTAGAAGATATTATTTGACAGCTACATATGAACAAAAATACATATATGCGCATTACGTCTGACCTGCCGGATATAAAAACAATAACAGACTATGCCTTCTGATAAATTACCTAAAAACACTTGAAACACGCTGAAAATTCAACTATATCAGCATAATGTTCTTATAAATGCATACATACATTTTGAAATTATCCATTTTGTATTAAGAAAGATGTCTGATGATTTCATCTTAAAATGTTTATTGTAGATCTCGAATAATTAAACGCCTTGAATATAGTAATTTTCTAAGCGTAGATTAGATGTAGCACAAGGCTGAAAGAAAGGTGTACCCAGTCGTAATTGTTCCAGTGCGAAAAGCTTGTTAACCCTTACAACACATCGAGGTTTCCCAGAAAAACGAACCATTTCGAGGTATAGCAATTTTCCAAGCGTAGCTTGGATGTGGCAAATGGCCGTAAGTAGGGATACACAGTGAGGATCGAACTCACTAAACAGTTGTAATTGTTCTAGCCAGACAAGCTTGCTAACCATTACACCGCCTCGAGTTGCCCCAATACCTTGAATATATAATAAATATATTTTAAGCAGAAATTCGCAACGTTTGGGCGTTATCACCACCTTTCACATTGAAAATTTTTCCTCCGCCCGATTGTATGTTAAATATTTAAAAAATACTAAAATCTTTGGCAAGAGTTTGTTACTAGTTCATAAAAGGACTTTATATTGTAATAAAAAAATAAAAATTGAGGTAACAAATAACGCTGAATTATAGACTGCTGATGCACTAGAGTATTAACGAACAAATGAAACCAAACGTGACCACTCAAAACTGTATTTTTTATCTCTTAACGCGTATTGTTGTAGGTGCACCATGTCTAATGCAGCCACAACAGGTATTTCTTGGGTAAGACAGACCAGGCCGGTTTTGAATTCAGATTTTTTCATTCTCCTAAACCGGTTACCACCCAAGTTTATAAAACCCAGTCTGTTCTGTTATTTACCCATAGCTGGGGAGAGAAGTAGTGGATCATAACTTTCCCAAAGGTAATATTAAGTAAGTGAATGCAATGGATTCGACGGGTATTTGAACATAATCCGAGTGGCTATTACTCCACTCTACTCGCTTCAAAACTGCCAGTTATTATATTCTAGCATCTTCTATAGAAAATGACAAAATATTCCTTGTTAGCAGAGATATTTATATATTATCTAGTAATATATATTTTGAAGTTTTCAGGCAGCATTTGGCGAAATACCATTTTAGTACTCATATCAAGCACCAAAATAGACAATCGCCCATTATTTTCTGTTCAGTTGTTCATCGCCCACAGTTGGTATCAACTTCCGGTAGGTGATGTAACCTAGTTCCGATAACCCTGCACAATGATAATGAAAAAGAAAAGAAATTATTTTCTTCTTTTAATTGATAGAATTTTTTGCAAAATCTTGCAAAAATAACTACGCCGGAATATTTTCCATTTCCAGATCCGGGAAATACAGAATAATTTGTAAATAAAATAGAAATTTAAAA
>OZ010595.1:23677199-23692199 GCA_963932145.1 Acanthosepion lycidas | reverse complement strand
GCTTATTACCAGTTCTGAATTATCAATCAACAATGTATTCCCCGTCATTTTTACGACCTACTGTAAAGTGTGTTTCCAAACGTAGCTTAGATCTGGTATATTGATTTGACAAACATAGCTTAGATGTGGCACAAGGCCGAAAGTAAGAGGCACCCAGTGAGAATCGAACTCACTATTCAGTCGTAAATGTTAGCATCAGTCTTGACATCTTCTGAACCAATAACTTAGTGGGATGGCGTAGTCCTTCTTTAATCAGCGCATGCTTTTGGTTGTTCTCAAACTAAACAGGAAGCCAACGCGTAGAGAGTATATGAATTACTTTCCTTTAAAGTCATCTCCGTACGCAGCACAAATATCTCGAGCAGCCTTGGCAGCATTCTGACTCTCGATTAAAGGCAATGTCGAACACGCCCATTCTTATCTATTTGGCATTCCATCACAAAAAAGAAAAATATAATCGGGTTCATCAACTCAATGCGAACGATTCTGTCCTTGTCTGTATCGTATTGTCGGGGCTACATATAATTTTGAATTCAGTGTTTTCTTTCTTCTAGACCGGTTGCCACCCAAGGCTATAGAACCTTGTATGTCCTGCTATTTACAATAACTGGGTGCAGAAGAAAAGGATTAATATCTTTCCCACGTAATGAACTCGACTGGAATTTGAACTAGATCTTTATTTCCTTAATCCATTACTCCATCGGGCCTCTAGTCTTATTAGGTTGGTGCAAAAATAATGTCGGTTTTTGACGTATTTTTTAACGTTAAAACCGACATTTTGGCACCAACCTAATGAATTGGTGCCTGATCTGAAATAAAATTTCAATAACGCTACACAAAAGCTTCACAGAATGACTAGTGTTACTAAGAAGTAAAGAATTTTATGAAGGATGAGAAAAAATATGAACGACCTTATGAAACACCCTAATATTTGTTTTCTCCTTCTGATGATTGCTTTTTCTCCATTTTCTACAAAAAATAAAGTTACCCATCCTACATTAAATTGATATAAATCTTTAAAAACTTAATATTCGATTCTTTCTCATTAAAATAGCTTATATAACTTTATTCACCTATCGAAAATCACGTTTTTTTCTATATAATTTCTTTAGCTAGTATTGATAATCGGCAGAAGTAGGCTGCAGTGTTGATACCAGATTACACTATGAACTCCAACTCCTGCAGCAAGCTAGTGAACGAAAGAGAGAAGAAAAGACGAAATATCAATCGTAAGACATCTGAATACATGGTTGTTAACAAAAGGAACATCCCAGCATGGAAATTAAAAATTTCAGAAACCAAGATGAAAGACAAGGAACAGTTTAGATATGAGGGAATCGTATTAACAGATGACGTAAATTGCAACACAGAAACCCGAAGGCGAACTGAGATAGCGAAAAATGATTTTCAAAAGCTAAGCAAAGTAATAAGAAACAAAAAGAATGTAAACTGTTATGAAATATCAATTCTCCTATATGGCAGTGAGTCCTGGAAAATCTCCACACAGATGGATCTGATAGCGATGGCTTCAGAAACGTAAGGAGCGAATACAGAAAAATGAAGAGGCTGAGAATGCTATGGCGAAAACGTGAAAAACGACAACGTTCTAAAAGTAATAGCAACAAAAAGGACATTTCTACATAACACCTGGAAGAGACAACTGAAATTTCTAGGGCTCATAATGAGGAAAGTGGGCATGGAAAATTTGATACTCAGAGAACAGATTGAATGCAAGAGACACGGAGAAAAGCAACACATCATTTATATAAAGAGTTTAAGTATATGGCTGGAGGAATGTGGTTTAGGAGAGATGTATAAATGACAAAGGAAGGGAAATTGTGGAGAGCCATGATCGTTCATGTCTTGAAGGAAAATGGTAGATAGAAGAAGATTTCAGTAACGATACAAAAAACACAACTATTATTGGCTCATTTCCAAAGCAATCAATTTTATATATACTCAGGGAAAATGGTTTGATTTCGAATTAAAATCCGTTGAATCAATCGAAAGATGCCTTTAAGTAACCAGGTGATCGGTCCTTGTTGAGTCGACCTAGAAGTTTTTTCTCGTGTATTTATCCCCAGTGACAGACGGTATAAATATCACGTTTGAAGGGTATTTGAGAATTACTAGTCTTTTTATACAAGGTGTTCATACTACATTAACTGTACATTTTTTTTTAAATCAAAAAAATTGAAAAGAAAATGAAGATAACACTACAGCGTTTAATGGGAAATATAAGGAAACAAATAAATTTTTATTTAAACCCCACAGAAAACTTCCACGTTGACTACATTTATTGCACGCAACATAACAAGACAGTGCTCAGTTATCTGTTTTATAAAGGTTCTTGTGTCAGACGTATGCTAACAAGACTTGTTTATTTTTTTCTCATACGCTTTAATACAATGGCGATGGGCCTGAACATCCGATTTGGTATTTATCAAACAGTTCACATATTACGCATTCGTATGTTGCGTTATCATTTTAAGGAAAAGGCAGGGATGAATAATACACACATTTAAAATCTACCCGTAAAAAAAAAAGGAAT
The DNA here is from genome assembly GCA_963932145.1 of Acanthosepion lycidas. Lineage (NCBI taxonomy): Eukaryota > Metazoa > Mollusca > Cephalopoda > Sepiida > Sepiidae > Acanthosepion > Acanthosepion lycidas. The sequence continues at coordinate 23,689,648 of OZ010595.1, read as the reverse complement.
TGATTTACAAAGGCACGAAAATATACCGGCTGTAACAGCAAAATTGTCCAAATCACGTAATATTTTATAATTATACATCCCAATGTTTATGAACTAAAAAAAGAAAGAAAAAAAAAAAAACGAAACTAATTGAGTTTCTTTTCTCCCGGTATTAAGATAAGACGTTTTCCCATCTTGCCAACATTTGTCGTAAAAAATCACTAAAAGACCCTTTGTGTTATTCAGCTAGAAAAAGAACAGGTTTAAATCGTTTTGTATCAGACCTACTCTCTTCCCAAATGAGCAATCCTGAGAGGAAAAATATTATTCAGGCTTTCAGTAATGGTACCAACAGTTATACTCTGGCTTCCATTTTCAAAGTCAATTCAAGAACCATCAAGAGAACGGTGAATGAGTTTAAAAAAGACAGAACAGTAGAGAGGAAACCTGGATCAGGAGGTCACAACAGGAAGAGGGATCATCATTTCAACCTAGAACTAAAAAAATCAATTAGAAAAGATCCAACTCAATCCATAAAACGTTTGTCACGGGAGAGAGGAGATTCTCTCGGAGACAATCCTATCAAGAACGGTACAAGAAGGAATGAGAAGTGGGGTTAAAGAAAGTTATGTTTGGATGATATTGCCGAATATGTTTTGACAGTCTATGGCGCTTGACAATCATTAAATCAAGTGGAGGCATCTTTTTACGGGAAGGATGGAAGCAATATATTCAAAACATTGTTATGTAGATTTAAAATTCAGTTTCAGGGTACTCATTATATTCAAAGAAATCTGAAGGAAATGCGTCCTATCAATTCATTTGTTCTTCTTCTATGATAATTTTCGAAGGGTAGCATAGCAAAAATCTAAACCCCATAAAGAAAGAGCTCATCGGAAAAATTACTATAAAAATATTTGCAGAAAAAAAAACACACACACAAGAAAGCAGTTTTAAGGCGGTAGGAAAGTTACTGAAACCGAGACATAAGATAAGGATCAATAATATTGCTGTTTGTACTTTGTTTTTTTTTACCATGGATCTTTATATATATAGCAGGATCTCCGGACCACATGTAGCAGAATGTTCTAAGAATGGACGAATAGTAGACTTATAGATATGTAAGATAGATATTGGAGATAAAAAAAAATGTGTAGCACATCACATTGTACCAACTTTCTTAGCAGCAGACCCCGCAATGGATTCAATATATACTATCTTATATAGGAGTTCCTGTTGTTCATTTTCTTTGTCTAATATAAACACTGTGACATCAGAATATCTGCTGTTGTCGCCAATTTACCTACAGAATAGTCCGTTCCAGGAACCTCAAAAAATAATCTTATTACTTTAATATTCAGGTTCTTAATAAAAATCTGAAAATATTTTTTCTCTGTATAATTGAATTCTTTCAGAATAATAACAAGCAGGCTCACACAAAAAAGTATTTTTCATGAGAAAAAGCAGCTGTGAAATCTATATTTTTCTTCTCTTTCACAGATTATTAAGTTTATTTAATGTATATACGAAGGATATATTAAAATAATGCCATCCATTTATTTCGACGCAAGCAAGGTAATACAGTTGGTTAGAGTAAAAATTGAGTGCTTCATATGCATAAGCCCTCATCTTTCAGAATTTCAGTGAACATGACTCTCCAAAAATCTTATCCTTCTCTAAACTAAGGCACATTTACCACTTCTATACAACTGTAATTTTCTTTGACGTTGTCTTTAAGAGAGGTTAAATATAGATCTCGGCATTCCTGTGTACGTTCCGACAAGCTGTGGGCTCAAGGGTTAATGTCCAAGCGGTGTCACCATACATTAAACCGACTTTAGAGTGATGTGAAAAATGCCGCGTTTGTGGTTGATGGTAGGTCAGATTTCTAGATTATATATATTTTATACAAGGCGGCCTAGTTTTAGCAATGCGAATTTTCACAAATCACATTCGTAAACTCTAAGATATATTTACTTCTATACAAATATAATTTTAATGGATTTTATCACCAACGGATGTTTAGTACAGCTTTCAGCATCCGAGTGCACGTTCCATCAAGCTAAGTCTCAAGAATTTTAGTTAACGCCCAAGAAATGTTATCATACATTAAAATCGACTGTACTGCGGCTTGAAAGAAAACCCGTTTGAGGTTGTCTGGTAGAACATTATTCTAGATTAGATCTATTTTATTCGGAATTTATCTATGCGAATTTTTGCATATCACATCTCCATTGACCCGTCTCTGAACGCAGAATGCGCTTTCAAGGCTAATGATGACGAAGAAACTTGCGCGTTATCTACTGTTCTGGACACCTAGCCATGGCGCAAATAGGGTTCGTCGCCCTTAAATTATCTCTATGGGTCAACATTTTACTGACACAGGATGACACACTAATGACATTCGAACCTTCGTGGGGGTTGGTGTGATAGACTAATGAATGCCCGAGCTACGTTTGGTTTGGTTTGTTGTGTTTTATGGCATATCAATCTCAATGGGTTATTTAATGCCGACATCTTTTCTTTTTGTTTTTCTGGTAATATTTTGTTTTGCCAAAAATCTGTTTCTGATAATATTTTTTTTCCTAAAAATGTATAGCTGGTAAAATTATTTTAAAACGTGTAATAATTTTTTTCAAAAAATTATTGCTAGTAATATTTTTTTCAAAAAATATATTGCTGGTAATATTGTTTTTTAAAAAATATATAGCTGGTAATTTTTGTTTGAATATATTGCTGGTAATAGTTTTTCTTCAAAAATATATTGCTGTTAATAGTTTTTTTTTCTTCAAAAATTTATTTCTGGTAATAATTTTTATAAAGTATTTCTGGTATTAAATCGTATTTTTACACTTTTATAATGCTTTCGGCGTTAACTATTTGCCCATAGCTGGGACCCTAACAGGTGCTACCACCCCACTAACAATTACGAGGTGGTTCCACGCTCCTCAAAGCCTCCTGATCAGAGGCCTTGTTGTTGGACGTAGTTTATCGTCTTACCTAGTAAGCGGCTGTAGTTTATCGTCATACCCAGGACGCGGATGTAGTTTATCGTCATATCCAGGTGGCGGATTTAGTTAAACGTCATATCCAAGACGGGGATGCAGTTTATCGTCATACCCAGGACGATGTCCGAGCTGGCTCGATCGAATAAGTAAATACACCTGTAAATGCTATCGATATACAAAAATTTTGTATCTAGCTGTTTCCTATTGCTTTCAATATGCCATGTGTGTTAAAATGTCACTGAGAAAACTTCGCTCACTATATCTTCCAGAAATAACAATTGTTTTCTATTTTATGCTACGTACAGTTTTATTTCTTTTGTTATTTTTGCAACATCCTTTCGAGGATTTGGATTTGCTGGCTGATATAATTTATTACGAATCTCGGTTGTATAAGATATTAATTCTAGATCATTTTTTACATTATTTGGAATATAGATAACACCAGTATTCAAATGTGTCAGATAGAAAAACGAACTTTCTTTTGTAATATTTAATTTTTTTTTTTAATTTTCGCTTCTGCTGTGTTGTAACTTAGGAAGAGTTACTGAATGAGAAATAAGCAAAACAGGGGGTGGGGGAATGAAACGGTAATATTTATAATATCAACAAGATACAATACTCGCCAGCGGCGTCAATTAGGTAAACCACTGCTAGTAGCGGACTACTTAAACAGCATATTACCCTCACTTACAAATCGTGTCCAATGTAGTTTTGAGGATTGGGAGATAACCATTTGTGTTCATAAGTACGGCAAGCTAGAATTTTTGTCTCGAAAGTAACTTTCATATTATTTTCCATGGAACTTTACGAGCTGTTTCCCCTCGGGGTGTAGTCGATCATGTCGCGCCACAATTATCTGTCTATTTTAGCCATTAATAAATTGTGTTTTTTTTATTCTCCTATTCCGCAATCCATTGCTCACTATTTTATGTATTGCTTTAATCTATCCCTTTGGCACTCAATATGTCCTGTGATTATCAAAATTTCCAAGCCCACTTTCCTCATTATGTGCACTAGAAATCTGAACTGTTTATTTCTGATGTTAAGCATACGTTTCCTTTCTGTTTCAATTTTCTCTTGGTATCACATGGTATCGTCGGTATCCATCTGTATTTTATTGCTTCATGTCGCTTTTTATTCATGGAGAATATTTTTCAGCTTTCGCGGCAAAATAGGAAGACAAATATCACGTGACAGTTCTGTACTTTATTCTTATTTTTTAACGAATATTTTATGTTCCTTAATACTCTGCGTAGCTTTAGAAATTTTGCATCTTCCGCTGTCCCAATGCGTCTTCGGATTCCAGTATCGCACATTTTGCCTTTTTGTTAAAACACTTCCCAGATATTTATATTTTTGTTCTTGTTTGATTCTGTTGTCTTCGATTTGTGATATGTATTTTGGGCTCATGCTTTTTCTAGGAATCATGGATTCTGTTTTCTTGAGAGTTGATCATGTCTTCTCACGGGATTTTAATGACGCTAAATATGTCATGCAAGTTATCGTATATTTCCTGACACCACCCGTGCGTAAAATTTATATATTTGTATCTTCTTGGGGATTTATTTACTGATTCGATAGTGAACATAACTGTATATCACGATTGAACAAAACTAGAGTGTATCACGATCGGAGCTTCTCCCAAAGAACGAGGAAGAAAGTATGAAGCTCCCAAATGAGGATGAAACTTAAGCCATAAGTGATTTAACAAGACAAGATTTCTAGCCATTTCACCCTGTCTAATTTCTCTTCTTCTAATATATTCCATGTCCTGCAAGAACATGGGCGGTCATTACTCATCTTGTCCCTTTCTTATACTTTGTAGCTCTTAGTAAATGTTGCCTATATATTGCTATCTCTCCTAATCACTGATCTGCCAAAAGTTGTTTAGGTTTTTGGTTGTTTCATTATCTTTACCGGCTTATCAATGTCTATGGGTTATTTAATGTCGAAATGTGAATATATTGAACATCATTTTTTGATTTCAACTACAAATAAAATGTATAGTTGGTCATTTTACGATAACATTTATTATTAGTAATTCTATTTAAATATGCATTACAGATAATTTTACGACAAAGTTCTTTTGATTTTTTTTTAGTGTTTCAGGTTTCCTTTGTACAGAGCGGCGCCATAACAGGTGATATAACCACGGATCAGCGTGGGCCTGAGAACAATAACAATTAAGAGGTTGTCCCAAGGCTCTCAAAAACTCCAATAACCAGATCGTAGGCCTTGCCTCCGGACATTGTTTCTCGCCATAACCAGGATCAAATTCATTAGAAAGTTTACGTACAGATTTCTCTGTCAGTTCTGCCTCATATTAAACATGTGCATGTCAAAATTTGCCACATTATAAGCACGAGAAATTTCAGCTCCATTTATTGCCTCAAGTGTGTGTATATATATATATATATATATATATATATATATATATATATATATATATATATACACACAAACACACACTTGTATATATATATATATATATATATATATATATATATCATAATTAGAAGCCACGTATACTTTCTTAATAGGTATATATAGGAAAAGTTTCAAATTTAAAAAAAATGATAATGTTTTTTATGAAAGTATTTATATATATATATATATATATATATATATATATATATATATATGATATTTCAGATTGACCTCAATCTTTCTTCAGAAATAACTGTTTGTTTACAAGTAGCGTCCGTCGAGAGATGCGGACGTCACGTGATTTGGAACGCCACTGTGTTCGAATATTCCTAACGTAAATCTAACTGTAATAATATTTTAGATGTTGTTTAAATAAAGAAAAAAATATTAACTCTATCTAAAAAAATATTTAACTATTGAAATATTTATAAAGATTTAAAATACCCAAGTCTTTATTTAACCCTAGTTTATATGTATTTAATTTTAAAATCCAGTATTTTTCTTTTTTCTGCGTGTGTATATATATATATATATATATATATATATATATATATATATATATATAGAGAGAGAGAGAGAGAGAGAGAGAGAGATAGAGAGAGAGATACATAGATACGGTACGAATTTATTTAAAAAAGATTTGCTAATTATTACCGACAGTGCATGTCTGCTTAAAGTATTATCTTTTTGTCTCAAGTTTCAAACAAGAAGTCGTTCATCCGAGTTGCGATTTTTGGAAAACTGTCCAAAGTTAATGACATTTTATTATGATTTGTACAATAAATTTTGATCGTTTGCAGCATTATCTCGAACTTTAGGTTGTCATTTTGGTAAACAATAAAACTTGCTTACTATAACTGATAATATCGTGGTTTTAATAAAGATTGATGAAAAAAGGACCGCATAATCAAATATGGGCAAGCACTAAAAATAACGCTTGAAGTAATAAAAATATGTGGGATTAATAAAAAGTAATAATCCACTTATTCTTTATACACACACATACATGCATATATATATATACATATATATATGTACGTATATATATATGTATGTGTATATATATATATATGTATATATATATATATATATATATATATATATATATATATATATATATATATATATATATATATATATATATATATATACACACGTAAATGCGCACAGACACAAACATCTATCCACAATCAAGCACATGTGTATGTGTGTGTGTGTATGTGTATATATATATATATATATATATATATATATATATATATATATATATATATATATATTTATATATATATGAAGATAGAGCTAGAGTGGTAGGAACATATATAAGTAGATAGGGAGAGAGATACGTGGCTAGATAGATAGATAGATAGATAGATCTGAAAATATGTTTGTTATTATAAAAATATTTTATGCAGTGAAATGTTGCATTATTCCAATTCAGACTAACATTATTTGGAAGTCACCCAGATTTTCCTCCCTCATTTAGATCAGTGTGTAATGATCCGAAAAATACGCTTTTTTTTACCAACGCGATTCTTTTCTTGGCATACAGACAATTTATCCAATACTGTAGCTCTACAGATACAATTTATCCAATACTTTAGCTAAATAGAGATAACTTCAACCACAATTTTGATCTCATATATATTAGGTTGGTGCAAAAATAATGACGTAATAATGTTGTTTTTGACGTATTTTTAACGGCAGAAAACGGCATTATTACGTCATTATTTTTTGCACCAACCTAATATATATATATATATATATATATATATATATATATATGCATATATATATATATATGTATGTATATATACAAATATATATGCATATATATATATATATATATATATATATATATATAGTACAAAAACCGTAAAATCCATTTATTCTTTATACACACACTTACATGCATATATATATATATATATATATATATATATATATATATATATATATATATATATATATATATCCACATAAATGCACACAGACACACACATCTTTCCACAATCAAACAAACACACCTATATATATATATATATATATATATATATATATATATATATATATATATATATATATATATATATATAGTCAAAGAGGTTTGGCTAAACAATTTAGACATACTGTATCTGTTTATTTTAGTTTTAATACTTTCTCTCAATTCCATAAATTAATTTCATGGTAGCCGTAGAACTCTGATTATGGAAAATACCAAAATTTTCTTTCAAATGATTTTAATTTTCCCAAGTACTTTCACTCTCATCTAAGACAATCTGCAGTGCTAGTAAATTGCCTGTGTATGTATATACGTATTTCTGTAAATTCAAAACTTTTTACTGATTATTTTCTGCTTTCTTTATCGTCCTGTATCAATTTGATATTCACAATTTTTCCCATGTATTTGAGGCAATTTTTGTATTTCCCTAATTTCTTCTCTCTCTCTCTCTCTCTCTCTCTCTCTCTCTCTCTCTCTCTCTCTCTCTCTGTATATATATGTGTGTATAGTTTTTATGAATGTAGACAAATCTCAATCGGCCGGTGTGCTCCATTCATTTTACTGAAAACATTTGCATTAAGGCAGGTTGCTGTTGTTTGAACAATTAGCTTGTCATTCAACAGTGCTCAATTGAAATATATTTCCAAGAGCTAAATTATATATATATATATATATATATATATATATATATATATATATATATATTTATTTATTAAAGACATTTTTTATGTTTAACGTTATAGATACAAGTATTGAAGTAAATGCTCTGTTTATAATAAACAGAGCATTTATAAACAGAGCATTTACTTAAATACTTGTATCTATAACGTTAAACATAAAAAATGTCTTTAATAAATAAATTGTCGGACTTTGTCCATTTCGTAATATATATATATATATATATATATATATATATATATATATATATATATATATATTGCTGCTACAAGCATTTAAGAGCATATTTTATCTACTTATACTTGACTTTTTTGTTTAATTCTCCTATATAAATGGCTTCTAGCATTTTAAGTTTGTGTTTATTAATATTTTGGTGTAATACAGATGTATTTTCAAATAATATCTGTCTAAACAGTGAATGTGGACTAAATGCTGTAAAATTGAAATATAATCATCCAAGTTTAATGTAAGCCTTCTTGAAAGCATCGTTGTTGTTAAATTTTTGTCAGAGATGTCATCTTTCTGAAATTTCACGTAATTGGCAAGTCATGTCAGCACCTAGAAACATTTCGGATTTTGGAATTTTGGATAAATATAGTGAATCTGTATTTTAATTTTTCCTAATTTTTTTTCAATTTACTGATTCATAATAATCATGTTTTTCTGTCATATATGTCCGTTTAATTTTTAGAGTGGTAATTGATTTAAGGCTTCAATTGTAAATCTCCTGAAGATTACCGGGATTAACAATCGCAGAAAGAAGGCCGAAGATCAAAACGGCCAAACTTTTTGATAAAATATGAAAACAAAGAAAATGGGAACTTTTGCCTGAATGTTTAATTTTGGTTAGGATATTTTCAAAAATAATTTAATTATGTGGATTCATACGTATTTATTTGAAGATACTATCATTTTCATTCCATATATCGGGCATTTATAAAATTTATAAGCCTAAATTCTGAGTATAAACTAACAAATATAATCAAGCCTTGAAATCATTTTTGTAACAATACAGGAGACTACAAAAGAGGATGAGAAATTTGAAATAAAATATATTATCTATTCAATTTGCTTTTAAAATATCTTATTACAAATATCGGGGGCAGTCATGAAAAAGATCTGTAATTTCAAGACGTGAGAACTTTCCATGTATGTCATTCTGGCAGGAATAATATTGAAGTATATTTATTTTATTTTTATTTATAATAAAAATATATTTTTTAATCTTTTTCAACCCCAAGCAAGACAGTAAAGTTAACAAGACACAAGGCGTAACAGGGTTTGAAATAATTAAGAACAAAACATTAATAATGAGCGGAAAATGACAAGAGTTATCAGGAGTGTAGGGAAAAATGGTGATGAAGGGAGGTCAAAAAAGTGTAGTGCTCGCCGTCAGGCCTGCTGTTTTTCTCTTCTTCTTCGCCTCAAGGAAATGAATTCCGTGAATCTCTTTCTCAGCCGTTATTCTGGGCAGTTTTGAAACAGACACCAATTCAGTCGCGCCTACTTCGACTTCCTCTTTGTCCGTCTGTCAATTCATACGTCCAGCTCTATTGCACGCAGTCCGCCGAATGACTCCCGAATCAGTCGTGCTGCTGGCACCCCGCTTCTTATGCTAATTTAATACGGCCAAAATTTGCATGTGTGCAAATATAGTCTCGTTTTGGACGAGATCGGCGCGCATAAATTGTGTGTTCAATAGAGGCCATATTTCTTTTTGTCTTCACTTTGCAGGCAAGACACATCCGCGCTCGTTTCGAATTCTGAGGTAAGCCATGTCTTTCGTCACAAGGAGGACAATAGATACCGAATGTTATTGCATTTAATTTTTTACAGATTAAAGTTGACTGGAAAGCATGGAACAGGAAGAGAATTCCACAAGCAAGAAAAGAAACTGTTTGCATTGAATTTACGGTTACATCTCGCCAGATCAACTGTAAATTGATAACACCAATCCTATATTGCGCTAAAAATTTTCAAAAAATGTCAAGCTAACATAGCTAAAACATCAGCCGAACAATTACCATGAAAGTATTTATAGAAATGCAACCCTACGTCGGTTGGAAAGTGACTGAAGCCGAGCTGCCAGTTTGTGACCAATGATATATTGCTCATGGAAAGGCATTTTTACCCGGTGTATTAGTAAGTAATCTTTTCTCTCTAGATCATTTATGACTAGTGAGCTTGATCTTCACTGTGTGCTTCATACTTTTAAACTTGTGCCACGTTTAACCTACGTTTAGAAAACACCTTTATATCTTTGTGAGAAAAAATCCTATTCACTTGTTCCACCATCCGTTTTCGTTTCTTTATTTAAGATTATATGCGCATGAAAAATGAAAATAGGCGATTTTTGATTTAAATAGGACAATAAATTTAAATATTTCGAAGACTTTATTATATACTAATCTAGAAGCAGTCCCTCAAGCGGACTATAGGCTAGATCTTGCGGGGTATGGGTCGCTTTTATGCCTTCAGCCTTTTACCTTCAGGGTTCTATATATGTGAAAGTTATAACAATTTAGAAATAATAAATTAATTCGGCATAATCTTTCTTCGTATACGCTATCGGTCCCCGTAGCTGTTCTTTTCTGTTAACATCACCATTCTTTATGATCCCTTCACTTAAAAAAATCACTCTTAAAAGGAATTAGGGAACCCGAACTACATAATATTTTGAATAAGTCAGAGTACCCGCGCTAGAAAAAAAAATGTATGATCCATGTACCGTACCCCGCTTAAGTTTTGATTATGGTTTAATTAAATGATACGAATTGCAATTTCGACGAAAAGTGAAATTAAGGTTAAATGTTTAATAAAGATTATTATTAGTTTTTGTTGTAATTTCAATCTGTTCGATATTGAAATTTAACTTTAAATAATGTATTTATTTAATTTGTAATCGGGGGTGGGAACTACCTCTTCCTTCAGGTTGTTTATGATTCGCCGAGTTTGAAAAAGTACGAACGGACGGACACACGTACACTCAGCTTTATTTATATAGAAGTTACAACATTTACTTGTAGAAAATGAATGTCGAAATGTTGCTGGTTCGAAATTCATCAGAAAATTTAAATAAAGATTATTTAGAATTTAGAGATATTTTTAGTTGGGTGGTTTTAAGTCATACTCAAAACTAACGAAGTCAAATCAATCCATCAAGGTATGAAAATATTCTCTTAGCTTTAGCCAGGATCCTATTCCGAATACAAAAAAAAAAAAAAAAATCATTTCCGTAAAAAATGCAATTCACTTAGAGAAAAGAAAAACATATTTTTTTAGAAGTTTGTGAGACAGACATCTCTGAAATATCACCCTGTTTTTTTGACATTGTAAAAAGAATCTTTAAAAATAGTCGCTGTACATCGCATAATGCAGAACGTTGTCTCGCCATTCCATTTGAGTTCATCTTATTGATATTTATATATTGTCAGTAAATTAAAACTGCACATCATTGAATTTTTCTTTAAATTACGGACTGAACGTATTCGACTGGAATTCTGAATAGAATAAAGAAATATACGATGAGGATAAAATTAATATTAGAATTCTAGCATTGATGTCGAAAATTTTGTTAGTTTTATAAGGGCTTCCATGGGTCCAATAATTTAGTGATAATAATTCTTCGGTCCAGGAAATTTGCTGAAAACCAGCCTCAGCAACAAAAAGCTATTTTAGCTGCCGCATATCTGTGAAATATCATCGTGTATAACATGTAAATTTTACATGTTAGTATTTTGATTATTTAAGAACATGTGTGAATTACGTCTGATCCCTATTGGAAATTGATATGGATTCTTCCCAGTAAGGTTTTCTGAATTAAAATCTAGAAATAATAAAGATATTCGTAATAAAATATATATATATAAATATTATTATGAAATATTTTGCCATAAAAATACATGGATTTCTATGGTCGTGCTGAAACCTATAACAAAAATGATACGCATTATTTTAGACGTGTCTGGTGGCAGAGACTAATCGATTTCTTTCTTGTGCATTTGTTTATATTTGCAGCACTTTTATTAATACATCTCCCACATGCTGATAATAATAAGATAATGAAGACAAAAGCACAAAGACAATGAATGAAATCAATTAAATTACATGCTAAAACACGTCTAAAGAAAAAAAATTAAATTAAACCAAAAATTTTAACGTTTCCCCATTTTCAGCGCTTTCTACCAAAGACGATTAGTAAAGAACGTGAGATCAGTGGTTTGTCCTCTAAAGGGAGACCATCATACTGCCATATTACGTTGAAACATTGGTTGACCTAGGATCAACGAAGTGATGGGCACCTTGAGGCGGTTAGCAAGCTTGTCTCGCTAGAACAATTAATACTGAATAGTGAG
>OZ010595.1:23659699-23664699 GCA_963932145.1 Acanthosepion lycidas | reverse complement strand
CAAAATGCAACCTTTTCGTAGAAAATACAGTTAATCACCTCTCCTAACGACTGGAGAATATATCAGTCTACATGAAAACAATATGAAAGCAACACAAAAATATAAAATCATTATTTTCGGGATCACATTTTACCAGATATGCGATCTTCTCTGACGTTATCTTTACAAATGCTTCTAGCGAAATATTCACGATTATCGTTTTCTTCATTTCCATAATTTACTTTCTTAAATAACAAAGAAACCCCCGTTGATATATTAATTATAAAACTTGCGTAATATTATTTTTTAATTTCACCGCATGTCCCAGAATTTCATACACTACGTAAAAGTCTCCCTTTTTGTTGAAATAACACTTGGTGACTACTGAAACTATCACCTACAGATGAAATATATATATATATATATATATATATATATATATATATATATATACACACGCACATATACACGTTTCAACAATGTGTGTGTGTGTGAATTGATTTCTCCAACGCGTCATACGGGTTCTTTTTCTTAAATAAAATCTTCAACCTACATCACAATTGAAAATCGAAAATTTGCTGTTTGTTGGTCGGCAACAGGTAGGTGTATAAGAAGGCTTTGCTAGACAATATCTGAACACCCACTTGAGTGAATTTTAAAAGAGACGAGTATATAATCAACTGAAATATACTTTTTCAGCACACAGTTTTAGCGGAAGGATTTTCTAGCTGAAGTTGTGTGATTAATGAGTTATATATTCGTATAAAAGTTGAATTAGACTCATTCTCTTTATAGTAATTCATTGATTTATTTAAAGCGACTTCATTTCTGATTTCTGTAAACGTTATACTAAATTAATACAAGTGTAGGAATAGACTGTACAGTGTTTTTGTTAGTATAGTGTAAAATATTTTCTGCACGAAATATGGCGTCGGACAAGAAAGGAAACTTTATTCACTTTTTCGTCCACGGAAGATATTTCTAAGCCAAGCCAAATTAGGTCATGGTTTCCATAATGACAAACTCAGTTTCGTTAATACTTTTTTTCAGAACGACATATCTGGATTATATCTACTAATTATTTTTTCCTGTTTGAAACGTATTTTTTAAGCGAATAATGTTGATTATAATACTTTATAATTTCTACATGTTACTTTATATCATTTAATAATCAACGCAGTCTCTAATAGACAACTTTTATTTGCGTAATCTATCTCTTTCATTCTTTATTATATTAAATAGCATTTATCTTTCATCCTCATTATTAAAATCACTTCATCATCTATATTTCGTCTCTCATCAGGACGTGTGTACTGCCATCCATCCACATAGCCTGTATTAGTTTACCGTTCTTGTGTGTGTGTGTAAAAAAATGTCAATAATATTTCAAAGTTTTTTTTTTCTTTTCTTTGAAAGTATCTCGATATTAGTTCTAGATTTTATTTTCTTTCATGTAAGAATCGCTACAAAATTGCAGTCGTGTTTCAATGCGTATCAATGCATCTCATCAGGCGATTGTAAAAAAATTGAGGAGTAAACAAAATACAAACTTCTATTGCAAACAAAATAAAAGAAACAAATAGGGGTTATAAGGTCTGTTGGCTTTACTCTAATTAAACAATCAAATATGACCTACGTTAAATTTAAACTAAGCGAAGAAGCAAAAATTGAAAATTTCTTTTTATAAATGGGACATGACACCTAGATTGGCAGCTAACGGCAGCGAGACATAAATTTTAAACGGATTCATATGATTACATAAAATATACAAAACAGAGAATGTAGTTTCTCAAGAAAGAAAGGAGTTTGGAGAGGTAATTTAACAAAATGCTAAACAAGTTATATTCTTTGCGAAATTCCTACATAAATGTTACTTGTAGTTGAAAAATAAATAGCTTCTTTAAGAAACTAGTAAATAATTTAAACACATAGAATGTTTTGGTAAATTAAGATACAACTATTAAATGAAGATCCTTCTTATAATATGTAAAGAACACTAAGTAATCAATGTAAAATATCAAAAATAGCAAACAAATATCAATTCATCTGTACAAGATGTTACTAATACAAGCAGGAGGTTAATACAAAAGTGTTATGCGACCTTACCCATAATAACATAATAGTCTATTCCATACGTAATAAATACTGCGCCTCAAGAGGAAGCAGAGAATTCAGTCTGAAGTCTGCAGTGAGGTCCGTCAGGAGTCTGTCAGTCAGTCAGAGCGAGTCAGTCGAGTCAGAGGCAGCCCGAAACAGAGTCGCGTTCAGACAATTACTACAAGACATTGGAATAGTGATACTGGTCGAGGCTATATTGTTCTCCCTACTAGACCTGATTGTTCGTACTAACACTTTCTACTTCTCTGTATATATTCTTGTTTGTAATATATCTGTGTTATTCCATATACGTGTTCGAGTTCTTCTTTATTGGTTCTACCTTGGAATATCACCGTGGTACAAGGAACCGGACCATAATAAAAAGTCTATTAAGTTCAGAGTAATCTTACAAATCGTACATGGTTATATTGATTTTGAAAGCGTAGCTCAGATGTGACACAAGGCCGAAAGTAAGAGGCATTCAGAGAGGATCGAAGTTGCTAATCAGTCGTAATTGTTCTAGAGAGACAAGCTTGCTAACCATTGGCGGACCGCTAGAGGACCCCAGTTTGTCCGCCGATGGCTGCCGACAGAGGACCCCTGGCATGATCATCGGTTAGCCACTAGTGACTTGCGTGTAGGGAAGACAAAAAGAGATAGTGAACTGGGAAAACTATGGAGATGAACCGATATATCCGTGTGAACATAATGAGAATGGACAAGAGATGAGTCAGAATTATGAAGAAAAATAATAACACAGTGGTTTTGCTGAACTCTACATAAGGAGGAAGGCAATGCAGATCGGAGATGACTCGAAGCCTCACAATGTCGGCTGACAACTATCAGCTATTGATTATATTTTTTCAAATACTACTACTATTATTACTACTGATAATGATATTGGTGTTGATAATAATAATGAATAGGATATTGATATTAATAATGATTATGATGGTAATACTAATGATAATAATAGTGATGACAATAATGATGGCGCGAATAAGAACAATAGGATCGAGATGTGTATAAATTGGAATCATGAAGCGTATAAACAAGTCATAACATCATTTTTCACCGACATCTAAAATCCACAAGTGAACATCGCCAACCAGACATAGCAAATATGGAGAGATATGGTGGGCATTTAAATAAAACGCCATCATGACCCAAATATGTTTGCCAATATCCCCAGGAACATCATGCGTCATAAATGACTCTAAAAATACAGATATAGACAAGATAAAAGTAAACTACAGTCAGACATAATCCAAACAAAAATGAGGCAAGTGTGCAAATAGATAATATGACTAAAAGTGCGATACAAATTAAAATAAATGAGATAAGAAATAACGATCTCTGAGGAAATAAAATGAAAGAATCTATCTGCGACCTAAAACATTGCAGTGATTCAAATTCTGTCACTAATAATGATGTATCAAACGAAACTAGCGCAAAATCTCTTGAAAAAAAAAGTTGAAATCATTGAAACAAAAAAACACATCATACAAATAATCAGCGAAGCAACTCGCACACAAAGAAAGACGCCGGCGTCCAAAAACAGATATGACAAAATCCAATGAATATTGTGTGTAAACATATATCGCTGCATTGCAAACATTGTTAACGGACAGACCACAAGAAAATATCACAGAAGTAAGTAAAGTCATATAGGCACCAGTTATGGAGGCTATTGAAAAACTTAACATGAAGAGAAATAAAAAAATAATACAAAAAAAAACTGACAAAGAGAGCACACTAGGAAGGAAAAAATAAAGCGAGAAATTGAGGAAACCAGCCGTGAATTGTGGATACTAAATGAGATTTCAAGAAAATCAAATGGTTCCACACAGAAATGCAAGAGGTTCAAGCAGAAATATAAATTTATAGCTGTCAATGAAATTCTAAAAATCAAGGAAATATTCCACAGAAAATGCATTATTTAGCATATATGAAAACCGTTGTAGGTTCTATCAACAAAATAAGATGTTCCAAACGAACATCAAGAACATATATAGGCAAATTGGAAAAGTATTTATAGAAGTCAAAAAGCCACCATCTATTGAAGAAATGCAAATTCTTTGGGAGAATATTTGGAGCAATCCACTGGAATATTATTCCAGTCCAAAATGGATCAAAAGAGAACAAAAAAGAATGAAGTATAAACCTGTGCAAGAATGGAATCATATAAAAAAAGAATAATGTTAGGCAAGCGCTAAAAAATTCCTCCCCACCAAAAAAAACCCCAAAAGAAATGAAAATGTATCCAAATGTTAGCTCTTGCACCAATTTTTTCAATGATAATAAAAAAAAAAACACAATGAAATTCCAGAAAGAATCACTCAATGTATTACATATCCCTTTACCAAAACCGGCTGAATGAGGTGATCTTAAAAACTATAGACCAATAACATGTCTGACGAAATGCACTGACTCTTTTCTCGATGAAAAAAAGTTCTTCCTCTGGAAAGGAAGGTATGTCGAAGAGCTACATATAATTGCAATGGTCAACTACTAATAAATTAAATGACCATGGGAAATTACAGAAAAAATGTACCTTGCATAGATTACCGTAAAACCTTTGATAGTGTGCCGCGCTCCCGGAACATTAAGTATTTGGAAATGTATAAAGTCTCCTTGGTGATAGTAAATGTCCATAAATATAGCAAAAAACTGCGGAAAACTACATTATACCAAAATCACACAAAAGGTATTTCACTTTTCAATTGTTTGAATATACGACGAAGAATCCCTGTCGCCAATTTTATTGTCTGCCCTTAATCCCCTCTTCGCATGATCTAAACAGTAATAACTATGAATACAGAATAAAATCATTGAAGTGTTTAATACACTTTTGTACATGGGTGATATTAAACTCTTTGGCAAAGACGACAGGGTATCTTCAATACTGGGAAATCTTTCAGCGA
>OZ010595.1:23609699-23649699 GCA_963932145.1 Acanthosepion lycidas | reverse complement strand
GAGTCATCCTTTGATTGATATATAAAAAACATTAGGAAGTTAATTACTGTAACGTTTGATCAGAGTGATAATATGTCGGGGTGGGAAATTCCGTGTGAGAATTGCACACAAAAAATCCGAAGGAAGTGAAAACGGATATGATGAGTACGTGATTGTCTCGGTCTCTCATATCAGACGAGGAGTTTTCCCGCCTCTCCATTACGCTCTGAATAGCATAGAGGGGCGCTTTTGTTCGTATTTGTTACAACTAAGGGTATCGAGGAAGGCTCTGCTTGAATTAAGGGAACTAGAGTAATAATAGGCGAAAAAAGAAGATGAAGAAATCATATAAAGCGTAGGTATGCGATAATACGTAAGTATTCAAGTTGTAAGCCTGATTTAGCGGAAAGTACGTGACAGGCTTGTTTATGTGTGATATAAATGTGGATCTTATTGTAATTTAGATTATGTAGGGGCGTGCGGAGATGCCGAGAGATCCTTTGTGCCTTATGACATGGATTTAATTTGAGAAATTATGGATTCTATTATATACATATACTTATTTATAAATATATCTACGTCCAATGTAATTTATTTAGCTTAAGTATAAATATTTTATCTTACATATTTATAAGTCTACCTTATGTCAATGCATTGAATATTATTGTCCCACATTGTCTAGCGCTTCTACTATTTACACTATTTACATAATTTGGACAGATGTCATCATCATTATTGTCATATACAGACTTTTCAACCGTTGTACGCCCCAGCCATGTTCAGTTGATACATATTTTAATTTCGAACTGAACACTTTATTTCGTCCACCACATCACTTTCTTCTAGTTTCAAGTACCATGTTTGTTTGTTTGTTTTTTTTTGTTTTTTTTTGGATATGATGGTCTCAGTTATTTCCCTTTAGTAACTCTTTAATTTTTTATTCAACTCTCCTGTTGCAAGTCGTTGAAACTTCGTGAATATGAAAAGGAAGTTGAGGTCAACAGCCTGACTGATGCTAATAGTGTAAATATTTGCAATAACTTTTCTCAAAAATATTATCGGATGCGTCTGTAGTGTTTCGAGATTATTGACAAATTACAAAGAATAATCTGCAATTTTATTCTTTCTGACATGGCCTCTTGTATTTAGTCAGTATCCGACCGCCGTAACATTGTTTTTTTTGTGATTTATTCTTTTATAAATATTGTCCAGGTAACTGTTCTTTTTAGCGTCCTTATCTGAAACCTAGACTCTTATGAATTTAAGCACTGTACTAGACTGGTGGCAATGTCTCATCATTTTACAGTTGAAATGACTACATATAACCGTAAGTTCTATGCTAATATTTTCTTCTTTCACACTTCTCGCTTGTGGAACTCTCTTGCTGTTTCTTCCTTTCTAGTCATCTTTGATCATCAAATATTTTAATGGACGTTTAGTCGTTTTTCTCTCACACTGAGTAAGCATTTGCGTATTAATGTTTGCATTGCCATACTCTGGGTGAAATTTTTAACATAAACACACGCACACACACACGCACACACACACACACACACACACACATATATATATATATATATATATATATTAAGCAGAAAAAAAGGCTTAGACAGAAGCGTCTATCTTTTTAAATTTGGATTTTTTTAATGTAACTATAACAACAAGTACATTTCGATTTCATTTTTGCCTTGAAACAGTCGGAAGACGAAACGCGCCGGCAAAATCTAAGATCTTTTTTCCAATTGTCGTTTTATACCAATCTGTCTTGTGCACAGAATTGATCTGGGAATTTAACTATATATATATATATATATATATATATATATATATATATAGATAGATAGATATATACCTCATTCGGAGTTTCGTGCACAACACAGTATTCAGGTTCGGACCTGACACTGAAGATTACAGAATATAACGGCCATTTTCAATTATACCCATAACAATATTAATTCTGAAGCAGAATTTATAAAAAGAAAATTATATAAAATAAAATTCTAGAATTCTTCTTCGCAATACATTGGGAACTTTGAAGAAATTTAATGAATAATATCTATGATCCCAAAAAAGGATCTTACACACAACAATGTATCAAATACATTAGTTATACATAGAAACACATTAAAACACAACTATGATGTAAAGAATACCTCACTTATCAAAAGTGTAAGTAAGTAATTTACAAGGAAAATCCTTGAGAGTGCTGGTATCGAAACTTATCAAAATATAAATCTAAGACACGGATATTTTTCAATATCTCCATTCCTGGCTTACCTATGCCAAGATACAAGACTACAGCTATATTAAAACGATAAAATGAAGAGGTTACTAGGTCCGTGCAATTTTTCGATGAAAAAACAACATAGGATATGGAAAAAAAAAACTAAATAAAATCAGGTTATCGTTTTTGCTTATGCTCATGCATAAGAGGAAAGACCAAAGTATTTTATATTATGTTATCAATTTTTTAAAATCCTTTTTAGTACATTCTTGATTTCGGTTAAAAAAAACTTGTCCTTCTACGTAATAATTTATCCTTAGGATTTTAGTGAATTTTTTCATGTTAAAAACATTAATTTGAAAATCAGTGTAAAATTTAAATAATTGGCAGATTTTTATAAATAATTTCTGAATTATTTCCAAATTAATAAAATTATTTTTGAGACTATTTCTTTATGAATCTCAGTATTTTTTTAAACATGTTAGCCTAGATTGAAAATATTTCATGTAATTTCTAGAAAGTGAATTTCAATCTCAAAATTTGTTTTATTAGTTAAAAGCAGGACTGCTTGGAGAATTTATATCATCAGTTGTTATTTTTAAACAGGAAAATCTGCTTTGATTTGTAAAATAAAAAAAATGCAATAAAACTGACACTATTTAATTAGAAAACATTTAATTGCTTTTATAAATGAGATTTATTAATGAGATCATTGTCTTAAAACATTTGATGAATAATGATTTTTTAAAGAAATACTTTCATTTTTTAAAAGTTTAATTATAATAATTTATAATATAAATCTTTTAAAATCAATCATTACTTAAATCCGGATAGCTAGTACATTTATTAAGTAAAACCTATGTATATGAAACAAAACAAATGAAAAGCGGAATAAAAGGTATTTCCACCCAATATTTTTTTCAGTGTATAAACATACCGATTCTTTAAGTATGGTAGTCTATCAATGTTATTATTCTTAAAATATCACGTGTTTTAGGAGATGATTTTATTGTACGAAAAATATTGACGGACAGCAATTCTTTCCTTATACATTTCTGTGTTTCATCGTGTTTACGTCTTTGCAAATCATCTTTTCAAAATTTTAATGTAAGTCGCATTTTTTTTCTTAAGATTTCACTAAATATTTTTACATGTTGTGATTAAAATAACAAAAGTGTAAAGAATTACGTAAAATTTAAATACTATAAAAAATTATTAAATAAAATAACATTAAATTTCCATAGCCATCAAGATAATAATAATGACTAATAAAATGAAAAATAAATAAAACATTGAAAAAAGTACTAGTAAATAAAATACGATAGTATTTCATAAATGACTGAATTACCCCCACCATGGTAGTTCATTAATATCTCAGTTATTATATCTTTAAATTAATTTAAGACATTTTTATAGTATTTTAAATTTTAATGATTTTTAGAAAGTATCTTCAAACGTAAGGCTATAAAGATAACGTATGCAAAATAAATTAAAAAAATTGTGAGATTTACTAGGGATTTAGGAACCAAAGAAAAACCTTCATTTAGATTTCTCAAATTTATGTCAATTCTGGTCAACCATACTTAGCTGTCAATACGTTGGGCTGTCAACAAATTAATCCGTACGTCAAAAAGACAGAACCACGTGATTAAGAAATGCATGTAAACTGAGTTAGCAATGCTGTAATAACTAATATTTGATTCATATGAGATTAATTATCTTAAAATTTGCTAATTTTTCTGGATAACGTGTTACAAATATATATTTTATTTTTCAATATATTTTTATAATCAAGAATTAAATTTTGTTTAAAAATTATATTTTTGCACTTTTATATAAATAATTGTTACAAAAAAAATCATTGTATTTCAGTTTGTAATGTCACCCAGTGGATGAAACGAATAAGTTTTTCTTTTGTCTTTACTATTCATATACTTTATAGGAATTAAATTATATATATATATATATATATATCTTTCAACCAAAAAAGCTCATAAGAAGATTTGTTTGATTAGAAACATTTCATGTCCAAATACCGCCGAAAGGCATGAAAAACGTACACCTTTTTTTCCCCCTTTTTTTTTTCTTTGGACCATTTTAGAAAGAACAATAATTTCCATCGCGATTCCCGGAAAATCGAGAAACAAGAGTTTCGCAAATAGTGTGAAATTATTTTCTAACCAATGATAACCTTGTATCCAAAATGTTCACACCTCAATGTGAAATTAGATATTTAATCTCCCTTACGGATATAAAAATGAATGATTAGTGCTTCACAGGACACACAATAATTTCGGGACAAACTTGACCTACATGTGTACACACACACACACACACACGGTACCACACACACGCATCCACACAAATGCACAATGGAAGAGAGACACCCAACAGCCTGCCAAATGAAGCCATGTCCAGGTTCGCAATAGTAGTGATTAACAAGCAACTGCTAAGAATTTTTGTCTATTACCTCGCAAACAATTAAGGCGACCGCCATAGCCTGTGCCTGTTGCCACATTTCACTTGCATTATGTAGATTTAATTACATTATAAAACAGACATCATTGCAAGGAAAACTGAACATTTCATTAACATTGTATATTTCTGAAATGAATATACCAATGTTATTTCAAATGACGTTCTGCTGGTACTTTTGCCCGTTGAAAATAACTTTTGATATGTTTCATTTAAAAGATACATAAATATAGTGACTTGAATGAAAAGAGGCATTTCTTTAAAGAAAAGCAAAATGTTTAGGCAAGTATCTGTTATAGAAGCTTCATGAAATTATCATTTAAAATCTTGATTGCAATCTTAACAATTACAACAGGCTTGCTATCTATAATTCTGTAGAATATATATTGGTTCATAATACATAATGTAGCAAATCCATTGCATATAAAAGACTTGTTTTTTTTTTCTCAAAATTATTTTTATTAATACATGCATATATATATATATATATATATATATATATATATATATATATATATATATAGATAGATATATAGATAGATAGATAGATAGATAGATACACCTAGTGAGCCAGACAAACATACCTAGCTTTCACCTAAACGGATCGTCAGGGAAAGTTCGGCTAACGAGGTAAAGAGAAACGCATATTTATAGGCGATAGCTAAAATTATACCACGTGACCAAAGAACCACAAACACAAACACCTAAGTGGCTGGGTGGGGGGAAATATTTATTCAACAAAAATGGGGAGGGAGGGGAAAAAACAAAAAACATTAAGGTGGAATGACAAATAAGCGGGAAAACGTCTAATTTAGTAGCCAAGATTTTTTATGTCTACATACGTTAAGGATTTCAGTTTTGGAGTTTAATAGTTGGTTAGGTTGATCATATAAAGCTATGTCTAATTTCTCCTCTGCACATAATTTACAAAATTTATGGCCTGCTTTATATTTGGGGCATTTTTTTAATATTTCCCATTTAAGGATGGGGGTCTATATTATCTTCTTGTTTGGTTTTCCATACATAGGTAGATAGCGTGGTACTATGCTTAATTTTTTCGTTTTTAAAACTACTCGTGTGGTTATAATATCTTTTTTTTTAAATGTGACAGGCTTTACTCCGAGAAGCAGCAAGGCAACACATAATAAGACTTAGGAATCAGGCTGACTTCATGAGTAAATTAAAAATAATCCCGTTCGGATCTGGACCTCCAATCCTGAAATCTTCGATTCCCAATTTTTCCATATTGCGATTGTTATCGTTGATTTTTTATGTGATTTTTTTTTTATAAATTTTTTTGTGTAATAACAGTTTTTTCGTAAATGGGAAATAATTTGGGGTAAAATCGAAATTAATTGCGAAGCCCAGTGAAAGTCAAACATAAAAGGAATATTTTTTTTGATGAGAAAATCAGGAAATACTTACTTCAAATTGTCTTCAAATTAAGTGGCAGCGGAAGGATTAACGTTGAAATTTTATAAGGTGCGCATAAATTGTAATGCGATACTTAAATGTAGCGATCAATTTTGAGTTATTCTGTATTTCCTTATTGTCTATCGCACAGGGCAGCATTATGCCTAGCAAAAAGAAATTTCCGCCAGCAGATGTTCAGATTGCAATCAAAAGAGCCAAATCTGCAGCGAGGTAAAGAAAGTTCCCTACAAATGAAAACACATATTAAACAGCAGCCAGGATAGCTTCCAATTCTGATCAAGGACCCTCCGAGTGTACCAGCCTAAATGCCGCTCGAAAGGACGTATTTTAAACTAGTACATATATATATATATATATATATATATATATATATATATATATATATATATATATATATATATATATATATATATATTCATTTTTGAATGTCGTAAAGAGTCAATGAGAATAATCTCCATGACGTTTAATGAAGTCACTCGATGATTTGATTGCTGAAGCCCCAAAAGCTTTGTCAAGGAATTAGAAATCATCTCGCTTTATTGAAAGCCGCCGTTATCTTTAAGATGTGATGTCGCTGTTAGAGAAATATTGTCTAAGAATTATTTGCATATTGACTAGCGACATTATTGGGGATTCATCCTTTCAACTAGTACAGATAATGGTTAATATATTCATTTCAAAATTCCAGGTTCAGCATGTCTACATTCAATCGCGTTAAGTGTCTTTTTCATCAATATCTGAAATTTGCCACACTTCGTTATGATTGCGCAGCAAGTTCAGAGTTTCATAAATCCAGCAGTTTTGTCCGTAACGCCATAAAAAAAAAGAAAAAAAAAACTTCGAATAGAATATATGTATTTCTGACATCAATGTGAATAAAGAAATGTCTGTCACCGATACGCTTTGTATTTAATAAAATCCACCCAACATAAGGCTCAATAGACACTCGTTAGAGTATTTATGGATAACGCAGTATACGTCAAGTAGCGCAGATAATGAGGTTATGTATGAATAATAATGATTAGACGTAGACTTCAAGACGTCATGATATACTGTCACCGATTGAGCTCGTTCATCAAATTCAAGATCCAAGAGCCTATCAAGTTAGAGTATTAATGCATGACGCCGTATAAGTGCAAAAGAAGACAGGAAGCGCAGGTTATCAGATAATGCATGATAATGATTAGCCTAGACTTGAAGACATTATGATATACTGTCACCGATGCGAAGTCTTTCCCCAAATACCAGGCTCAAGAGACTCTCAAGTTAGAGCATTAATGCATAACGTTGTATGAGCGCAAGAGAAGACAAGAGGCGCAGATTATGAGATTATGTAAGAAAGAAAACTTTTAGCCATAGATTGAAGGGGTTGTGATTTTTTTGATCGGGTAATCATCCTGCCATTTTTTTTTCTATAAAGAAACTGTCCGAATAGAACTTCTTACTAATGCAATACGAAGAGAATGAGGCTGATACATCCCAGTGTACGTGCAAAGGCCATAACCATTTAAGTAAGAATGTAAAGCTTGAATCACTTGTCAGAGAAGAAGCTAAAGATTAGCGAAAGGCTCTGGATAATTTCGTCTGTTGGAACGGAATTTGAGAGTGGAAAATAGTTTTCTACCACAAGATCGAATAGACACATTTGAACTATATTAAGAAAGGAAAGGGAAGACTGGGTAGGCTTGCACAGATACGGCTGCAGTAATCTATTTTTTGTATAATCTGGTAAAGACTAGACATAGCAGGATGAGTCAAATGTTTACTGGAGCGGTACAAAGAGCCAATAATTTTTCCACCTTAGAAGAAAGAATTTACAAGAGAATGAAAGAAAGAATTTTTAAAAGAAAGAACGAAAAAAAGGAAGAAAGAAAGAAGAAGGAAAGCGGGTAAGTATTTAAGTAGGTAAGTAACTAAAGCATGACGAATGAAACGTGGATTTGAGGAGAAAATGATTTATTTTGAGGGGGCTCTGATTGCAACAGTTTAATATTCGCAAAATTCTGAATAAAATTAAAATTTTAAACTTCCAAAAAATTGTTGATTTCCTTACAAATAAGAATTTCAATTTAGAACAGTTATACAACTGTTCTGCCTGTTTCTGAAGGATTTTCAATTTTGGACATGAATTTTAAACTCATAATAACTCGTAAGAAGTTTTTAATTATAAGATCGAGAAAACATATGTCCAAAATATATTTGTTCCCAGTGAAATTAAATAATTTTTTTTTATGGAAATGAACCCGCATTTCCTGAGACATTAGGTTAACAAACTGCGCAAGGACCAATCGCTGACGCTTGGTCTAGTAGATTAAAGCGTTTGTTGAGTGATCCAAAAGGTGACTTGACCCAAATGATGTGCGTTCAATACCTATCAGTACCACAGATATAATATTTTGGAGAGTTGAAAGACTAAAGAAAATCTACTGAGATATCCAAAAAGAGGCATGGAACGTGGAATTTGAACGACCTATGCGAATTAAATAAAGACTTCAATAAAGAATTTCAAGTGATATCACCTTAAGATGTGAATGTGGCAATAACGATGAGGACAAGAGTGCCGTCGGCTTAGATACCGTAATTCCCCATGTATAATCTAAAAAAAATAATAAGGGGTGCGTATTATGCACAGCTACAAAAAATCTTCAAAAAAATTACCGTAAAATAAAATAAGAACTATCATAAAACTAAATTCGAAGAATATTATTCTATGTTTAAAACCATTTTTTAAAATAAGAGTAGGAAACCCTGGCCGTAATGAATTCGGACAGTTTCAATTTATAGGGTCTAATTACCAAACCAAGGGTGCGTATTATGCATGAGTAGAAGCATTTTCCCACATTTTCAGCACAATTTTATGTGTGCATATTATGGATGAAGGTGTGTTATACATGGGGAATTACGGTAGATAAAATATCTCATCTCAGGAATATAGGTAGATATTAATGTCAATTTTTGAGACGTTGTGTGAGCCTCGTTATTACCATGGCAGATGTACAGAAGAGATACATTTCTTAGCACTGTGACCTGCAGAGCTATGACACCACATGCCCTATAAAAAAAGGGTCAGACTATCTTTTTTCCCTTCATATTACTTTCATTAAGGTTGGAAGTTTACATCCCCGAGAACATTCGCTTCATGCAGCAGACTCAGAAGCTGCTACCCCGATCACTTTATATTAACCTCTTCAATCTTATTATTTCTTTACCTATCCTTAAAATATATATATGTTGTCAACTGATGTCCGTATAACAACCTCATTATGTAAACATCCGCATTGAGTGGCTTTTGGGTGTTGGTTATTTGACTACTCCTATGAAAGCTGCGTAATCTGCTCAAGGAGCTGCCAAGACTTCACTTTCCAGTCTTGACAGAGTTCAAAAACATCTCCGAGTCCTTGTCAGAGACGAATTATTTTCCAGACTCCAGCCACACTGTCATAGGCTAGATGTGGCGATTCTCTCCCCGCTCTGTCGCTAATACCATGTATTTGACGAACACTCCTATGAACCTTCATACCAGTTACATAGTAATAAATAATTCACATTCGCTGCGCATTCTATCAGCGAAAAGTAAGTTACGCTCAAACAGCTTCTTCGCACGAACCACTGTCCTATGGAACAGTCTCCTTAACGGATATTTCCAGGTCACGACAATCTTAATTTGGTCAAGACTAGAGTCCTTCCTCCTCTATCTATATAAACTAACCCTTTTCGTAAACCTGTACCTCGAGTGGCTCCCGGACCATTTACAGAGAGAACCGTAATCTAGAAAGAAAAGATGAAATTACCAAAAAATGAAAAATACAAAAAAAAAAAAAACAAACAAAAAAGTAGAAATTCGAATATATCTCTCTCTTTCCTTACAAAACATTTTTATAGATATTTTTATAGATTCTGAATATTTTTGGCAATATTATATTATAGATATTTTTATCGATTTATATATTTCAATTATATAGTTTTCTATATTTAATTTAAATATCTAAAACATTATTAATTTAAATAATTTATAATAATCTATAATTTTATTAAATAATTTATAGTTATATTTTATTAAATACTTTATAATCATATTAATTAAAATAATTAAATATTTTAATTATATATATATATATATATTATATATTTAATTATATATTACAGATTTATAGATTTTTATAGATTTGTATTTTGCAATATTATATTATAGGTATTTTTAAAGATTCTGAATATTTTTTTTTTGGGGCAAAACTTTTTTATCTTTAAACAAAGTGGATTGGACAACGTTGCAAAAGAATAAATATAAACTTTTGTAAGGATTTCCTGGTTGCGTTTGTGTGTGCGTGGTCGGCGTTTTATATAGTGAAATAAACGAATTTTGTGATCAAAAGGGAGTAAAAAATTGGTATTTTGCGGAGCCAAGTCAGTAGATTTTTCGAAGAGTAGAACGTGAAATCTCAGTGTCAAGCTGTAAGGACTTGGATGGATATTCGTCAGCAAGTATTGTGAATGTTTTTTGTTTTTTTTTCCTTTGGGGAGGTGTCTCGATGGGATATTCCTCCGCTTATTCCCACGTGCTATAATGAATCTCAGTTCCAAGCTGCCAGAATTACTACGTGTCTTCGGGAGCAAGGGTTGAGAATGGTTCTTCGAGCTGGTCCTGAAAGTAGCGGCTGCCTAAAAGGAAATGTGCAAGAAAGAAGAGACAAAATTGGGCGCGGTCAGGTGAGTTGATGTGTAGACATTTGTTAAAAAATACGGGGGAGTGCATTACTCACACACACATTATCTATCTATCTATCTATCTATCTATCTATCTATCTATCTATCTATCTATATATATATATATATATATATATATATATATATATATATATAGTAATGAGGAGGATTTGATTGATTCATCGAGTCTGATAGAAACCTCAGGAAGCACTGGACGGCCGTTTCGTCCTATATTTGGGACTCATCAGCAGTGCGCATCCACTACCGAGGGAATCGAAACCCCGACAGTTAGGTTGGCAAGCGAACACTATAAGTGTAATGAGGAGGATTTGATAATTATATTAATTGATTCATCGAGTCTGATAGAAACCTCAGGAAGCACTGGACGGCCGTTTCGTCCTATATTTGGGAGGAGTGCATTACTCACACACACATTATCTATCTATCTATCTATCTATTTATCTATCTCTCTCTCTCTCTCTCTCTCTATATATATATATATATATATATATATATATAGTAATGAGGAGGATTTGATAATTATATTAATTGATTCATCGAGTCTGATAGAAATCTCAGGAAGCACTGGACGATGAATCAATTAATATAATTATCAAATCCTCCTCATTACTATGTGTGTTTATCTTCGCTTGAACCAGCTTCTAATGCTCCAGTTGGAGCGGCTTGGTGAGAGTAGTCGTGGCTCTAGGAGGCTCAGTCCTATGGTCAGAGAGAATTTCAGTTGAGTTCCACCACGGAATGTGGGAGTGAGCGGGAGTGAGTCTGATTTGCAATCTCTTCGTCACCGAGGCCCGGATGAATCAATTAATATATATATATATATATATATATATATATATATATATATATATATATATATATATATATATATATATATATATATGAATAAAGACAAAATGAAAACTTACCAAACGTGTTTCGTCATCTGAGGGACTTTATCAAGGCAAATGGGATGAAACTCGTCCATTAAGATAAGTTTTTTCTTTTCATTTTGTTGATGTTGTCCTTTTACAGATATACTGTATCTGAAACTTTTCACACACAGGCACACAAAAACACACACACACTCACACACATACAAACACGCACACACACACACATATATATATTTAGAGAGAGAGAGAGAAAGAGAGAGACAGACATACAGAGAGAGAGTGACAGACAGACATTCATAAGTAACATTTATTCTGAAAATAATATTTGTACTTGGGTGAGTAAATAATAGGTAAAGGTAGTGCATACTATTATACGTACGTGTCTGTTAGAATAAGAAAGAAAGAAAGAAAGAAAGAAAGAAAGAAAGAAAGAAAGAAGGGACGAAAGAAAGAAAGAAAGAAAGAAAGAAAGAAAGAAAGAAGGGACGAAAGAAAGAAAGAAAGAAAGAAAGAAAGAAAGAAAGAAAGAAAGAAGGGACGAAAGAAAGAAAGAAAGAAAGAAAGAAAGAAAGAAAGAAAGAAAGAAAGAAAGAAAGAAAGAAAGAAAGAAGGGACGAAAGAAAGAAAGAAAGAAGGGACGAAAGAAAGAAAGAAAGAAAGAAAGAAAGAAAGAAGGGACGAAAGAAAGAAAGAAAGAAAGAAAGAAAGAAAGAAGGGACGAAAGAAAGAAAAAAAGAAAGAAAGAAAGAAAGAAAGACGGGAAGAAAGAAAGAAAGAAAGAAGGGAAGAAAGAAAGAAGGGAAGAAAGAATGAACGAAATGAAGAAATGAAGAAAGGAAGAAAGAAGGAAAGAAAGAAAGAAAGAAATGAAGAAAGAAAGAAAGAAAGAAACAAATAAATAAAGAAAGAAAGAGACAGACAGACAGACAAAGAGAACTACTTACGCGATATTTCTGGCTTGTCTCTACCTACCCCGAAAGTAGAATTTATAAAGGAATCAATTCTACTCATCTATTAGGAAAAATAGGTAAAAAAAAGAGAATCTGTATTGAATAATTCAGTCGCTAATTGGCACGTTGCTTCATCTATATTTATCCAGAGAATCAGGCTAATTGGCTAAATATTTAAATGTGATAAGAATTGATTGGGGGCTTTATTTGAAAATAATCTGATCTCCGACGTCAGTCTGATGCTCGAACCGATCAGCGTTCTAGCGATGTAAAATAGAGAAGCGATGATTCACTTTTCTACTCAACAACTTAATAAGAAGTTCATTTGTAGTCTATTTGAAGGGTGTTGTTTTGGCGATTGAGCCGCTGGCGCCATCCTGCGTCTGCAGTGAGGATTTGCTGACTTGCGTTAGAAATTTGGCAGCAGCTTTTGCCAGAACGGGAACTATTTCAAAATAAAAATACTTCGTGTATTTGGGAGTGACTTCCAAAAAATAAATAGATTAACATTAAAAATTAACGCAATTTTTTAAAAATTAGTCAACATCTGTAGAGAATATCCATAAATTTAATGCACAGACATTTACAAAGATGAAAAGAATACAACCTAAATATATTTAATTATTCTCCCGAACAGTTATCCAAATGTGGTAATCATGTTATTATTTTTAATTCTGTGACCCACCCCCTATGACACAGGGTATCTCGACTCTCTTCAGGTGAATTGCAATTCGATCTTGAGATATGATTTGGAACGATTTACTATTGATTACGACAAGTGTTACAACTGTTAATTTTCTTTTAGACTGGTTGAAACTAAGTGCTATACATTTAATGTATCATACAGTTTAGCTCGTAGCTATTCCAGATAATAGGAAATGAAACTTTTTGAATGGTACTTGGGTGAACGTGAATGATAAATTCAGCAGAGATTTGCTTTCAGTCTTCTCCTCTCTTCGATCTAGTGTTTAAGAACTTCGTTTGAAAAGCATTCTCACATGATTAATTAAAATTGCAAAGCATCCGTAAGCAATTTATTTCTGACGCCACAATTGTTGCTGAGTAAACAGTACTTACTTTTATAATTTGATATAAAAATCAGGTACAGCTAGTTAAAAAAAAAAAACAAAAAAACGGACATGTCAAAAGTTTATTTAAGGAAAAATATTCTTACTGGATATAAATCATTTCGTCTTATAGGTAATGATAGAGTGGGTCAATGCACTGGAATATATGTAACATTTACGAGAAGAAAACTGCAAGAAACTGCTAGGAATAGCATCCAAATACGGTTACAGTAACAATTCTACGTAACCTTACAATACAGAGACAGAAAATCTTAAGCTTTCGTCCAAAGATCGTGAGCAATGACCAAAAAAAAAAAAACAGGTGCTTTCTTATTAACATTGTAGTCCCTGCAGATTTTAATACGCCTTTAAAGTTTAAAAAATCTATCAAAATAAAAGTATCTTGAAAGGGAATTCTTTAAAAAAAAATGCGGCACATGAGGACATCAGTACTTCCAGTTGTAGTCGGTGCCGTCGGATAGGTTGGCAAATGTTCCGATATACTTATTGAAGGGATCTCTGGTAGCACGTGCCTTAATGAAATACAAAAGATGTTACACACAGGTACAGCTCACACATTACGAAGGGTTCATCTATGTAAAATGTGTGTAACCTAAGTATTTTATTTACAAAATAATGATCGGTGGATAATGTTATGAGGCCATATCTGATCCTAGGTCTCTGGTTGGGACCCGAAAGGAAATGTGTATCCAACAGAAAACCATGATGATAATAATAATAATAATAATAATAATAATAATAATAATAATAATAATAATAATATAATAATAATGTACATAATTATAATGTTAGTTAGGATCCCGAACTCTGGCGTAGCGTCTTGAGAGGCTGCTCTGATCAACAGTTGCATAATATCGGGGTTCTTACAGTGCCATGTTGCACATGGAAGGATGTCTGTGCATGCAGCTCCGGTGAGCAAACCCGATGGTACATTATGCTGCAGTATACGCCATTTCTCATCCTGTACATTTTACATTAGTTAACCGACGGCTAATACTTAGTCATTGCTTTAACAATCTAACCCATCGTAATTATAAACAACAAAAGATATCAAACTAGACTCTTGAGTGCTATTTCCGATAATATAGACAATGCCATCTCCCTACATCTTCTGGCAAACGTATTTGTGTTCGCTGAATTTAATGACCACCATGCCAGGAAGCTTAAACAATATGTCCCTTAACTTTCTGGCATCCAAACACTTCAATTTTAAATCACTCAATTTCTCACGCAAGTAGTTGACTTACTCATGCGTTTAACCTGTAACCCTGATGAAAACACATCTCTTCTCGATCTATTTTTTACCTCTAGCCCTGAATCTTATCGTACTCCGCAGCTTCTCTCTCTTGGCAACTGTGATCATGATGATGTATCCGAAAAACGCCGCCTTTTTCTCCTCCACCAGCAAAGTACGTGCTACCAACAGAATATCTTTCTATCAACGAGCAGATTGGGACTCGTTCCCTGATTTCCTTCGTGACGTCTAAATTAAAGTTATAATCACCCTGTTAATAATGGAATTAAAGTTTAATCATCCTATTAATAATGGAATTAAAGTTATAATCATCCTGTTAATAATGGAATTAAAGTTTAATCATCCTGTTAATAATGGAATTAAAGTTATAAGCATCCTGTTAATAATGGAATTAAAGTTTAATCATCCTGTTAATAATGGAATTAAAATTTAATCATCCTGTTGATAATGCACGTCTGAGGTCTCCTCCTCGATGAAAGCTGGCATCGATGCTTTCATTCCAGAAGGGAAACTTTTTTTCTTTTTTTTTAAGCGTTTCAGTCCAAGCAAGCCACTGTTTGTTGCCTGCTTGATTGGTCTCTATAGTCCACTGGAATAACTTCTTCCGGCTGTACCAGAAGAAGTCGATTTGTCTCTGCTCGTAACGAGTGCAAGCTTGTCGTCAATGAAGAGAAGTTACTTTTTTCTGATAGAATGAAACAACGTATAGCATCTCGCAAGTTCAGCTCTAGAGATTATTGGCGGCAAGAATGTGCTGAACAACAGCAAATCTTCGATCCCCCTTCTATGCAATCAATTCAACGTCATGACATCTACAGCAGATAAATTGAAATGCTTTGTTCGGAAATTCTGTTTCAGTTCAAAACGCGATACATCTGGAGTACCCACACCTGATTTTCCCCAAGAACTGATTGATATGTGCATAATCCCATGATTTGTCTTGGACATCATTTCGAAATTAGACACTAATAAGGTAAGTTGAGGTGACGGGATACAAGTCGTTTTCATATAGAAATGAGCTCCCGAGCTGGCTTCAGTTCCCTCCAAACTATATAACTTTTACCTCGCTGCTTCCTGCTTTCCAGCTTGTTGAATGTCCTTTTCTGTAGTCGCTGTTTTAAAGAAATCTGGAGAACATTCTGACACCTCTAACTATCGTCCTATAAGTCTCCTACTGCTTTTTCGGTAAAACATTCGAGGCATATATTAGAGAGGTTAAGACTCTTACCTCTCATGACCTACACTCTGAAAAGAAAATATGGCTTCATTTTTGCTAGATTTACCTCTGATGTGCTAACGGCCATCACTGAATATGCATATCAAACTCTGGATAATAACGACGAAGTTCGAGCTGTGTCTCTAGATATCTCAAAGGGATTTGACAGGGTTTGGCATGCTGGTGATTTACGTAAATTCCATGTTTATCATTCCTATCTGTTATGGTCCGGTTCCTTGTACCACGGTGATAGTCCAAAGTAGAACCAATAAAGAAGAACTCGAATACGGATATGGAATAACATAGATATAGTACAAACAGGAATATACAGAGAGGTAGAAAAGTGTTAGTACGAACAATTAGGGTTAGTAGTAAAGTTCTGAACGTGACTCTGTTTCGGACTGCCTCTGACTCGACTGACTGACTCGCTCGCTCTGACTGACAGATTCCTGACAGACCTCACTTCAGACTGAACTCTGAATTTCCTGCTTCCTCTTGAGGCGCAGTATTTATTACGTATGGAATAGTTCATTATGTTATTATGGGCAAGGTCCCATAACACTATCAAATCGTGAAATGAAGGTCGTTTTTAAAGGGCTCACTTCCGTATGTGTTCACACGAACGCGGGTGTCGCCTAAGGCTCTATTCTGGGTCCTCCGCCGTTTCTGACCTTCACCACTCGTGTTATCACTACCCCCGTTGGCATTCATGCAGATGACGCTACCATACATTCTTATCTCAATAGCAAATCCGTCACTGTTTTCAAAGTTAACCTGGCCGCTGTTCTTGAAAAGGATCTCCAATCAGTGGTTAACTGTTACGGGAAATGCTTGTAAATTCTAATTCCTATAAAACTGAACTGATCTCATTTAACAACCGTAAGGAAACTTCGCTGTCAGCCATTAGCATGTTCAGTCTTCAAAGTCAGGATTAGTACTGTCTAACAGATCGCTCACACCGCAACCGGATATGAGACAAAGTCGAGGGTTAAAGTGAGGCTACCTTACATATCGAGCAAAAATTCCAAAGCTCCATCGGCAATGTTTCGAAAAGAATGGAAATAGAATTTTGCAATTACGATTTAATTTCTATAAGAAACTGCAATTGGCATTACCTCTGTATCTTTTGCAAGAAGTTTCTATTCTAAAAGTTCCTTTTCTCGAACTTCTTGCCCGTGGAAATATGTTCCGATTTCTTGTTTCTCTGTTACCTACGAAGCTCAAAGATGTAATTGCAATATTTAACGCCAGCTTCTCTCTTCCTGAATACTTTTCATTCATTGGCCTTTTAACTCACAAATGTCTTCTTGTTTTCTTACAAACTCACTAACATGGATAGGTCCAGAAATCAGCTAATATTTAGAATATTTCCATTAAAGCGTTCATCAGAATGTTGTTCCAGACAATTTGACAGCGGTTTCTTTCAGAAAATAGCTCTTCAGTCACCCACCAAAACGAAAAGCGTACCCTAAAACCATTCCGCTAAACTGCCTACCAACAGAACCATTCTGAAGGTTGAAAACATCCACGACATTTAAGAAAGTTGCATTATTATCGAAAGATTTCCTGAAAATGGCGAATCAGAGTATTGTTTCATGATACTTCCAGAAAACATGCCATCAACAAAATCGATTTAGATAAAAAGATGCCAATGTTTGCATTCATAGAAACACTCCACTCGTACCATTTGAGAAAAAAGCCCCACTCCAGAAGAATTCTAGAAAACAATGTACTGAAGAACAATTTACAGAAATCAGCTTCTACCACAGATATATTCCAGGAATGAGACCAACAAAATCTTTTCCAAAATAAAGATATGTATCAGAATTTCTCACTAATTTAAAATGATTCAATTTCTTGAATATATTGGTAACTATATACTTGCAAACAAAATTCAGTTATAAACAATATTATTATTTACTTTGATTTCTGTTGTATAGACATTTAATTCCAGAGATTTAAGTTCACAAATGACTCCATGATAACTTCGACTGATCATTTGTGCCCCAAAACAAAACAAACATTTTACATCGATAAATGTCTTCGTAATATGTGAGCTACATTTATGAGTACAATATTTTGTATTTTTTGAAGGTATGGACTACAGGTATTCGCTTCAATGAGGCTATCGGAAGCTTTTACAATCAATCAAGGCTCGAACTAAAACTGGAATTATTGATGCCCTACTGAGGTTAGATTATGTCCATTTCCATTTCAGTATCCTTGCATTTTGATAGTTTTTTTTTATAACTGACTGAATATCTTCATCATGATTCGATCCCCAAATGATGCCTGTTGAGTGCTGTTTTGTCGAAATTATCCATGAAAATGATTTTGTATTCTTCTAAATTAATATTTTTATTAACTCTGTTTTCGTGCTTTTTTATTCATTATTTCAATTCAATTCATTTTCGATGGATTTAACTGTTTGTGGTGGAATCTGTTCCAATATGACTGGATTAATGCAAATATTGTTTCGCTCGTCAACGCAAATCTTTTTAATGTTTCATTTCTGTCATTTTCGTTCTGCTATTTTTTAAAACGAAATGATTTTATTTTTTCATATCAATCCACCTTCATTTTACTATTTCTTGATTAGTTTGAAATTAATTAATATTTTCCTCTAAACAAAAGGAACATTTTCCGTCAAGAAGTTTTCTAATTGATTTATAAATAAAATACGGTCTTTTTTAATTTTAGAAACATAACAGAAGATTCTTGCACTGAAAATTAAAATCTCAACCCAACAAAAGAAAATGCAATTTTTACTGCAATGCTGAGATCGGAAGTCTAAACACACACATATATATTTATATATAGACAGTGGGGTTGAATACGTGATCGTACACATGAAAATATTTCATATTTTTATTTGTTACATATTAAATTAACAAAACGGGAATATATATATATACTGTATCAGATTGCATACTATAAATGTATGCATATAAAACTAAATAATATTCCATGGGTAAGAAAATATAGCAATATTTAAACTTTTAGGAGTTTAAAAAATGATGGTACAGCAGAACAAAAACATGTTTTCTCCATTTAATATTAAGCACAACAGCAACCAATCTCTTCCAGTAATCTTTAATTAATGGCTCGCATAATTTAGTAAGTATTTTTCCCATTCTTCCGTAATAATTGTATTCAGGTATTTTGATGTTTGTTGGACCTCTATCACGGATCTTATTTTTCAAAAACCGCCATAAATTCTCCATTAGATTCAAATCCGGTGACTGACTTGGCCATTATAAGATGTTAACGTTGTTATCCGCAAGCCAATTCATCGTACTCATAGCAGTATGCTTGGGATAATTGTCTTGCTAGAAGTTCCAATTAAGAGGAAGCCCGAGATTCTCTATAGAAAGCGATAAATTATCGCTTAGGATATATTGATATTTTTCTGAATTCATTCTACAGTCTATAAATGCTAGGTTGCCTACACCTCGCATCGAAAAGCAGCCCCAAACCATGACACTACCCCAAGCAAAATTGACAGTTTGTTTGGTGTTCTTGGGTGCGTATGCTTCACCGTCTTTCTTCCACCATGCATGATTCAGGGAATTTCGACCGAACAACTCAATTTTATTCTCATCTGTACAAAGAACTCTTTCCCATTAAGAATTTACCCTATCTTTATGCTCTGTCGCAAAATTCAACCTGGCATCTCTATGCCTTTTCAGAATGAGTGGTGTCTTCCTTGGGGAGCGCGAATTTATACCGTGTCTGCGTAGTTAATTAAAAATCGTTTGCTTAGTTACGTTAACACCTGACAAACTCAGATCATTCTGAAGGTCTTGTTTGATGGCCATTGGGTTATTTTGGACCTGTCGCATCAACTTTCTTCGTAATCTAGGAGAGATCTTCCTGGGAGCACCGGGTCTGCCATTATTCTGAACAGTATTACGTCTTTTAAATCTCATAATAATTGAACCAATTTTTTAAAAAGGCATGTTCGTGTCACTGGTGATGTTTCTGTAACATTTTCCATTGTTCCATAGCATAATAATTAAGTCTTTTGAGCACAAGATATTTTCTTACATCTAGCCATTATTAAAAACGTTATCATTGAATAGTGACTGCTGAATGATCCAATTTTGAACTGAATGTTGCAATAGAGCTACTGAGAATTCTAGAACTGTTTAGAATCTTCTACTTTGAAATACAACCAAAATCTACAGTATTAATACAAAAAATTAATACTGTACGAACACTCTTTACCAGTATTCGAAATATAAAAATTTGCATAACTATCACTTATCCATTAATTTCTAATTTTATATTAGAGATTCTGATTCTATGCCCCAAAATACATATATAATATTGTTATTCGAGGTTTTCATTTGCTATAAGTGAGAATAACAAGCATTTACTTGCTGCACGATCACGTATTCAAACCCACTGTGTGTGTGTGTATGTATGTATATATATATATATATATATATATATATATATATATATATATATATATATATATATATATATATATATATATATACACATTATTTACATTATTCGGACTATTGTTCTCCTCTTTGTCGGCATATTTATCAGAACGTTTCGGCCGTTGAACGCTCCAGCCTTCTTCAGGTGGTTGGAATTTATATATGTATAAATATATATATATATATGTATATATATATATATATATATATATATATATATATATATATATATATATATATATATATATATATTAAGAAAGGGACAAAGTCCGACAATTTATTTATTAAAGACATTTTTATGTTTAACATTCTTTTTATAGATACAAGTATTTAAGTAAATGCTCTGTTTATAATAATTAATACTGTTTATTATAAACAAAGCATTTACTTAAATACTTGTATCTATAAAAAGAAAACAAAACATAAACATAAAACATAAACATAAAAATATCTTTAATAAATTGTCGGACTTTGTCCATTTCTTAATGTGTGACGTCTTTTGTTTACATTTGATACGCCATGAGCAGTTATGAATATACGAGTTTCATGGAAGATTGAAGTTTATAAGCAGTAAATTCGACCCTCCCAACCGAACGATCCATTGTGGCCGAGCGGTTAGGCACGTCAAGGTAAAAGACGGTTCCGTATAGTGTGCAGGTTCGAGTCCTGTCAAAGGACGAAGATTTTCTTTGAAAATTTCTCGGACTTTCACGCCGGTAAATGTTATTTAATACTGTTTATTATAAACAGAACATTTACTTAAATACTTGTATCTATAAAAAGAATGTTAAACATTAAAATATCTTTAATATATATATATTAATTGACGAATATCAAAATTAAAATCCCATAGGTAATAATTTTTTTTTTTTTATTTCCTGAGAGCGCTAAAAATTGCAGCTCTCAATCGTCAAGATCTAAAAATAAATTACGAATGGAGAAAAATACACTTAAAATGAAGACTTATTGCTATCTTATTTAGAGAGTGCAAAATGGCAAGGAGTGTTGCCCTATTTTGAAATATTAGGTTAGTGCAAAAATAATGACGTAATAATGTCGTTTATTGACGTTAAAAATACGTCAAAAAACATTATTACGTCATTATTTTTGCACCAAACTAATACTTACTACAGATTTAACGTTAGTTTGTTATTTGGTAAATGGCGAGGGGAATAAAGAGCAGTTGGTATGAATTAGGAATATTTTCATTTGGTCATGGCAACCGCCTAATTTCAATGTTGATATATTTCATTCAACTAATTATTTGTAAATAATATTCAAAAGGGAATGTTTTTTTAAGATTTAGCTCAAAATTCACATAAATTTCGACATAGAGCACTCCCTGTATCTATATTCTCCAGGAAATTCTATACGGCTTTCCATATTGTGTATATACATACATTATATATATATATATATATATATATATATATATATATATATATATATATATATA
This sequence comes from Acanthosepion lycidas, assembly GCA_963932145.1. Taxonomy (NCBI): domain Eukaryota; kingdom Metazoa; phylum Mollusca; class Cephalopoda; order Sepiida; family Sepiidae; genus Acanthosepion; species Acanthosepion lycidas. The sequence goes on along the minus strand of OZ010595.1, from coordinate 23,627,571 downwards.
TATATATATAAAGTCTGATTGAATACATTACGGACATTACGTCTGCTAATTTTTAATAAAACCCATACATACTCACGAATGTATTGATGTCAAATGATGATAGAAGTGTGCTATATAGCCATGAAAATTTCTTTTATTTTCATTTTACGAGTAGTTTCGATCTTCTTCCAAGATCATCTTCAGGGGTCGAAGTGGTACAAAAATATGTTGTTCATTAGTACGAAGAAGTGTTTTGTTATCCATCACCGTAATTTTTTCATCATGCTTTTAAATATGAAGTTTATTCGCGACCATGATCGGAGTTTATTAAAAATTAGCAGTCATAATGTCCGTAATTTATTCAATCAGACATGCCTAAAAAAGTATTTGCTGCTTAAACATACAAATATATATATATATATATATATATATATATATATATATATATATATGTGTGTGTGTGTGGATGTGTGCGTGTATGTGTGTATATGTGTGTGTATGCATGCATGCCTCTATTCTGTTTGAGAAAGAGAAATTTAGAGAAATAAACAGTGTATAACATACTTATGATTTTAAAAATTGTGAAGTAAATATAAACTAAATTGAAAAATAAAACCCCTATGAATTATCTAATACAATAAAAAACGGGAAGTTGCGTTAACCTATCACTGTAACGGCCTGAATTACTCAACAAATTAACTAAAACATTATTACGTACATCTGTTGATACGAACACATAGCGGATGTCAATCAATGGGCAAGCTTAATACAGACCCTTCACTCTTTACTCCATAATAAAATGCATTCTTGAAAATTCTTACGCAAAAAATTGTTTAGTCAGCGCCTGTTAATGATTAATATATTTTATAATATTAACAAAATACTCATTATCCTAAATTGCAGAAGTTTTTTGTGTTTGTTATTTCTTTTCCAAGAATAAATCTTTAATGGTGTATTCTTAGATTAATTAATATTGGAAGACAACATTTTCTTCTTTTAGTTTTACAGTTTTATAGTTTCTGCTCTCAGCATTTTTCAGCATGAATTCCGCTTACTTTCTCATAATTAACTCTCTTCTTTTTTCCCATCACCATTCTATATCAACTATTCCTTGTACATAGCAAATAGAATAATTATTCACTCGAATAAGCATAAAAGAAACATGATTGTATCTCTTGTTTTCAATTTTTCCGTATTTTTGTATGGCATGACTCACTAATCCCTTAAGTCTTATTTACAGCAATTTATTATGAATTGGAATCTCAAGAGATAATTTATTCTTCCGGCTTTAATAGTCGATTAATCTCATTGATATTCTCTGATTAGTCGCGTTTATAAGCATCTGTTTTCCGACTCGTCTTTCATTTGTCTAGCGGGAGTTTCATCTTCAGTAGGTGTTTTTTTTTTTATTAATTTTTCAATTCATAATTGTCTGAATTGTCAAAGTTAAACTTTGGAAATTTCTTGAATACACAAATGACGCAACTGATTTATTTTTATTTTAAAGATCACATCATTAACTATATTGTACAAATAGGTTCAATTTGAAATATACTTCTAAAAATGTTTAGATCAACGCAGTTACCAATGAAAACGAGAAACAAATTTCTTATAAAACTCGGAGGTATTTAGAAAAATAACATTTATCGGCTGCTTGTTCTCAACTTTTTATTGTTGAAATGGCTAGATGTAGCCGGAAGTTCTATTATGATTGCTTTTTTCTCCTGTCGAAGTCTCTTCCGGTTTTTAATTTCCGTCGCCCAATTACGATCTTCAAATATTTAAAATTAAAAATAAATATTAAATAATAGAAAATTTAAAAAGACAGAGAACACGACTGGCGCTGTCTTTTTTAATGTTCTTCTTTTATTATCATCCAGTAATTTGCTGCGATTTCGTAGGTATTATTCATCATCCTGTATCCCTTTTTTGAAATGCCTCTGGAACTCACTTCCGTCTTCTTGCTTTCCGGTCAACTTTGATCTCCAAAACGTTAAAATGCAATGTCAATCGTTATCTTCTGTCTTCTTAATTCCTATTCTGTTATTGTTTTCTTTTCTTAATAATGATTTTATTTTTCTAATATTTTTTCGGTGTCAGTAAGACGTTGAGACTTGGCGCATTTGGTGCATGGAGCAAAATGATTAAACAAAAAATAGAGATAATGTCGAAAACAATAACCCTTCTCAACGTTTTCTTTCACGTTTCAGAAGTTAGACTAAAAAACAGAAGCAATAATATATATATATATATATATATATATATATATATATATATATAATTAAAACGAAGGATGGTTTGCGTATTCTTCTTGTTATATGTCGATTTAATAGTCAGGTTAATAAAATTTGAGGAATAATCTTTTGCCAAAATCAAAAAATGGAAATTATCCTGAAGAAACACGCACGGAATTCCCTATTCGGTTCAGTAACCACGAAAAAAAAATCATCAAAGGCCACAAAAGAAGAGGTCCTATCGCTGAACACTTTAACCAAACGTTTCATAACATTGATGGCATCAGATGCGTACTTCTAGCGTCTTCAGGCAACAGCCGACAAGAAAGACGCAGATCGCAGTTGAAATATATTTTCAAAATAAATTCACATATTGAGAGATTAAAACGGGGATTTAGATTTTCACAGTGAGTATCATTTTCATAGGGAATTCTAATAAACAACAACTTTTCTCGGAAGAGTAAGTAGCATTCCTTTGTTTATTATATTGATATCGTTGAAAAAAGACGCTGGCGTTTCAAAATATTCCAACCTTCAAATCTTTCTCTTTGGGCTTCAGTTTAGTATAAATTTCAATAGGTAACAAATATGATCAATCTTATTGACATTATTTTTATTTTGTTGACATTTTTATTACTGAGATTTTATTAAACGGGCAATTATATATATATATATATATGTATGTGTGTGTGCGTGTGTGTGTGTGCGCGTGTTTGTTTGTGTGTGTGTCTGTGCGTGTGATTGTTTAAATGTCGACATTGTGATCAACACCCATTAGAGACAGTCTGTTTCATGCTTAAAGGCAATCGTCAGGTCAGGTGTTGATCTCAATGTCTTCTTTTATATTTACATAGTATATATTCTTGATATCGATCACTTAAACTGATAAATATAGTATACGTTAATACTGTATTTTATCATATATATATATATATATATATATATATATATATATGTATGTGTATATATATGCAATGTATATATAGATATATATAACGATATATATATATATGTGTGTGTGTGTGTGTGTGTATGTGTGTATGTGTGTATGCAATATATATATATATATATATATATATGTGTATACACACACACACAGATATATATATATATATACTAAAATGTATTTGCATTGATGTCCAGGGAAAATCTATTTTCCCATTGACGAAATGTTCATCTATATGAAGTAAATGTTTTGGATCTCATTAATTATGATTCACTTATATGCTCTATAATAAAAAAAACAAATATATTGACCTCTATTTTGTGTATCAGCTTTAATAATTTATATAAATAGTATCTACTTGGATTACTTACCCACGGATTTTTTTCCTATATATATATATATATATATATATATATATATATATATAATGAAAACGGAGATCACCACTACCCTCTGCGAGATGAAGTTGAATAATAGACACTGGGAAATACCAAAGCATAATGAATCAGAGGCAAATAGCAGGCTACGAAAATCTCCTAACCTGGCCAAACACAGACATGAATACTAAATGGGAACCGGATAATACAGGGATCTAGAGAAAAATAAGTTTGTGATAAGAGCTCTTGAAACAATGATTACTGAGCATGAGGTTTATGAATAGTAAAAAATCCCTGATTTCCCCAAGGGCACATGGAAATAAAAAGCTTTGGTTTAGTTATCCTAAAAGAGGATTTAGCCATACAGCTGTGAGTTCAGTAATTGGTCACAGAGAACACCTTGAGTTACTGAATTTAATTAGTTGAAATTTAGGTATCCCAATAATTACAAAACATAAAATTAGAACAATCTACCGCGCTGAGCTAAATAAAGGGTTCGGTTCGAAATTCCAACATATATCACCTGATGAAAGCAGGCGCGCACAACGGCCGAAACCTCCTCGTGTATATGACAATAAAGACGAGGACAACAGTCCGAACGATGGAAATAGTGTAAAGAAACGTATTTTTATTTTATTTACGCACGCACACACACACACACATACAGACACACACACACACATACAAACACACACACACACATACAGAGACACACACCCACATACATATATACTGACCTACGCATTTTCCATCTGCTTCTGTATCTATGTGTGATTCTGTTCGCCTATGTAGTTAGGTAGTCAACTATATTGTAAATTCGTGTGACAGAAATTTCTGATCTCGATTAGTTTTCTCTACTGAACCATTTGAATCAAATCAATTCTCACCGTCGGCTATTATTCACGGATTGGAAGCTCTTATTTAGATATTTATTCTTTCGTTAGGGTTTTCTTTCATGCGAATTGTTTTTTGTTTTGTTTTTTTTTTCTACCTAATTTCTCTTCCAACGAATAAAATAAGCAATTCGTTTTCTTTGCTATTCCGTGTGGAGATTTCAAGTTTTGTCGAAAATGGGTGCGGTGGAAAAATAGCCAAATGGCGCACGGTTTGTTTTTTTTTGTTTTTTTTTTTTTGGTGTTGGTGGTGGGGATTCAAAATGAAAACTCGTTTTACTATCGGACGTGAAAAAAGAATTACATTTAAACTGGTCGACGGGAAAATAATGAAATTCATTCTTAATGAGATTTAATCAAGTCGAAAGAGAAAAAAAATATATCATTTTCGTCGGAATTTTGTGGGTTTTTTTTCTTTTCTTTCAAATGTTTTATCTACGGCTAGTATTTAAAAAAACTTCTTTGTTTGCACACGCTTACATAGTTTTCAAACATAACGGGAATCTCGATATACAATGACAGCCATTTCTTTCCGGCTGAATCTTTTAAACGCCACATTTTTTTAAATACTTAGGACTATTTTTATAAGGTCTTAACTAGAGAGCTTATCATTACCTTTTTTAACCGACTCTTACCAGGTAAAGCAATTGGACATTGTGAGTGAAAACAAGGGATGAACCCTCTATTTCGGTTCAAATGATCAGGGAGGAGAGTGAACCAGACAAAAAAAGAAATTATTTAATCTGTTGTAGGGAAACAATAATAAATAAGTTGAAATAGATATTAGAAGGTATTGGAAAACCGATGTAAACAATAAAGAGGGGGAAAAAACTCTACACCTGTTATCGAAGACGCAAGAATGATTAAACCGTAATATATACCATTTTATAAAATTCTACGTATCCGACTTTTGGGTAATTTTTTTAATTTGGGTAGCATTTTCAAAATCAAAATTATTCTATAAAGAGACGTTAAATATTTACTAACCCCAAAAGAGACTGACGACAATTTTTATTTAAAAAAAAACTATTCCAGTTAAAAGAGAAAATAATTTACTAAGAGGAAATATTTAGAAAGTGCTTTAATCGCAAAATTTTTGTCCAGGATTTTCCAACATTTCACCATATGTAGGCCTAATATCACAATGTGCAATATTTGATGACAAAAAATGGCGGAAAACAAACAAAAATAAAAGGAAAATAAATTAAATCGCCTAGTTTCAGTCAGTTGTTTGCCATGCGTGAAACTCATGTAGGCGATCATGTATCTTTCGATACATGACTTACAAGGCAGATTTTTTTTTTCCCGCATTTTGTTGCAATTTCTTTCTGAGGTTGACCAGTTGCCATCCAAGGCTATAGAACCCGGTTAGTCCTACTATTAGGTTGGAGCAAAAATAATGTCGTTTTCTCACATAGTAACATATGTGAGAAAACGACATTATTTTTGCATCAACCTAATATTTACCCATAGCTAAGGGGAGAAGTAGCGGATTCATACGTTTCCTAGGGGTATTAGCTAGTAAGTGAATGTAATGGATTCGACTGGAATTTGAACTCGGCTCTCCGATTCCTCAATCCAAGATATTAAAAAAAATTAAAATCGACAGCGGCGTTCAATTTCATGTGTCGTCGCAAAAAAAATATCCACACATACACACACAGCAGAACACAAGGCACAACTCACGCACACATAAATTTGCCGTTGTGATTAGTATGTTCACTTCTTTCCGGCTATAAGACAGTTTTAAATTCACCATGTTTGATATATCATGAACGTGAATTCCTTATATTGTGTTCGCCTTGGGAAAGGCATGAAAAGCATACCATGCGCTACATGAATCGGTCATAACCTAGATTCTGGTTATACTGGCGCTGTTCAAACTGCTAATCGTGGCATATTATGCGGTCTCTCCGAGAAACTGTAACTAAGTTCGGCTGAGCATGGTTGCAGTATATACCACAGGTGGCCTCTATGCTGGATAAACAATAATGCCCGTCTGCGACAGGGAGAATATATATATATATATATATATATATATATATATATATATATATATATATTATATATATATATATATATATATATATATATATATATATTAGGAATAAAAATGACAATAGGAAAACTGTTAATTGCTGACGCGTTTCGTCCAATGTGGACTTTATCTAAGCAAAATACGAAAATGAAATTAAATGAACAAAGTAACTAATAAAAACAGAAACAGAATGTACCTAGCAACTGGAATGGAGAGAAACGCTATTTTCATATTTTTACCTGAAAAATAACGTTATTGTCACGTGTGGAGAATATTGTCATTATATCTGTGTTGATGTATTCAACCATTTTCTTTTGATTTTTTGAATCTGTTGTGTATATTTGTTTGTAAGAGCATTAATTTTGTTAATATATATATATATATATATATATATATATATATATATATATATATATATATATATATATGAATGATAATAAATACACATAGGTAGCACAACTTTGAACTTCATACCCAAAACACTCAGCAGGAGCTGAGTTTTGTCCAGGAAACACAGTTGTGCTATCCATGTGGAAGAAAATATATATTTATTATTAATATATAAGTTTTAATTTTATTATACTATATCGAGCCCTATTTTAATAACAACACCATTCAATGTACTATATATATATGTACTATATATATATATATATATATATATATATATATATATATATATATATATATATATATATATATAGTCAAACCTAGTGAGCCAGACAAACCTACCCAGGTTTCACCTAAGCGGATCTTCAAGGAAAGCTATATATTTTCTTCCACACGGGTCGCACAATTCTGTGTTTCCAGCACAAAACGCAGTTCCTGGTGAGTGTGTCGGGCATGAAGTCCAAAGTTGTGCTACCTATGTATTATTTATTATCTATCTATCTATCTATCTCTCTATCTATCTCTATCTATCTATCTATCTATATATATATATATATATATATATATATATATATATATACTCCGAGGTTACAAGCTGTTTCATGCTAGGCGCAGCCATTAGGCCTGGCGATTGCTTCTAGCATGAAAGAGCCTCTCGCCTCTGAGTGTTGACTTCAATGTTCACTTTTAGATTTTTAGATTTATATTTACCTACGCTCTATCTCTGATACTGAGCACTTTATCCCATAAATAAAGGACACCTTAAAACTATATATATATATATATATATATATATATATATATATATACACACTCGTGGGTATGTTTCGATTACCAAGGTATATTACGTAGATTAGTATATTTTTACTTCTGACGTTATGACTCCACTTTAACTCCGAAATGTCGTAACGTTTTGTTTTTTTATATTTCTTTAATAAATCATTTTTGTCATAAGTTACCTACTATCGACTGAATAATAACAATAATAGTATTGAAAGATGAAAGCTTTCGTACAGCGTTGTAAAATATTTATATATATATATACAAGTGTAGAATTTTTGCATGACCATTCGCCCTTACATGGAGGATTGCTGCCATATATGGTCTGGTGCCCCTTCTGTTTGCCTCGAGGTTCTTGATAGGCTCCAGAGGCGGATATGCAATGTAGTTGGCCCTGCTCTGTCGTCTCGTCTACAATCACTTTCTCACAGACGCGCCGTCGCCTCCCTCTGTCTGTTCTACAAATACTTCCATGGAAATTTCTCCGAGGAGCTCCATTCGCTGGTTCGCAGACGTCATGAGTTCAAGCGCCATACGAGGCCGGCATTCAGCTCTCACCCCTAAATGTAGCCGTCTCTTCTACTCCAATAGCTTCATGTCTCGCACCTGTCGCCTGTGGAACTCCCTTCCCTATTCCTGTTTCCCTGTGAGCTATAATCTCCAGCTATTCAAGTGTAATGTCAGTCGACATCTCAAGTTGCCTTGATCTATCCACTACCCTCATCCTTTCTTCTATCACTCCTATCTGATCTTACTCTAAATTTTTCTGTAACCCCTTGCGTCCTAGTGGCTCCTGCCTTGCTTGGGGGGAAATGCTTAAAAAAAAAATGGAATAAATTCCAATAACCAAAGATACTATTCTTAAAAGAGTGCTCAATACAGAGTAGAGCAAAAATAATTTATTCAAAAAGTAGGTATCGTAATAGTACTGCTATATCGAGTTGTATGTTGGACAGATGGATAGAGCATCGAAGTGAAGCTATGATGGGATTAAGCAAGGAAAAGTAACAGGAATGCTTTGAGGCTATACATTTTACACATTGTATCAGATTAAAAATTTCAAAATCTTAAACGAGATAGGAAAAAATAATGGCGGGAAATATACATGCAGAAAAGCATTTAAGGATTAATATTTCACAGGCTTCACCCCCCCCCTTAAATTCAGTCTATAGGTATCCTAGATGGAAATCCGTCCGTAAAATTACCATGAAAGTATTTATAGAAAAAACATAGTGAAATTACATTACGACGGTGTGAAACTCACTGAAGCTGAAATACCAGATCAGGACCAATAATATTGCAGATTTTTTTTGGATTATATGAAAGCTCTCTAAATATAACACATCAGCATCAGACCGAATTGTAATCTCTTCAATATATACGCTATGTAGATTCTCTGTAACTTGCCTAAAAATATGTTCATGATAATTGTTCTGAGTAGTTATGCTCTTTAGTATCTAGACTTTATGAATTCCTGTGCTGTACTAGATTGGCGGCAATGTCTCATATTTCTACTGTTGAAATTGTCAGATGTAACCGTAAGTTTTATGCTAACAGTTTCTTCTCTCACCCTTCTCACTTGTAGAACACTCTTACGGTTTCTTGATTTCACGTCTCCAACTTTAATATTCAAAGATGTAGATATTCTGTCAATTCGAATCTTCTGTCTTGTTAATTCTTGTTCTTTTGATGTCCTTTCTTTTTCTCGTATTCTTTCAGGCTGATACCCCACTTGCGTCTTAGTGAATTTATTTCTTTAGCCGGGAGTTTATATATAAAGGCCCAGCAGCCACACCTCTGTAAGTAGAAGGAATGGCTGCTTGGTCTTAATATATTAGGTTCGTGCAAAAATAATGTCGTTTTCTCACATATGTTACTTTTATATATGATTTCTGAATTAATTCATTGATATATATATAGCCATGTTATATATCATTTTGAAGTGCGTTTTTTTGCTCTATCGAATCGTGTTATTCGTTACCGTTCTCAATCTCTTCATTCATTTTTTGCAGGCTTTTCGACAGCATGGACAAAATTCAAATCCGCACGATTTTCTTGTTCCAGTTCAAACTAGGCCGAAAAGCTCCCGAGACAGCTCGTGATATCAATGATGCGTTTGGCCCAGGAACCACTAACGAACGTGTGGCACAACGGTGGTTCAAGAAATTTCGCAATGGTGACGAGAGACTCGAAGATGAAGACGGTCGCAGCCGGCCGACTGCGGTTGATAACGAACATTTGAAAGCCTTAATTGAAGCCGATCCTCGCAAAACCACACGAGAAGTTGCTGTTGAACTCGAGGTCGACACTCAACAGTCGTTCGCCATTTAAAGTAAATGGGGAAGTCAAAAAAGTTGGATAAATGGGTGAACGATAGTCAAAAAAAAATCGTCAAAAAACGACATTATTTTTGCACCAACCTAATAATTGACTTTTGATTATATATATATTTTTTTTATTTTTCTTAGTTAATTCCATGGCTATTCTCCGTTTATTGTTTTTCAAATATTGTGTACGTAATTTACATGTTCGTCTTCAAATTGTTCCGGAGAATGAGGCTCGAAAGATGTTAGCGATAAAATAAAAATAAATAAATAAATAAATATATTTATTTATTTTTATTTTCTTGCTCTTGTTATTCAGCTCTTTTGGAGATGTATTTAATTATCTTTCGTCTTTTTTCCATGTTTCTTATGTCTTTCTTATCAGTTGTTGTATATATTTATATACAATTTATATGTGTCTGTATATATATAAATATCCGTTTTATATAACATTAATATCTTTTGCATTTAACCATCTTTTCTGAACTGCGATTAATCCTCTACAAAATGGATGCTGGATATGTAAGCAACATCCAAAATAAATTCCGCATCCAATATTAATCCTTTACACACATACACACCAAGCAATGTCAGAAAACCAATTTAACAAAAGGGACTATTTAGTGTCAAAAAAACCCAGAGAAAATGATCACGTGATAGACTATTTGGAAATGCATTTGTTACAATGCACACACGGTTTTACATTCTTTATCTTCTAGTAAGCGCTTCTAAAAGAATTAAATTCCTGTAATTGCTTCATTTTGGCATCTTCAATTTCAAGTCGCGACATGGGCTGTTCCTCTTGCCGACAAGCATACAATGTCTTCTTACAATTGAGGGTTAGTCCTGCCTTCCCGCATTTCTTATGTTAGTGAAATCGCGTATTCATGAAATTTCCCGTGGTATTTCCTTTATAGAAATTTAAAGACCAAGTACGATTGATTAAATAATAAGGTTATATAAGCATCTTCCATTGGTGGAATTCTTGTTAAGAAGGCCGACGATGAAAAGAGGAAAGAGGTGAAATTTATCATGCAAACCCTAACAAAGAACCGGTTTTGAATACTTAGAACAATATCGTCTGGTCTATTTAGTAACAAAAATAAAGGTGGTAGTTCGTAGCTAGAATGGCAGACGAGATTTTTTTCCTTTAGCCTTCGAGGTAAACACTTGATCATAGAAGTGTTCCAATCAATTGGGAGTCCATAAAAGACGACGGTAATGGCATTACTTGCGAATAGCAGAATGAAAAAGAAACAGATTTGAGAATGAATGCAGTTTGTGTGAAAATGGGAATGTAATAAAAGGCGCATAGGACGTTAGTAATAACAGCTGAACGAAAATATAGAGGGAAGGAGAAAAATGTAGGACAATGGAAAGGTATAAAGAAATGGCGGGAAATCGAAGAAGAAAAATTGGTATATAGGAGGGAGAGGCGGAGACAAAATGAGAACGCGATAGAAAGAACTGGAAGGAAGGAAAACTGCGAAGTAAATGATTAAATAAAATAATGTTCAGAAATTAAAAACAACGAGGAACAATAAAAAAATAGAAAGAATGAATGAAGAAAGAAAGAAAAAAGAAAGAAAGTAAAAGTAAAAAGAAAGAAAGGGAGACAGAAATAAAGTAAAAAGAATGAAAGACAGAATGAAGTCGAAAGCGGAAGAAAGAAATACAGGCTGAAAGAAAGAGGAAAGGAAGGAAGAAAAAAGGAGAAAATAAAGGAAAAAAAATGAAAGACAAATAAAACTGAATGCAATACTGAAAAGAAAAGAACACATAATAAAGAATGAAATAAAGAAAGAACCAAAAAATGAAGAAAGAAAAGGAGGTGAATTAAAAATGATGAAAGGAATGAAAGAAAAGATGATGTAATAGACAGTGAAAAAAGGAAAAATTGTGAAAGAAAGAGAGAATGAATGATGAAACGAATGAAAGAAAAATAATGAAGGAAATATACCGAAAAGTGACATGATATTAGGTTGGTGCAAAAATAATCTTGGTTTTTGACGTTAAAAATACGTCAAAAAGCGACATTATTTTTGCACCACCCTAATATAATGGTGACATTATGAAAGAAAGAATGAAAGATGGAAAATTAAAGAAAATAGAAAAATAAAACAAGGAAAAAAACAAACAATATCTTTTAAAAACATGTACACGTTAGAGGGAAATAGAAAAAGGAAGTTTTAAAATAAAAGTAGGAGGAAAAAGGAAGAAAGAAATGAAAGCTAGAGATTAATAAAAGCAAAAATGATGGAGTGAATGAGGAAATTATTAGGTTGGTGCAAAAATGATGACGTAATAATGTCGTTTTTTTACGTTAAAAATACGTAAAAAAAACGACATTATTACGTCGTTATTTTTGCACCAACCTAATAGAAAATTAAAGAAGGCCAAATAGAGAACAATAAAAAAAAAAGAATAATGAACGAAGGATTTTGTTAAAAAAAAAAAATAAATGAGAGAAGAAATCAGAAATATTTTAAAACCCGAAAAATGAATAACCGAAAAATGTAAAGGACGAAAGGAAACCAAAAATATAGATTTTGATTTAAAAAAAACAAAAAAAAACAAAAAAAAACGTTTCTTAGTGAATGACTCAACATAAGGTATTTTGAAAACAAGCAGATGAGAGAAAAAAATTAAAAAAAAAAAAACATTTAAATACGAACGAATGAATCAGCGAAGAACTTGGCAAAAACCAGAAAAAAAAAAAGAGAAAATGTGTAAAGAATTCAAGAATAATGTATATCTATATATTAAATGCGAATCTCAGTGTGTCACTCTGTCACACGTTTTCACATTTACTTCTAGAGGCGGTAGCCCAACATATAATACCATTCTGGAATCAGACCGACTCCGTGAGCAAATTAAAATCATTTCGAGCCGGATCCGGCCCGCAAACCTGAAATTTTGGATTCCCAAGTTTCCATTACTGCGAATGTTTTTCGGATTCCGCCATTTTGACTTCTATGATAAAACCAATTAAAGGGACATAACTCCCTGAACTGCAATACCTCATGTTCAAAAAAAAAAAAATTACAGTGCTTCAAAATAAAATTGTCCGTGTTTTCAACTTTACTTCTGGAGACCGTAGGCCAGCATATCATACCATTTTGGAATCATGCCGACTCTGTGGGCAAATTAAAAACATTTTAGGAAGGACCTGGACCTGCAATATTGGAATTTTGGACTCTCAAATTTTCATTTCTGCGATTTTTTTTCGGTGATGTTTTAGGTGATTTTTTGCGACGAATTTTTTATACGATAACAATCTTTATAACTTGGAAATTAAATTGGCAAATAAATTAATTTAAAAATCCAGCCCAATTCAGCCATGAATTAAAAACAATTATTTGTACGGAAAGTAAGGATCTACGTATATTAAATTGTCTTTAAATTAAATGGTGGCAGAAGAGACATCGTTGAACTTTTAAAAGGTAAGCTTAAATATTAATGCTATACGTAAATGCAGCTATCAATTTTGAGTTCGTCGGTATCAAATCAAGAAGCATCCGCAGGTTTTAGCTTAAATGCGAAATCCAGCGAAAATCATCCATTAAATAAAAAGAAATTATTTGTACAGAAAATAAGGACCTGAAATAAAAATAATTATTTGTACAGAAAGTAAGGACTCACGTACATTAAACAGTCTTTAACTGGCAGCAGAAGAGTTATCTTTATTTATATATTTTATTAATGTGTATGTTTACAAGTTAAACTTAAACATTAATGCAATACATAAATTTCAAGATTATGGAGTAATGGATAGTGGCTCGGACTGAGGAATCGGAGGATCGAGTTCGAATTCCAGTCGAGTCCATTGCATTCACTAATGTGCTAACACCTTGTGTGTATGAATCCTCTTCTTCTCCCCTCATCTATGAGGAAATAGAAGGACAGTGTTCTATAACCTCTGATAGCAACAGAAATAAATGGCAACCTACCGCGGGAAAAAAATCTGCCTCGTCAGTCATGTTTCGAAATATACATGATCGCCTAAGCAAGGTTCGTGCATAGCACATATGTAACTAACAAAAAGCAAAACAAAAGCATATAGTAATTAAATACATAAAAGGAAATGGTAAAATTGTTAGTTTTTTTTAAAGTTTTTAATAATAAAAATCTCAAGAATCACTCAAGTTAGCAAGTGACTTCGTTAAATGAGCGGTAAGAGTAGAGAGGTGACATGTTTATGATAAGTGAGAAAAATAACGGTTAACCCAATGTTGCAGAAGTTAAAGTTTTCTTGGTCGTGAAAGCATCCTCTCGGGAGTCTCTTCTACAAACCAACGATGATTGGGAAGAAGATGCTTAGGATGTTTTGTCCAATTGTACGTTGCATGGCTAGCTTTAGATGTGAAGGTTTGAACTGATGGAACTCAGGAATATAGCTCGTCAAAAGATTTTCCCTGGAAATAGTGATAGATTAGCAAAGATTTATCGGCGTGTGAAATAAGCTGCAGGTTGTAAAATAATCCATTGCAAGACCGTGTAGACTCTTTACAACTTGAAATCAAGACAGGAATGAGAGGACTGGATAGGATGTATCAGGTGTTCTTTTTCCAGCAGCTTTAGCGAAAGATCCTATATCTGATTCTCACTTGAGGTCTGTTTCTGGAACGTTCGGCATTCATTAACCGAGTAGCCTGTTTAACTCAAGTTTATTATCCATTCCGTAGCTATCGGGATGTGACCAAAATGTAGTATCTGTTCACCTTAACTCATATGTCAAAGGCAATATTGGCCATTTCCTTATATAGAAATATTCGGCGTCCGTTTACTGTGCAGCCTGAGCAAAAATCGTTTGAAATTTATAAAATCATTTTAATAGAATTTTCCGTAGACATATTTGAATTTGAGGTCAAGACTGGAAAGTTATAACTGGCCAGGAGGGGTCAGGTAATTATTGAAACCATACAAGGAACGGCATCTTTAGCGATGTATCGTATATATGATTTCTCACTTGAGGTCAAGAGTCTGAATCATTCGGCATTTATTCATCCAGCAACCACTGCTTCTCAACTATTTCCTTCGTTTAATTCCTTCGCCATTGGAAGAGAACCAAAATGTATTATCTGTTCTCTTCAACTCTTAAGAAAAACGTAATATTAGCGATTTCCTTATATGGAAATATTCCGTATTGGTTTATTGTGTAGACTGACATTTATAAATAGAATATTATATTATTAAATAGAATATTATTAATAGAATATTCCCGGAAAATAAGTTTCTCATACACTCACGTATCTCTCTTTTAAAAATTGATGGGGGTTTCCTTCCTAACTTTTTGTTTAATGTAGTGCGAAATGTCAGTTACTTATGTAATTATTTTCTCTTAGATTCTTTTTATTTCTCTCCGCTGTTGAGTGTGCTCAACTGATGTGACTTTCTTTAGTTTTTACGGTCCATTGTGATTTTTTAGGCCATGTCGATGAGTTTCAAAGATGAATCTACCTGGCTAAGACCTACAAGCTTCTATACGTACATGCCATGCTTAATCTTCGGTCTGGATAAACGGGCGTACACAACTGGCCGTTTACATATTTCTAAACAATATTAACCCCATGAATCGCATGGAAGAAGTAAACCAAAAAGTAATGAAATAAAGAACCAATCAAACAATGAATAATATCCCCACCCTCTCTAAAATATAGACAAGAAGATCCAACATTATAGAAAATGAAACCGAAACATCTGTTATTGTTCAGTCGATTCGTGCAAAATTGGTAAACATGTATTATTTCCATTCGGAATCTGTCTATATTTCTGAGATGAGGTATTATGTACATTATTTACATTATTCGGACTATTGTTCTCATCTTTGTCGCCATATTTATTACAACATTTCGGCCGTTGTATGCTCCGGCCTTCTTCAGATGTTTGTAATGTTGTGATAAATATGGCGACAAATATGAGGAAATTAGTCCGAATAATGTTCCATTCGGAATGTTTACATTTTTTTATTATCACAAAATGTATACTGCGGTATCCTGATGACCACGCTAACAGAGTCATCTCCCTGTTTGACATACCATCTGCAAACTGGTCACGATCTCATGGCTGGAAGGCCATCGTCTGCCAGGATGTTTAGCATATAAGCCTGAAAATGAGCAGCTGCGCGATTTTAACTGTGAAGTATCTGATGTGGGACCAAAGTCGGGATCACAGAAGTAAAACATGGAACACGGATTAGAAGTAAGAAAGATATATTAACAACAGGTTACAGAGATAGTGTAAGCGGAGCTTACTATATGTTAGTGTCCATAACTGGTAGTAGTACGCGGCTCTCACTGTCTCTCTGTCTCTCTGACTCTAGAGTGTTGTGTCGCATACTTAATATAGACCTGGAAGAGTCTATTGTGTAGGTAGTTCCGGTCTCACAATAGTATCGTAGTAGATGAAGGGATGCGGATGCAGCAATACTAAGTCGCGTCATAGTAATAATTCCCTCATCATCTAGCAAACCAAGCGATCACGGTGATCGAATGTTCCCTCAGTGAGGCCTCGTGAGTTCGAACTTAAATTCGACCCAGACCTCAAGTGGAATTTGTATATATGAGCCATCGCTAAAAACTGCTGAGAAGATTGACGGTTTATTGTAGCTCTCTCCAGTTAATGCCTGGCCCATCTTAATATCTTCTACCTTTATAAGAGCCAAGTCAGTTCAAAATGGAATGCTGCTGTCAGGTATTAGCAGAGCTGCACTGTCTTCACTTCCCAGCCACGACAGATTCCAAAAGAGTCTCCGCGTCTTTGTGGGTGAAGAATTATTTTCTCTACTGAAATCCTTTGCTCACAGATTAAACGTCGCAAGAATCTCTCCGCTCTATCGCTATTTCCAAGGAAAGTGTTTTAACGAACTATATTCCTTAGTTCTATTATTTCTAAATTACAAGGCTAAGAACTGCCATCACGCGCACAATTTAGCGAACCGTGTTTATTCCATGCGTATTTTCCATTATTGAGATGTACGATCCACTCGAGCAGCTTTTTCCCATAATCTGCCGCCTTATGAAACCGATACCCAAGTGTATGCTTCTCTAACCATTACAATATTATCCTTTTCATGTCTAAGATCAAACGTTACCTTTTCTATATCCCCATAAAATGAGCCTCTCACTCTGTAATGTATAACCTCGAGCGAGATGCAAAGTGAACATAATTATAAAAAAATAACGAAGAATTTTCATAAACTCAACAAAATATAAAATGATCGGATAATTTTCTTAGAAATGAAGATAACATTGTTCAACTTAAGCGTAACATCAAATACTCTCTATGGGAGTGAATGTTAGAAATTTTCTACAGATAAAGAAGACACCTGAAGCAACGTGGTTCTAATGATGAATACGTAGAAAACTATTGTCAGAGAAAAGAAGTAACGTAAGAGTCTTAGTGTGAAAAAGAATTAAAGACGAAATGTGACTAAAACTCAGAGAGATTTTGTGTTGATATGATGAGAAGAAAGCGTTGGATATTTAACACTTAGAGGATATACTGAAGGCAAGAGAAAGCTTACAATGTTAAACACATAGCGAACGTCTTGAATGAAAGTGGGGTGGAGGGGAAGGGTGAGTAACTTAGTTAAAATGTTTTGAGTGAATGGATGACAGAACAAAGAGGAAGGGAGTTGGACATGATCAAAATTTGCTTAGAACTACAAAAGATGATAAGAGCTCACAGAGCGCCAACATCCCGAGAACGAGGGCACATACATGAAGAAATCAATAGCCAAGCAAATCGGATTTATTCCGAGATTCTAAATAAAGACAAAAATCGTTATCTGTTCAAAAAATAAGGTTAAATATGAATGTTTAGCAGGTCAGGTTTCAAACCACATCGGTTTTTCAGTGAGGCTAATAGATGAGTCCAACACGTGAAGCCATTGGAAAGCGGCTGTAAATA
>OZ010595.1:23582199-23602199 GCA_963932145.1 Acanthosepion lycidas | reverse complement strand
TAATTACTTGCTTCCAATATAAAATATATCAGGTGGGAAATCAAATCTTAGTTTTTAATATAACATATTCCTCCATGAAGTAGGCGATGAATTCTCTCTCCACGACCAATATTCATTTATAATATCCATGCGAGTACAATTATCTCATACACGCACATTATCTGTGAATTGCCTAGTTTCTTGGTAATGATATAGGAGTGATTTTCTGTTAGCATTTTTGCATTAATAGTTTTCTTTCTCTTAGTTTGTTTATCGTTTATTTCTCGACGGCTCGGTAACAAGTGATAGAAATTGTCTTTCCTGATTATATAAATGCGAGATTTCGGTGTCGTTTTACCCGGACTATATTAAAACACTTCCTTAATATTTACATTTTTTACTTTATTTAAATAGCATGTTGGATGTGAGTATCGTAGAGCATAAAAGACGTAAATAAAAATGCAGTTATGTCAAAGAAGAGAGATTAGAAATATTCTAGTAACTATAAAAATATTTTCTAAAAGTTACAGTTTTTTTCTGACGCTCACCTTCGGTCTTCGTGATAAGTTTTTCTGTCGATGGAACATCAACAGGATTTACTGAATGTGAAAATTAACGCAGGCTTTCAGGCCAAGCCTTAAATAATAGAACTATCACTCTGGTATAAAGTTCTGATTGTTTTAATAAATATAGAAATTGTTATCATCCTTCTGTAGAAGCAGATTTCTTTTGTTTCAAATCTCATTTAGTTCTCGGAGGAGATTGTCCAGGATCAAGTGCCATAGAGGATATTATCATTATGTACTCCATTATGCGTTTCTAACGAAATTGTCCAGTTTTGTAATCTTTTACTTCACCTTTGGCTGCCATCTCTCGCTATTCTAAGAAGACTTCGGATTTCGGTGTCACACTCTCCTTTATCTATGAAATTATTTCCTTCTGCTTGTTCACTGAATTCCTTTTCTAACAGAATAAGTCGCTTTTTCGATTCCTCTCATCGATCTTGGCCGATATCTTTCAGTCAGGAACATCGATATATTTTGGGTGCGATATACTTACAACTGTTTCTTTAAGATAATTTTTTTAAACGCTACAAAGCTTAGAAAATGCCGTCTATTAAACCTTTCTTAAATATATACAACAAATACTCAAATTCCTCTTATTCTGTTTTGTCTTTTAGTTTTCAGAGTCGATATCGACGAAAAAAAAAACTTCTCTTCATTTCAAAAGACAAATCTGATCTCTCTTGTCTTTGATGAAGACAAATCTGTGTAAGCTAGATATTTTTTTTCTTTAAATCAGATACCGCGATATTTTGGATCTTATCAACGATACAACGGTTCGCATTTTCTTTAGATGATATTTATTTATATATATATATATATATATATATATATATATATATATATATATATATATATATATATATATATATACACACGTAGGTGTGTTTGTTTGTTTGTATTTTTATCAGAAATTTCTGAGACGAATACACTGTAACCATTCAACAAAAATGTGTTACCATTCCAAGTTCTGCTGTAAATCCTGACTTGATTACATAGTTGTACTAAGTCGAGGTTGTTAACGCTTCGTTCATTTAAGATGAGCTACCTGTTCATGCAACCATAACAAGATAACTGTCTGAAACTACACCTGAATTCTTATTATGTTCCATTGATTATAGAGACAGAATTTATTCAATGAAGTATAGCGTGACGAAAAAAAAAATTAACATGAGTAAATATTATTTTTTTTAAAATTACACAATAATTTGACATGTTCGAGACGGGAAGAGAAAGTTTTTTCTCAAAATTACGTTGTTGGCTATATTAGAACTACTCATTTCAGCAAATTATGCGGCGGAAAACTTATTTGGATCCAGACAAAAAAAAATATATGCTTAAGCGTCTACTTCAAGTATGCCAGTCAAATGAAGTGGTTAGTTAATACCTGTTGCAGAGGCAACATGAGGAACATTGTATGCCTTAAATTCACAGATGTCTAATATGTATTTCATAATGGAAATATACTAAGTGCACATGTCTTTCTTCATCTCGGCGGGTGCGGACAATCAGGCACGAGCAATAATTGAACATGACCAGAAGATTCTAAACTCTTTGAAGAAGACATAACTTCATACTATCTATCTGCGTATATATATATATATATATATATATATATATATATATATATATATATATATATATATATATATATATATATATACATACATACATATATATATATATATATATATGTATATATATATATATATATATATATATATATATATATATATATATATATATATATATATAATAATTCAGTTTATATCTACATATCTGTTTACGTAACTCAAACTATTCATATCTATTTATGGATTCCATTATCTATCTCTGTATGTGTGTGTGTATATATATATATATATATATATATATATATATATATATATCTGCATTAATATATATACATATATATATATATATATATATATATATATATATATATATATATATATATATATTGCTGTGTGTGCCGATGTTAGTGTGTGTGAGAGAGAGAATGCGTGTGTCTGCATGTGTATGTGCGTGTATGAGATAATTGTACTCGCATGGATATTATAAATGAATATTGGTCGTAGCAGAAGCAAAAGAGGTAAACAAAAGGGTAATACCCGAATAAGGCCAGTACATTTTGAGCACTGTCTTAATTAATGTTACAGGGTTTTTTGTTTATTTTCGTTTTTTTGTTTGTTTTTTTTGCCTTTATAAATACATTTTTCTAATAATTATAGACGCCTTTGATTAGATTTTCGTTTTTTATGGTTATGAACCTTATCGATGTTGCTATGTTCTTAATCTTATATATATATATATATATATATATATATATATATATATATGTATGTATGTATGGTGTATATTTGGTCAGAAAATTTTATTAAAAAAAATATTTCATAAATATGGCAGAAAAGGAAGTTTTGATTATTTTTATTTACCTTTAGTATCCTTGTCTATGTGTTTTTTTTTTGTTTTTGTTTTTTTTTTTGCAGTAGGCAAGGATTAGAAAAATCTTCTATTATTTTAATTCTCCCAGGCGCTTTTCGGACAAATTTTAGACATTTTCAACGGTGATTTTGGCATTGTTAGTTATTGCTCATTCTTTTAGTGTTTATTCTGATATATATATATATATATATATATATATATATATATATATATATATATATATATATATATATAATATTCAGGAAGCTTCCTAAAGAGGCCTGTAGATAAAAATAAAAATGTGTCTACAATCTAGATACGTTTGTCGCTGAAAGAATTTCCGCAATCTTCAATGATGCCCTGTCTATATTCCGGTTTACCATGACATGAAAAAATAACTCACCCACCTGCATCTTCGGAGCATATATTTTTTAATCAAACGTAGACCTGACATTTAATTGGTTAATCAAGACATACCCACAATTCTAATGTTAATTCTGACCTTATGATACTCACTTTCATTTTCAGACAATTAGTAACAGTTTGTTTTAATATTTCCTTAAAAATCATTTAATCATGAATCAATGTAGAATCAATGTATTGTAATATTAAAGCTTTAGTGTAGCGATGTCAATGCTTTTTTATTATAATCTTTTATAATAATGATAATAATAATAATAATAATAATATATATATATATATATATATATATATATATATATATATATTGAATGAAAACTGTAACATTTTTAGGCATTTAAAACAACATGCCTGCCCGCACACACAATTCCGTAAAATACTTGTCGAAAACACAATTATACTTCGACATGAAAGCAACAGACAAAAACTAAAAATCGTTGAAGCATTATACATCAAACAATTATTTAAACCCAACCTAAACAAAATCAAAACTAAATCAAAATGGCATCTGTACAAATAGTCTTAAATGTCTATAATTGGTAAGAGAAGTCATTGTTTTATACCAACGACTTTCCATACTTCATACTTCTCCAATTCACTCTTGTGTGGTCATGTGTGACGTCATGAGATGTGTTGCGATTTTCGCTTCTAGCGTCTTATATGCGCGTGTTTATCGTTGCTTAGAAATCTTCTATGCAAACATTGACAGACTATCATCACTGTCGTGTCCGTATATTGTTTAATATGTTGTAATTGTCATCTTTGATAATGGCTTATGTAAGCCGAAAGCTTACATTGTATTAAAAAATATATGGATCAATATTGTGAATTTCTTTCTTCTGTCAACGATAATGTTATTAAACTTATCAGACGTTACGAAAAAAAAATTACATAAAATAAATAGACAACACTTGTCTATATTATTTAATAAAACGTGTATATATATATATATATATATATATATATATATATATATATATATATATATATATATATGTGTGTGTGTGTGTGTGTGTGTGTGTATGTGTACGTATGTAATATTATCAGAAATAATAATATTAAGTCTAAAATATCCCTGAAAGATATCAAGGATTAATCCGTTTATCTTTTTTATAAACAAACCGTACAGCTTTAAATAGAAAAAAAATGAAACAATAGCGAACAATCATCTCATTGACAGACAACCAAGAGATAACCGTGACTGGGAGTTTTCATTAAGATGTCGATTAAGTATTGTCTCAAACCAACTACATGTTTTCTACTGCTTAATATTTACTGATAGCTTTCCTCTGCTGGCGCCAAACAAAAAAAAAGCTTATTCCAATGCCATTTTAATGAGAAAACTTTATTAAGAGCTCACTTGAAGATACGACTTACGAAAAGATATTATCGTTTAATTCGGTTATTGTATTGTTGGCGTTTGAAGTCAGTTTGCCATTGTAGAGGTCGGTAAATTGGTGTGACCTTTCGAATATATGTTTACGCAAAATAGCACAAAATATGAAATAATATGAAGGAGCACAAAACAGCTTTATTACAACAATATTCATATAGACATATATCAATGATATACAAGCATAATTTTTTCTATTTTTTTTTTTTTAAGCGTTTCAACCCAAGCAAAGCGGAAAGCCACTAGAACGCAAGGGGTTACAGAAAAATTTGGAGCACGATCAGATAGGAGTGTCGGAAGAAAGCATGAGGAGAAGGGTAGTGGATAGATAAAGACAACAGGAGATACAGAGGCCAGAGAGAGAGAGTACCGGCGACCTCTTCCTCAGCAAGAAACAAGGCGTAAGCCTCTACTCATGTCCAAGAGAAGGGGGAGGATTGTTGACCGGGCGGTAGGAAAGCCTACCTACTCCTATTACATATAGCACATAGAACAACAAAAACAGAGGGAACGATGAGAGGGGGAGGTAGTTTGCAAAGAGTCCTGGCTGACAGTTTGATTTACCCTTTCGCGACATTAAGTTTTGACTCCCATTGTCTATTCTAAAAAAGAAATTGAAGTGACGAGACACATTCGCATCTAGCCAAAGGCATTCAATATTCCCTTTTTTTCTGATTATTCTTTCGAAACGAAAAATAGAATAAAATTTAAGGATTAAAAAAAAAAGTAAAAAAATAAAAAAAAATAAAGAATTTAAGAAAATAGAAAAAAAAAGATTAAAATGAGTTTTCGGTAGAGCTAAATTATACTCACACAGGGAAGCAAGTGTTTGACCGCTTTCTTCCTCATGATAATTAATAGGAGTTACTTCCATTGAAGGGAATTAAAGTCTTTCATAAAGAAATAGTTTTATATGAGCTCATGGAAAGTTGAAGGAACTTGCCGCTCAAAATGTTCACCGTGAAAGTGTTTAAAGAATTTTGTAAAGCTGAGAATTTGTTAAGTAAACTTTTAGCTTCAGAAGACTCATCGTTTAAGAATTTTCTTGCTACTGAAAAATTAGAGAAAACTGGAATAATTCTAAATTTCTTCAGCATGGCGGCTTTGTGTCTGGTTGACATTTATTATGTCTCACTGTGTGAGAGTTGAAAGAATTCTGGAACTTGAAGTTGAGAGAGTCAATGTCTGTTTGAGTGAATTCATATATGTGAATGTTCCGTACGTACGAGTACGTACTTGTATGAGATGTTTTCATAGAATCCGTCCGTAAAGGGTCGAAAAGCGATTTCTTAAACAGCTACATTTTAGTAAGAGACCGAAATCAAAAAGTGGAGGAAAAAATTTGCTTCTGGTATTGATAAGCGTAATCACCGAGAAGTGAGAAAAATATAAAATTTTTGTGATCTACATTTTGCACAGATTTTCACAAAAATTGACATTGATAGAAAAGAGGTAGCAGAATGCTAAACCATGAAAATATTCGTTGAAATCACAGCGGGAAGCCACGTCGTGGAGGTAAGAATCGGACTGAAGACAGGATGCCTGTTTAGGATCGATTACATAACAGACATTTCTTCGAATATTTTCGAGAATCTAGAGACATTTGATCGGAGTAGCAGGTCAGAGGCGGCAGTTATATTCAATGCACGAACGAATATTAGATTTGTCACTGCACAGGATAGATTCTGAAGAGGAAATCTTCTTGTACGATACAGTGAAGCAACTTTCCTTGCAGTAAACCTAGCAACTGATTCAGTGTAATCACTCCACTTGAACCTCAGAAGTTTTACTCAACTTTTATATATATATATATATATATATATATATATGAAGCATTTCACACCAAGCAAGTCGAGAGTGCCACTAGCAGGGAAGGGGTTACAGAGAAAGTGAGCAAGTGTAAAGAGTCGTGATAGAGAAAAAGATTGACGAGAAGTACAGGAAATAGATCAGGGCATCTATTAGGTTGGTGCAAAAATAATTTCGTTTTCTAACATATGTTACTATGTGAGAAAACGAAATTATTTTTGCACCAACCTAATAGAAATGTCGACTGATATTGCATTTGAATATTTGGTGATTATAGCTATCAGGGAACCAAACAAGAGAAAGAGACTTCTACAGACGTGAAATGCGAGATATGAAGCTGTTGGAGTAGAAGAGGCGGCTACATTTAACCGTTTCGACATTGAAAGGCGGGACTGATGCCGAGTTAGGAGCACGTTTAAATTCATGCAGTCTGGGAACCAGCGAAAGTATCTCATTGTGAAAGTATTTGTAGAAAAAAAACAGATGGAAGCGACGGCAAGTCTATAAGAGACAGACTGTAAATGAGATTCCAGATCAAGGTTAATTACACTGCATACCCTTCTCTGGATTATGTCGAAGAACTTAAGTCGGTCAGATGGGGCTCCATACCATATATGGCAGCAGTGTTCCATGCAAGGGTGAATGGTTGATTTATAGATTTGAAGGATGGAGTCGGGCGAGAAAAACTTTCTGGTGCGACGCAGAGAACCAATTTCTTTGCGGTAGACGAAGTTATTGGTAGAATTGTTCAATTTCAGGTCAGCGGACAGTGTGAGACCAGACAGTCGCAGAGAGGTCCTCTCGTTGAGTCGAGCATCAGACATTCCAATGTGACGCAGGTAGGTTTTCACTGTGGTGGGTAAAAGAGAGCAGCTTTGTTTTTAAGGCATTAAAATTAACCAGCCATTTCTTGCCCCAGTCAACAATAGATTGGAGGTCCCTTTCGTGACCAACAGCCAGGTTAGTTTTGACAACGATGCCGGATTCTCCCGGTCCATCACAAAACATAATCGAATAGAAACAAGCAAGAATAGATAAAATTTTTAAAATATCAACAAATTTGTCTGATGATCACAAAAGCATGCAACCCAGGTTCACAGTTTGATATCAAATAACTGCGTATATAAAATAATATATAAAATAATATATATATATATATATATATATATATATATTGTGTGTATTTAAGCAGCATTTTTTCAATCATACATGTTTCATTAAATAATATAAACAAGTTTTGACTATTTATTTTATGTAATTTCTTTTCATATCGTCTGATAAGCTTAATAACATTATCATTAAACGAAGAAAGAAAATCACAAAATTGATACATATTTTTTTAATCCAATCTAAGCTTTCAGCTTACATAAGCCAATATCAAAGATGACAATTACATTACAATATATTAAGCAATACACGGACAAGAATGTGATGATAGTCTGTTTCTGTTTACATGGGTTATTTCCAAGCAACGATAAACACGTTCATATATATTGTCTAACTATTACAGAGGGAACTTCATCTGAACAATTATTACGAAAGTATTTAAACAAAAATCACATTGAAACTACGTTATGGCGGTGGAAAATTAACTGAAGATGAGATGACAGATGGGGTCCAATAAAATTTACGATTTTTCTTTGTCTTATATCAAGAAGATCTAAATACCTAACAGAAGCATCAGCTCAGATGTAACAGAAAGATTCAATGCATGCAAGAATGGTAGACTTCTAAATACGCAAGAAATATTCTGGCGAGGTGAATTATCTGGCACATAACAGGGAACTAAACTTCCTAACAGAATACGTAGGAATTGATTCAGCAAAATATATACAAGACGATAACAGAGTTCTACATCCATCCTTGACAAGATTATGTGAATTATTCAAAAACATTTATCGAATTAAAATTGTTTCCAGTGAAAATTATTCATAAGAACTTATACTAAATGATAATTGTTCCAAATGAAACATTCTTTAATGCAATAAAAATGTAACAATGAAAAGAGGAAGTACACAAATGATAATTATTAGAAATACAAATGTCGTTAGTAAAACAATTTAGTAAGGAAAATTATCATAATCTTAAGTTATATCTGTATTTTTATGTTTAACGTTCTGTTTATAGATGGTATTTATCAATCCACCCACGAGGATTGAATGTGGCACAAGGCCTTTTTAATGTGGGTATCTCCGAGCCCGTACTCTCAGCCAAAAATAAATAACCATCCAAACCCCCCAAGGGGGGGGCAGTTCCGTCAAACTTCCCCAACGCAACCCTACAATTCGGCGGAGCTACGTTAGGGTTCCTCCCTGCAAGCAGAGAGTTCGACAGACACACGACCCGGCAGCTCACAAAGCACAGATACTACATTTGGATCCTTGCCACCGGGCCGAGCGGGTATTCTTTTTATAGATGGTATTTATCAATCCACCCACGAGGACTGAATGTGGCACAAGGCCTTTTTAATGTAGGTATCTCCGAGCCCGTAGGCCCAGCCAAAAATAAATAAACATCCAAACCCCCCGAGGGGGGCCAGTTCCGTCAACCTCCCCCAACGCAACACTACCCTTCGGCGGAGCTACGTCAGGGTTCCTCTCTGCAAACAGAGAGTTCGACAGACACACGACCCGGTAGCTCACAAAGCACAGGTACTACACTTTGATCCTAGCTACCGGGCCGAGCAGGTATTCTTTTTATAGATGGTATTTATCAATCCACCCACGAGGATTGAATGTGGCACAAGGCCTTTTTAATGTGGGTATCTCCGAGCCCGTAGGCTCAGCCAAAAATAAATAACCATCCAAACCCCCCGCGGGGCCCAGTTCCGTCAACCTCCCCCAACGCAACCCTACCTTCACAGATACTACACTTTGATCCTAACCACCGGGCCAGGCGGGTATTCTTTTTATAGATACAAGTATTTAAGAAAATGCTCTGTTTATAATAAACAGTATTAAATAACATTTACTGGCCTGAATGTCCGAGAAATTTTCATAGAAAATATTCGTTCTTTGACAGGATTGTATCTATAAAAAGAACGTTAAACATAAAAATGTCTTTAATAAATAAATTGTCGGACTTTGTCCATTTCGTAATATATTATATCTGTATGCAAATAGTCTACTAATGCAGAGTACTCACTAAAGGATGTTACTAATTTTTTAAAGTATTTCTTGCAGTATTTCTTGGCACTTTTTATATTTTGGAAAACTCTCCTACTTTCGTTATATGAATTTCTTGCAATCAGGTTCTCTTTTAAAAGTGTCTTATAATTTTGTGGGATGATGGGATGGCACTTGGGATGCTGGAACAAAACCTATGACATGATTCAAGAGCATTATTAGTTCTGGGTTTCTCTGCATCGATTTCTCAAAGCAAGACCAGATCTTTCTTTTTATGTGTCACTTCCTTCATTACGCAGAGGATCCTGACTCTCCACTCCCCTGTTTCCGTTGCTGCTCTCCACAAGTTCCTTTCATCTGCCACCTCTACCAGACCAAGTTCTGATATCCACTTGCTTAAGCCCATTAAGTATGTCATGCGTTGTTTTCCCTTGTCTCTCTTTTCCTCTATTGGACCAGTGAGTATCAGATTCTCCAGCCCCTCTTTCCTCTTTATGTGTCCCCAAAACGTCAGCTGCTTCTTCCTGATGTTAAATATAAGCTTCCTCCTTGTTTGACTCCTCTCTAAGACCTCATCTTTGCTCACACGCTCTGACCATGATACCCTTAGCATCCTTCTTTAGAACGACATCTCTGTCGCCTCGAGTCTCTTCTTCATCTTTGAGGAAATCGTCCAACATTCGCTGCCGTAAAGAAGGACAGATGTCGCGTAACAGCTCAGTATTCTTTTCTTTATTAATAAAGAAATCCTCTTGTTTCGCAATACTCGGCCCAATTTCGCATGCATCCTCGGCCATCCCAATACGTCTACGGATCTCAGTGATGCACTTACCGTCCACTCTCGAACCGATTACCAGATTCTAAACTTCCTCGTCTGCTTGATCTTCGTGTTCCTGACCTGCAAATCGCATTTCGGGATCTTCCTTGTACTGATGATCATGCATTTTGGACTCTCATAGCTTATACTTAATCCCTTCTACTCGCTCTCCGTCGTTACCTTTTGTAGGAGATTTTGTGATTTCTTTTCCGCGACTGCTATCAGTACTGTGTCATCTGCGTATATTATCTTGCTAAGATTGTGGCGCCAATGCCAAATTCTTTAGTATAATTGTCGCTTCCGTTAATTATCATTCAAACAATTCACAATACAAATAAATGGTTTTTTCGAATAAATGTTTTTGAACAATTATTTTCGAAGTATTCTCTCGATCCGCCAGAAACGGTGAAACAGTTATGTAGCAAGATCCATGATGCGTATAATATTAGAAATATCTCCTATCGCATACAAGTTCAAGAACAAAAACTCAGATTATTTGTTGAATTGTTTTTTTTTAATGTTTTATTCTGATTGATAATTTACGAACTGATGGATTTTTTTTTCAGCAATGGTAACATTTCTTCACATCTTCGTAAATTCCGAGTCTCATTTTCATAAAAGGAAAGTACAGAATGACCCATTATGTAAAAATCTATGATTAGACACAGGTTGATCAAGAGGGAAACTGAAGTTCGATTTTGCAATTTTGATTAATTCCTGCGCATTCTATTTCTTCTTTTGCTCTTTCACAGTGTCTGTCAATTCTTTTGATGTCAATTCTCTGACGTCATTTTTTTTTTTAAATTATTTTCGTGATTGAAACTTTTTGATTAATGTTTCATTCTGCAATTCTCTCTTAAATACAAATCGGATGAAACTAATTATTGATCAACTAAACGTTGGAACACTAACTGTTATTCAGTTTCTTTTAATGGGTAAGAGAAAGAAAGAGAACGAACGTAAGAGAGAGAAAGAGAGAAAGAGGAAAAAGAATGAAAATGGAAAGATCAAAAGGAAGAAAGGATGACATATATTAGAGAAGAAGAAAAGAAAAAAAATGAGGGGAGAGAGAAAGAGGAGTGTGCAGATGGAAGGCATGAGAAAAACGTATATGTCTCTCCTATATATATATATATATATATATATATATATATATATATATATGTGTGTGTGTGTGTGTGTGTGTGTGTGTGTGTGTGTGTGTGTGTGTGTGTGTGTGTGTAGAAATATATCAAAAAAATAGGAAAGAACTCGTTAGGTAAATAATCCAAAGTTCATTAGTATTTTTGTTATTATTTACAAAAAAAATAGTGCTCGATACAAAAGTAGAGCATAAATATAATTATTTATTTAAAAATATGATTCCATCGCTACATAAGAGTTCTCATGTTTCAAAACAAGACCCGAAAACTTCAATATAATTATTTGAATTAAATTGAATTAAAGTACCAAGCTCTGTTCACTCTTCAAGCGAAAGTTTTTGGGAATATCTAATTCATGAAATTTACGCGTTTTCTAAGCATATTCATTATTAAAATTAAAATTACTATGGTAACGCCTAGAGTAATAATCTAAATTATTTCAATTACTCGACCATGAAAGAAATATTGCATAAAATATTGATGTCATATGTGGTCTGGAGCCCACGACAAAATGCAGAGACGGATATGCAATGTGATTGGCTCAGATCTGACATCTCGTTTACAGTCGCTCCCTCACAGACGTGCCTTATCTTTTTGTGTGTGTTAGTGACCCAAATGTCTTCCTGAATTGTCTTTGCTTTCTCTCGCCGTTGGGAACAAAGACAATTCAGGAAGACATTTGGGTCACTAACACACAAAAAAGAGAATGTCTCATATCGAGAATATTTAACCTTGAAAAACATAAGAAAAAAATATTTTCAATAATATGTGGAAATCTCTACGCTGATGAAGGTCGCGAGACCGGAAACACGTATAGCAAAATTAATGAAAATAATCATAATATTTTAAAAAAGATCCACATTACAAACAAAAATGTTTGTGGTTTCTCTCTTCTTAATATATATATACAACCGGCCAAATACAGAAACAGTAGCTGGATAAACTGCTTCATGGCCAGTACTCTGCTCGTACCAAACAAGATGACGTAGACAAAACCCGTACCCATCAGTGGCTACGTAGTGCAGCGTTGAAAGCTGAAACTGAAGGCTTTATCCTTGCTGCACAGGACCAATCGTTGTTAACTAGGAATTATCAAGCACATGTACTAAAATATTGTCTCAGCCCAAAATGTAGATTATGTAATAAATATCCAGAAACAATTGATCATCTTGTATCAGGTCACACGATATTGGCACCCACTGAATATAAAACCTGGTATGAGAGAGGGGGCCAGTATCGGCACTGGAAGACGGGAAGGAAACTGCAAGAAACTGGTATGAACACCAAACAGACTCGATTACGGAGATAGGAACTATTACAATTCTATGGGACTATACAATACACACTGACAGAAGAATAAAAATCAACCGCCCAGACATTGTTATTGAAGTCCACAAACAAAAAACAAGTGTCTCTTTATTGATATGGCAGTCCCTGTAGACTGCAATGTATCTTTGAAAATATTCAAAAAGCTGTCAAAATACAAGGACCTTGAAATAGAAATCTAAAAATGTGGCACATGGGAACATCAACAATCCCTGTTGTAGTTGGAGCCCTAGTAATGTTTGGAAAAGATTGCAGTTGACTAAGTGCATGGATTCCTGGAAGACCATGCCTCAAAGAGATGCAAAACAATTGTTCAGACAAGTACAGTCCAAACTTTACGAAGGGCTTTCTCTATGTTTTTTTTTTTAATTTTTTGTCAGTGGAAAGTGTCATGATGCCATTTTTAAACTTAGGGCCCTGGGCGGAACCCGGAAAAAATGTGTAAACGCCAGAAATAAATGTAAATAATAATAATAATAATAATAATAATAATAATAATAATAATAATAATAGAGAAAGAGAGAAGAAAAGAATGATGTAGATCGTGTAATGAATAACGATAGCACATAACAATATAGCGGGGAAGAGAAACGGACAGAGTTAACGACGAAAGGAAGAGCAATGAGGAAAACAGAAAGAGAAATAATAGAAAGAAGACAGAAAAGGTGAGTAAGAAAGAGAAACTGATCAAATTAGTAGAGAGAGAGAGAAGATAGAGTTAGAGAACGCAATGGAGGAAAGACGAATATAGAAACACAAAAGGATGAAAAGGCGAATCAGAGAAAAAGAGACAGTGTTGAGAGAAAGCGTAAGAAAGAAATAGAGGCAAAGAATGGATAATGGAATGAATAAAGAAAAAAAAAGAAGAAAAATGCAAGGAATTAAAGAAAGAAAATTAGACAAGAGAAGGTGTACGAAAAATAATCAAGATAAAAAAAGATCGAAAGAAGGTAAAGGAAGAAAAGAAAGACAAATGAAAGAAAGAAAGAAAGAAAGAATGAAAGTAGACAAAGAAATAAAGAAAAATAATTAAAAATAAATAAATATATATATATATATATATATATATAAGATAAAGAAAGAAGAGAAATGAAGAAAATAGAGAAAAAACGAGCGAAATAAATAAATAAGACAAAAAGGAAGTAAGAATGAAAATAAGGAGGAATATAGAAAGAAAGAAATGAAAGAAATAAGAAAAGGAAGAAAAAAGAAAAGAGAGATAAATAAATAAAAACCTCGAAGGAAGAAAAAAGAGATAAATAACGAAATTGTAACAGTAGGTAAAAAGAGAAAGTAGGAGATAAAGAATGGGAAAGGGAGGAAAAAGAAAAATAGGGATAAAGAAAGAAACAGGTAACTGGAAGCAAAAAGGAAAAGAAGCCGATAAAGAAAGGAAGATGACAAAAGAAGAAAAAAGAAAAAAAGCGATGAAGAAAGGTACAATAGGAAGAAAACAAGAGGAGATAAAAAAGAAATATGTCAAAGGAAGGAAAAAGAAAAAAAGAGATAAAGAAAGAAAGATGGAACAGGGAGAAAAAAAAGAGGAGGAGATAAAAAAGAAATATGTCAAAGGAAGGAAAAAGAAAAAAAAGAGATAAAGAAAGAAAGATGGAACAGGGAGAAAAAAAGAGGAGGAGATAAAAAAGTAATATGTCAAAGGAAGGAAAAAGGTAAAAAGAGATAAAGAAAGAAAGAGGGAACAGGAAGAAAACAAGAGGAGGAGATAAAAAAGAAATATGTCAAAGGAAGGAAAAAGAAAAAAGAGATAAAGAAAGAAAGATGGAACAGGGAGAAAAAAAAGAGGAGGAGATAAAAAAGAAATATGTCAAAGGAAGGAAAAAGAAAAAAGAGATAAAGAAAGAAAGATGGAACAGGGAGAAAAAAAAGAGGAGGAGATAAAAAAGAAATATGTCAAAGGAAGGAAAAAGAAAAAAAGAGATAAAGAAAGAAAGATGGAACAGGGAGAAAAAAAAGAGGAGGAGATAAAAAAGAAATATGTCAAAGGAAGGAAAAAGAAAAAAAGAGATAAAGAAAGAAAGATGGAACAGGGAGAAAAAAAGAGGAGGAGATAAAAAAGTAATATGTCAAAGGAAAGAAAAAGGTAAAAAGAGATAAAGAAAGAAAGAGGGAACAGGAAGAAAACAAGAGGAGGCGATTAAAAAAGAAAGATGTTAAAGGAAGGAAAAAGAAAAAAGTGATAAAGAAAGAAAGAGGGAACAGGGGAAAAAAAGAATAAGAAAGAGATAAAAATGAATGACAATGGAAGAACAGAGAAAAAAAGAAACAAAGATAAAGAGGAAACCAAAAAGAAAAAGGAGATAAAAAAGAAAGATGTCAAAGGAAAGAAAAAATAAAAAAAGCGATAAAGAAAGAAAGAAATAAAGACGGAACAGGAAGAAATAAGGAAAAGGAGGTGATAAAAAAGAAAGATGTCAATGGAAGGAAAAAGAAAAAGAGATAAAAAAAAGAAAACTGGAAGAAAAAAGAAGGAGATAAAAAAGAAAGATGTCAAAGGAAGGAAAAGGGTAAAAAGAGATAAAGAAAGAAAGAGGGAACAGGAAGAAAAAAAGAAAAAAGAGATCAAGAAAGAAAGAAGGAACGGGAAAAATAAAAAAAGAAAGAGATAAAAATGAAAGCTGACAATGGAAGAAAAAAGAAAAAAGAAAGATGTCAAAGGAAGGAAAAAGAAAAAAGAGTTCAAGAAAGAATGAGTGAACAGGAAAAAAAGAAAGAAAGAGGTAAAGAAAGAAATAGGGAACAGGAAAAAAATGAAAAAGAAACAGATAAAAATGAAAGATGAAAATGGAAGAAGAAAGAAAAAAAGAAAGATGCAAAAGGAAAGAAAAAAAGATAAAGAAAGAAAGAGGGAACAGGAAGAAAAAAGAAAAAGAAAGAGATAAAAATGAAAGACGACAATGGAAGAAGAAAGAAAAAAGAAAGATGTCAAAGGAAGGAAAAAGAAAAAATGATAAAGAAAGAAAGAGGGAACAGGAAAAAAAAGAAAAAGAAAGAGATAACAATGAAAGATAACAATGGAAGAAGAAAGAAAAAAGAAAGATGTCAAAGGAATGAAAAAGAAAAGAAGAGATAAAGAAAGAAATTGGGAACAGGAAGAAAAAAGAAAAAGAAAGAGATAAAAATGAAATCTGAGAATGAAAGAAGAAAGAAAAAAAGAATGATGTCGAAGGAAAAAGAAAAAAAGAGATAAAGAAAGAAAGAGGGAACAGGAAGATAAAAGAAAAAGAAAGAGATAAAAATGTAAGATGACAATGGAAGAAGAAAGAAAAAAGAAAGATATCAAAGGAAGGAAAAAGAAAAATGAGATAAAGAAAGAAAGAAAGAGCAGGAAGAAAAAAATAGATAAAAATGAATGACAATGGAAGAACTGAGAAAAAAAGAAATAAAGAAAAAAGGAAACCAAAAAGAAAAAGGAGATAAAAAAGAAAGATATCAAAGGAAAGAAAAAAGAAAAAAAAAGAGATAAAGAAAGACAGAAAGACGGAATAGCAAGAAAAAGAAAAAGAAGGATACAAAAAAGAAAGATGTCCATAGAAGGAAAAAGAAAAAGAGATAAAAAAAGAAAACTGGAAGAAAAAGAAAAATAAGGGGATAAGAAAGAAAGATGCCAAAGGAAGGAAAAAGAAAAAAAAGATAAAGAAAGAGATAAAAATGAATGATGACAATGGAAGAAGAAAGAAAAAAGAAATGAATAAAAAAGAGGAAACATTAAAGAAAAAAAAGGAGATAAAAAAGAAAAATGTCAAAGAAAGGAATAAGGGAAAATGTGATAAAGAAAGAGGGAACAGGAAGAAAATGGAAAAGGAGCTAAAAAAGAAAGATAGCAAAGGAAGGAAAAAGGAAAAAGAGATAAAGAAAGAAAGAGGGAACAGGAAGAAAATGGAAAATAAAATAAAAAAGAAAGATATCAAAGGAAGAAAAAAGAAAAAAGATAAAAAAAGAAAACAGGAAGAAACAAGAAAAAAATAATAGATAAAAAGAAAGATTTCAAGTGAAAGAAAAATTAAAAGAGAAATGAAGATGTTAGAGGAAGGAAAAAAGAAATAAGAAAGTAAGAGAGAATCAGCACGAAAGAAGATAAAGAAAGAAGATAAAAGATAAAAAAAAAAATGAAAGTTGTGAAAAAAAGAAAGAGAAACATATAAAAGTGAGAGAGAGACTGTGTGTAGTGAAGGAGAGGGGATATACCTAGAAGGAGAGAGGTGAAGTGAAATTAGAACTATCTAAAAATAAAATGAGCGAAGAAGCTACAGGTCGAAGAAACATGATCGATGACAGGAATCGTTAAGTAGAACCAGGTCTTCATTTCGAACGACGGCCCAAGTCAATATCCATCCTACCCAACCCTTTAAATAAAAAAGATGACGTTGATCATATGAGAATGATAGACTGGTGTTAAGATGAGGGAGACGAAAGAGGCAAAACGCATTAGAAATCTATAAGAGGAAAAAAAAAGTGAGGAAATCAATCGGAGGTAATAATTTTCCTGATTATTTTGTAACTGCATCGGAAAAGAAAAAAAATGTCGTCAAAAAACAGGAAAGCAATAGAAACTTAAAGAGGCCGAATTGATGGAGATATAATTACAGGCTGCGCGTAGAAGCCATTTTCTTTTAACTTGTCACACTTGAGATTTTACAAAGAAATCATTAACTTCGGATATAACGAGAATACAATCTGTTGTATGTCAGGTCAATCTACTCTCGTTCCTCTTAACATATAACCCACCACAGTATGATCGGCAACAAAACTTATTTCTTTATTAGGCTTTCTTGGTGAGGTGGCTAGACACCTAGCAAGGTTAAAATGAAACTTGTCATAAGGTCGATATAACTTTTGGTAATGTCAACTGATATCTTAAATAAGTTGTTCCTTTGTCAGACCATGCAGAATAACACTTCTTCTTTCATGTGCTATGCCCCTTCATAACGTAGGAGAACATGGCACTCCACATCTTCCTCTTACTTGTAACCCTCAACAAGTTTTTTCTCTGTCTATATCTCTGAGATGAGGAATTATGATTACTTGCATTAATTACATTATTGGGACTGTTATCGTCATCATCATTGCCATATTGACTACGTTTCGGCCTCTATATCTCTGAGATGAGGTATTATGATTACTTGCATCATTTACATTATTCGGACTGTTATATTCATCAACCAAACCTTTATCCACTGTAGATAAAAACGTTGGTTAGATCTAGTGACTAGCCCCAAAGATTTGAGTTCAATACCAGGCTACAGCAGTGGTGAACCAAAATATGAAGGGTTGAGTTAAACGGAAATAACTGAGACACTCGGAAGAGGCATGTCACGTGGAAGTAAAACAATCTACCTCGGTAGACGAAATAAACGGTTCGGTTCAAAATTTCAATCACTAAAGAAGGCTTGAGCCTATAACGGCCGAAATGTTGTGAATATGCAATGAAGTTGAGAACAAGAGTCCGAATAATGTAAATAATTTAAGTTTTTGTATTTTTGATATTACTGTTCTACCATCCAATTACTCAAGTCCATCAGCTGTGAGTATTCAATTTTCCAAACCTTCTTTCCTCATGCTCCAGAAATGTCAACACACTCCTCTCCTTGATGTTAAGTATACGTCTCCTTTTAGGTTTTTTTTTTTTTCATTTTCTCCAAAACCGCATCGTTACTTACAAATTTAGTCCATTGCATCGTCAAAATCTTTATGTAGAACCAAGTTTCTATTGCTTCAAGTCTCTTCTTCATCTTTGAGGAGAGTGTCCATCATTCGCTGACATTAGGAAATCAGAAAGAGATAAACAAATAATAAAATTATATCACAGGGATCCATCCAGCAGCAGCAGCCGAAAAAAAATGGTCCGTGCAAGGAATTACAAGAGTAAGTAATTATTTTATCAAGCTGTTAATTTTCTACACAGTGTTTAGTAGAACATTGGCAGATCAGCATAAAGGATCACAGATAAATACGTCATAGCTTCTCTATTTTCAAATTATTTTTCCAGAAAACGATTCGTTTCCATGGTGTGCGTCTCTATTTCAAAGCGTACGCTTCCCGCCCTCACGATCGTCCTTGACATATCATCTATTTGATGATCTACAATAGATAATTGCAGCGTTTATATCAATAGGTCTTTCTTTTCGTCTTGTTTCGCTTATATATCAGTTCGCTGTTTCTCGTTTGTTTCTGTATATGTTTTTTATTTGTTTTTCATTTGTGATCTCTTTTGCTTAAGTGTAAAGGATTTGGGTTTTATTTTATACCACATCGATTCACTTGGATTCCTTCGCATAGTCTTAGACGTGTTTCAGTTTTATCCGCCTCCACTTTATTCTCAACACATATACTAATATCGATTCTCCAATTTTCTTCGTTTTCTTTAATCTTCTTTTTTCTTCTCATTCTTCTTCTTCTTCTTCTTCTTCTTCTTCTTCTTCTTCTTCTTCTTCTTCTTCGTCGTCGTCGTCGTCGTCTTCGTCTTCGTTTTTTCTTCTTCTTCTTCTTCTTCTTCTTCTTCTTCTTCTTCTTCTTCTTCTTCGTCGTCGTCTTCTTATCTTCTTCTACTTCTACTACTACTTCTTCTTCTTCTACTTCTTCTTCTTCTTCGTCGTCTTCTTTTCTTCTTCGTCTTCTTCTTCTTCGTCGTCGTCGTCGTCGCTTTTTCTTCTTCGTCTTCTACTTCTTCTTCTTCTTCGACTTCGCCGTCCTCGTCTTCGTCTTTTCTTCTTCTTCTTCTTCTACTTCTTCTTCTACTACTTCTTCGTCGTCTTCGTTTCTTCTTCTTCTTCTTCTACTTCTTCTTCTTCTTCTTCGTCGTCGTTTTTTCTTCTTCTTCTTCTTCGTCTTCTACTTCGACTTCGCCGTCCTCGTCTTCGTCTTTTCTTCTTCTTTTCTACTTCTTCTTCTACTACTTCTTCGTCGTCTTCATTTCTTCTTCTTCGTCTTCATTTCTTCTTCTTCTTCTTCTTCTTCTTCTTCTTCGTTGTCGTCGTCGTCTTC
>OZ010595.1:23564699-23572199 GCA_963932145.1 Acanthosepion lycidas | reverse complement strand
TCAACGCAAATGAAATGCATTCACAGAGTTAAATTTTCATAACCAACCCCAAGTGCTGAACGCCATGAAAATATCATTGTCTAGGTTATTACGAGACAGGAGGATTTCTTTGGTAACGAAGAAAAGAGTACATAGCTGCTACATGATATCTGTCCTCCTTTACATCAGCGAATGTTGGACGGTCTTCTCAAATATGAAAATGAGATTCGAGGCAACGGATGTATGGTACAACAGAAGGATGATAAGTATCTCACGGACCGAGTGTGTGCGCAACGATGAGGTTTTGGTGATTATGCAAACCAGGAGGAAAATTATACTTAACATCAGGAAGAGGCAGTTGAAATTTCTGGGACACGCAATGAGAAAGGAGGACTTGGAAAATATAACACTCACAGGTCGAATAGAGGGAAAGAGAGACAAGCGAAAGCAACGTATGGCATACCTGACAGTGGCAGAGAGAATATGGCCTGGGGGAAAAAGCAAAGTGAAAATACTTATTGAGACCTACAAAGGATAGGGGGAAGCGGAGAGACATGATCACATACGCCCTGAAGAGACACGGCACATAAAAATTAAAAGAAGGATGTTATTATTCATTTAGAGTTCTTCAAACGCATTGAAATAGTAAATACAATATTTCGTTAAGAATTCCAAATTGTCTAAATGCCAATGCGCTGGTCAACATGAAAATATTGTTCTCCATGACAACGCAAAGTTCCATGCAGCAAGAATAACCTTGGAAAGAAGAAACACATCTGGGCAGTTCTAACTTCACATGCTGTACTGGCCTGATCTTTCACCAAATAACTCTTTGATGAAAAAAAAAAACACAAAAAAAACAAAAAACATTAAAATCAGATTCAAGCGTTCGTCATAAATTAGCTCGCCTCAAAACGTGCAAAATTTTACGCAAAAGCTATCGAAACGCTGCTTGATAAGTGACAACAAGTCATTACAAATATTAGTCAATATATAACTGACTAAAATGTAATTGTACTGTTCTCTTTTTGGAGAATAAAGTCTATGAAGAAAAACGGAATTATTTACAACGAAGTCTAATATACATATCGATAAATCTACCATTCGTCCCTGTTTAGAATAGTACCTCCATATATGTTCCACTGCTATTTACTTTGAGCTCCTTGGTAAAAACCAAAGAAGAATCAGCAATATTACTGGTCCTGATCTGGCTGCTCCGCTCAGTCACTTTATCTCCATCGTAACGTTGCACCTCTGTTACTTTTCTATAAATATTTTCATGGTAACTGTTCTGATGAGCTCTTTGCTATAATACTTAGACTTTTCTTTTTTAAATTTAAGCGCATAATTGAGCTGGTGTCGAGATCTCATTAATTTACAGTTAAGCTGGCTAGATACAACAGTAAATTCTAAGCTGGCAGTTTCTTATCTCGCACTTGTCGCTTGTGGAACTCCTTTCCGGCGCTGATTTCCAACCAACGTTTACCTGCAAAAATTACATATTGATTACACTTACCACTCGTTACTAAAGTTTCTGTTCCTATTTCTTCCACACATTAGCACGCGTTGTCTTAGTGGATTTAACACCCTGCATGAGGTGATATGGATTGAAAACTATTCTAATATTATTGTTTATTATTCCACCCCATATTGGTTTAACGTAGTTAAAGAAATTGGATAATATTAAAACATATTAATATTTCGATAGGCGCAAACAGGAGAATACTAATCACTAATGGAAAATCTAATCTCTTTCATAGAACCTCATGTTGGACAATATCTTTACACTTGAAAAGGAGAAGTGTAACAAAGGAGATGTAGTATTACTGAGCCATCCTGTGAATATTCTTGGATTAACACGGAAATAACGCTGGAGTTTTAAGGAAAATAGTTACTTAACATGAGGAAAACAGTTGATATTTTAGAGAACATTATGATAAAATGATGTCCGAATAGTTTAGCACTTACGAGTCATACAGACAACAGAAGAATCAGGAGTACATCAATCAACCTACTGTTGTAACCTACAAAGGGTTACTTGAATTAGGACTAGTCAAAATGGAGGGTGAAAATGAAATCTTTATAAGATCAACAAAATAAATACACGCCAGCGACTGAAGTAGGTAACCCACTGCTGCTTGTGGACAACTTAGACAACTTGGCTAACTTGGCTAACAGTCTAACTCTCTCCCTTCGGGCGGAGAGGAACCCGGACGAGGCTCCGCTGAAGGGCAGAGTCTCGTTCGGGGTGGTTGACTGCCCCTGAACCCGTTTATGCGGGTTCAAAGAGGGGATATTTTGGGCCGAGCCTACGGGCTCGGATATCCCACCCTAAATCCGGCCTTGTGCCACATGTGACCCTCGTGGGGGTGGTAGCTAAATATCACTTACAATAGTGTCCAACGTATTTATGAGACTTGGGACATACCCGGTATGTAACACCTACATAGGCGAATAATAACATAGTGGCAAGTTAATAATTGATCGATTCTTTTTCTACGGTTTATCAACCATTTGCTGGTCATTTAAAGATTATAAGAATATTTTAAAAATAATAACTGTTTAGTAATACAAGTCTTACTTATTCATCCATAGCTTGGGGAGAAGCTGAGGATTCTCAGTGGTATTTGCGAGTAAGCGTATATAAAGTTCCCAACGGCATTTGAAGCTCAGTCCGAGATTTATTTTAAACTGCCAGGTTGTGATACAAGGTCGCTGTTTTACGTGGGGGCCTGAGTGTTTTCGCTTGGACCGCTGGCTTAAGCTGGTTTTAGCTTGTCTAAGCTGGTCAAACCTTGTCTAAGCCCGTCAGAGCTCGTTTAAGTTAGTCATATCACGGCTACGGAAGAGATGTTACACAACGGTGGTGGGACGCAAGGGAGGAGAGAAGGACGCCGACACGGAAGAAATACTATAACTGCAGCATCTACTCCAACGGAGAAAACCCCCTGCTTTTCATCTGCCAATCCTTCCAGAATAATCCGGGGGTAGAGCCCAAATTGGAACTCAGCCCCCTGATTAACAATTCCGAACCATTATCCCCAAGCAGTCACCCATCTAGTTACTGACCAGGCTTAACTTCGGTAATCCTAGATGAACCAGTGCTTCAACATGATATGGCTGTAAGACTGATTTTTTTATATGACCGCGCTTGCTGAACAATCTCTTTACAAGTGAATCGGATAAGAAATTCCTGTTTTTTATCGCCATTTCTCCTTGATAGTCTTTTTTTCATAATGTTTTTTAAGCTCTGTAATCCCTTGCGTCTTAGTGGCTTTATTGCCGTGCTTAGGGCGAAAAGTTTTTTTTTTTTAAATTTGACGAGAGAAATGTGGTAATACCATGGACTATAGGGAATACTCTGGGAGGAGCAACGCGGGAGTTTTAAGGAAAATAGGAAATAAAGCAGAAAAAGAAAGTTGATAGGTTGGAGCCCATTATGATAAAATTGGGTCTGGATAATCTAGCACTGGCATATAGTAACGATAGGAAAATCAGATAAACTATCGATTAACCGAATTAAAGTGTTCGCGTTTGTGGGTAGCCGAATAATAACATAGACGGATAGTAATAATTTACAGAAAAATATAAATAAAAAGTCGTGAAGATACATGGAGGTTTATTTCGGAAAGGACGTTACCCGTAAATGAAGCAGCCTCCTGTATATCGCGGAATCGCTTTTGTATTTAGCTAGCATTTAAATCTGAGCTGCCTTTTTTTTTTAAGATAACATGTATTAATTTCAATTTTACAAAAATATAATTATAGGGTGAAAATCTATTAATATAATCTAATAGATAAACTAAAACATTTTAGATAATCGTCCTGTTTTCTTTCTTTTGCAAGGAATTCGGAAGATTAAATTCTAGGTCAGTTGTCTCGAAACTGTGCAAATACGCCGGAATTGCTGTGAAGATAAATCGACAGATTGGGTTTCTGAGAGTCTCAAGAAAGCAATCCGAAATTACAAAGAATAATGAGAAAAACTTTAAAACGTTAGATAAGAGTAAACAGTCTAATAGAAATTCATTAAAGTTTATCCTAAGCAATATTACAGGAAATGATTTCTCTAAATATTCCAGTATATTTTCTTTTACCCTTTTTTGATATTACCAAAGTATACTGGAACTGACATACAATCACGACTTCAACCACTCTCCCACTGTCGCAACATATCCTCCCTCAGACCTTTTCGTAAATATTTCCAGAATAATCCTTAGCTGACGAGTTTCCCTCTGTAGAACAACGTTACGAGCTCAAGTGCTATGTGCCAAATGCAGACAAGATGGCAAGATAAGTCTCTTCATAGTCTATACTCTGCCCGTACTAAACAAGATGATGTGGACAAACCGCCTACTCATCAGTGGTTTCGTAGTGCAGTGTTAAAAGCTGCAACGGAAGGATTTATTTTCACATAAAGAGCTCAACAGAGCAATTACCGTGAAAGTATTTATAGAAAAGTCACAGAGAGGTAACCTTAGAGCCTTAGGAAAATCACTGAAGATGAGTTGCCATATCAGGACCGATAATATATATATATATATATATATATATATATATATATATATATATATATATATATAATTATTTATTTAAAAATATGATTCCAACGCTACATAAGAGTTCTCATGTTTCAAAACAAGAGCCTAAAATATGTAGCGTTAGAATCATATATTTAAATAAATAATTATATTTATGCTCTACTTTTGTATTGAGTAATATTTTTTTTTAAATAATAACAAAAATAATAAAGAAATTTGGATTATTTACCTAACGAGTTCTTTCCTATTTTCAATGTTTTTACAGACTTATATATATATATATATATATATATATATATATATATATATATATATATATAGTCGACTTTATCTCGTATCCAAGGATTTAATTTCTTTTCTGAAAGAAAATTAGAATAGAAGAAAATGCCGATGGCGTGAATTTATTTAAGGTGGACCACAACTTGACAGGAATTGGCTCACACACTTGCTTTCCTGAGCTTCCTAAATCACTATAGTCATCATATTCAACGTTGATTACTGTCAAGCCTGCAGCTCTCTTCGAACGATAATTCTGCATGTTGCCAGTACGTGACAGAGTCTCTTC
This sequence comes from Acanthosepion lycidas, assembly GCA_963932145.1. Taxonomy (NCBI): domain Eukaryota; kingdom Metazoa; phylum Mollusca; class Cephalopoda; order Sepiida; family Sepiidae; genus Acanthosepion; species Acanthosepion lycidas. Next base: position 23,567,114 of record OZ010595.1, on the reverse strand, counting down.
TCCTCGGGTGGCTATTTATATATCTACCTGTAATACGTTTTTTCCCACGCGTACACATCCTATACACAGCTTGGTCGTCCACGTGATTACATGTCCAGAGTAGCCTCTGAGTTTCATATCTGTTCTAACATCATTGTCACATATTATACACAGATAGCGATTGATAGTGCGTTTAAACTTTTGCAGATTAAAGTTGACAGGAAATAATAAAGCCGGAAGAGAGTTCCACAAGAGAGAAGTGCGAGAAATGAAATTTGTTAGCATGGAATTTACGGCTACATCTGGCCAGCTCAACTATAAGTTGATGAGATCTCAACGCCAGTCGAATACTTAAATTCAAAAACTCTAGGTAACATATTGAAGAGCTGATCCGAGCAATTACCGTGAAAGTATTTATAGAAAAGACAAAGAGATGCAACTTTACGGCGGTAGAAAAGTGACTGAACCCAAGACGCCAGAACAGGGCCACTAATATTGCTGATGCTCCTTTGAATTTTATCAAGGATCTCTAGATATATAGCAGAAGCACCCGACGATAATTGGCAGCAATATTCTAAGCATGGACGAATGGTAGATTTATATATATCCAAGTACTTCGCTTAAATTCAAAAACACTAGGGTACCATAGCGAAGAGCTGATCCGAACAATTACTGTGAAAGTATATATAGAAAAGTCACAGAGAGGCAAACTTACGGCGGTGGGAAAGTGACTGAGCCGAACCGCCAGATCAGGACTGATAATATTGCTGATTCTTCTCTGGATTTTATGAAGGAGCTCAAGGTAAATAGCATGTGTACCTGACCATATTTTACAGTATTTTTTTTTTTAAGTATGAACGAATGGTCGTCTTATAGATATGCAAGATAGATTCTAGAGATACAAATTTACGAGAACGACAATTTGAACGAATTTTCATAGCAGCTAACTTGCATTTGATTCGATATAGATTTCCAAATCATGTCAGCTGAGAAGGCGCAATGGGTCAATTTAATGGAGGTTAACGTCAGCCATGCTAATGGATAGCAGAGAAGGGTCTCTCAGATGAGAAGTTTGACAAGACATCATTTGCACCAGTTAAGAATGGACATGAGGTCATTTTGAACATCGTTTATTATTATGACCTTGTCGGACTGACCAGCCTTACTATTGAGTTAGTGTCATCAGTGTAGATAAAAAGTTGAGAGCAAGGCCATTAGTAACTTGTAAAAACTGAGTAGGAACAATGATGCAGCCCTGGGGGACACCCACGTTATATTAAACGGATCTAGACGAATAGATGTTCGGAATAACTTTCATTTCACAATATGAAATGTTATTATTGTAGCGATCGGAAAAGCATCGATCTTGTGAGAAATAGTTCGAGTGGGACTTACATCTCCCCAAAGGAATACGAAGTGAATGAAGGTGGTTTGCTAAAATGTTTGTGGCATAATGGGTCCTAGTCGTGAAGGGTAGAATTGATGGAAATAAGGAATGTAGTTTGCCTGAGTACTGAGCACTTTCTATCGAAATTGCAATAGAGCGTGAGAAGATTCCGGGGTTTCTTCTCTGAGAAAGAACTTGTAGGGTGGAAATAATCTGTCACCTACTGTCCACATATATCAACAGTAATTCAGTTTCAGCTTGATCAAGCTCTTGGCTATAGCAAGAGGAGTCAGGTACTTACTGGAGCTGGACAGATAACCGACTATTTTTCCAGCACCTTTAGCGATGAACGGTATTTATGAGCACCACTTCAGTTTTGAGTTGCTTTTATCGGGGGTTACTGTGTTGTGGTGCATGAGCTTAAGACATGCCAAGAATTGAAGTAGATGAGGCTATGTAGGATCAATAACTGTTAACCTTAGACTTTAACAAGTGAAGATTGGGGAATGATTCGGTCGGGAATCTGTTCCACAAAGCAGCAATTTTGGGGAAAATGCTGTCCGAATGGAAATTATTTCTTTACTATATGAATAAAAAGAAATGAGGATGATTCAACCTTGAGGACGTGGTATAGATGGTTCCAGATGTGATGGCCAATGGTAGTGGAACAAAGGAATGTAATTCGTCAGAACATGTCTGGTGGGGGAGTAATAGAGCAGCAAGTGGCTGGAAACCTTTCTTTTGTTGGGAATGTGTTTTAGGGTGGAAAATAATTCATCACGAACAAAGACGCATCGACGAGCCCGTTATATATCAGGACAGGCAAAAGAGAACTGATCAGCCCCAGCACAGATATAGCAGTAGTACTCCATTTTAGATCAGAGCTCTCTCTTGTAAATATAGCGTATAACATGGAGAACCAGATACTTAAATGAGCGGTAACATAAACCGATCATTTCTTCAAGTATCTTTAGCGATAAAACGGATATTTGTTGCTAACGCATCACAACATTTATATGTATTGATTTAAAATATATTTTCATGTCAGG
>OZ010595.1:23547199-23562199 GCA_963932145.1 Acanthosepion lycidas | reverse complement strand
GCTAAATCCTCGTATGGTTTCCAATTCTCTCAGGATTGCCTCACTGTATAGGTTGAACAGATCGGGTGAGAAGACGCATCCTTGCCTTACGCCTCTTTCTATTTTTGTATATTCACTGAACTCGTTTCCTATGCGTATACCTGACGTTTGCAGCCAGCATAGGTTCTTGATTATTCTGATATATTTTCCGAACAATTCCAGCAGTTCCTTGTGGCGTAATTTGCCGAAGTCTTTTCATAGTCTATGCACTTCTGCATTTTTATCGCTCTTAGTGATAACAATCTGAGCATAAATATCACGTTTCTTATTCCGGTGTCTCTGAGGAACCCACATTATTCTCGTCTTATCTCTGACCTGATACGCTGCGCGCTCTTTTCATCAGAATACGGATGTTGACTTTTGCCACATGGCCCATTAGGCTTATTGTTCGGTGGAGTTCGCGACTTGTTTCATTAGATCTGCTGTTGTTATTTCAGTGATCATGTCTATGGCAAATTCATCTAAGGCTGTCAGTATTTCCGTTACAATTTCGTCTGGCCCAGCTGCTTTGTTTCTGTTCAATTTGGCCAGTGCTCCGTCGATTTTCAGCATTCCAGGTCTGTCAAAAGTTCTATATATTACAGGTTGTTCCCTTTGCTCGTGGAAGAGTTCTCAAAATACTCGCTCCAGCGTTGAAAACTGTTTTCCTTGTTTAATATGAGTTCTTCCATGAGTTTGTTGCTTTATTTGTTTGTGTGTGTCTCTTTTGTTTGTAGTACTCAATCTTTCTATATCTGCACATTTTTCGTTTAGCCATTCTTCCTTAGTTTGCCTGCATTTCGTTCTTTATTTCCTTGTGCAATTTCTGTATCCCGTTCCGAATATTGGCAGAGTTTTCTGTCTTCTTTCCATCATGTCGAGAACCTCATCCGTCATCCATTCGCTTTTTTCTTCTTCGTCTTGTCTCCTTTGGGATGATATCGTTTTCTGATGTCACTAAAGCGTCTCTTCGTGTGGCCCATTTCGAGTTTCCACTGTGTGCCTCGTATCTTCTTTCCATGTTGTCCATATATTTTTCTTTTAAGTTTGGGTAACACAAGATTTTGTTGCATTGCAGTTTGTGTGCTGCAGTAGGCTCCTTCAATTTCCGTAGTTTCACACTTCGTTTACACATAAGAGGGCGATGATCACTTCCGCGGTCGCCACTTGTGTTGGTCTTGCAGTGAATCATCGCGTTCCTGAATCTTTTGACGATTGTTATATAATCTATTTGGCTTTTAGTTTCTCTTCCTGGCCTCCTCCGTGTCCATAGTCGTCTCGGATGTGCGTGGAACCATATGTGAGCTAATACCTGGTCATTGGCTGTGCACTATTGGATCTATTTTTCTCTGCGTCCATGGCGGGTTCCTAGTCCGAATCTTCCTGCTATATCCCCTGCCCTTTCCCTTTCTACTTTGGCGTTTAGTTCCTACATGATAATGCTGATCTCCTGCGATTTGCATAGAGATCTGTCACTGTCCAAAGTAGAACGATTCGATGTCCTCTTCCTTGCTTTGTGCCGTCGGTGCATACACTACTATAATAGCCAAATTTAAAGGCTTCCCTTTCACTACCAGAATTCTTTCGGAACGTTGGTGGATCCCAGAACGCATTTCGTAACTGCGCTATCTAGTATCAGTCCTACTTCTTTGTCGTTAATCTTACCTCCTGCATAAGTTATCCTGTGTTTGTAGCTGACAAAATCACCTTTGTTTGGCCATCTGGTTTCACATAATCTAGAATGTTGATGTTAAGTATGCTCATCTCTTAGTTAATATTATCAAACTGACTACGCTTTGTCAATGTCTGGACGTTCTATCTCCCGAGGGTAACTCACTAGATCAATTACATCTGAGTAGCGAATTCCATTTTTATTAGGTGTTCCACGATTTCGGTTGTAATCTAAGCTAAGTTTAGGAAATCACCATAATGATGAAAATGGGTTTGGATTATCTAACAATCACGGGGCATATTGAAATAAAGATAGACAGAACGAAACCAGAAATATCCTACCTAACAATTTTGCGTAAATGGATGACTGGAGCTGGGAAATATATTGAGAATGCAAACCTTTATCAGAGCTACAAAGTGTAGCATTTACAGAGAGCTATGATCACTCAAGCCTTGAAGAAATAGTACTCATAAAGTAAAAGAAACAACTATGGGAAACCTTCATATATTTAATATTCATCGATGTGCATTAATCGTCATCATAAATTTTAGTAACGTTTGTAGCTAGGAATAAAAATAAGCAATCCGAAAATAACTAAATGCGTGTCTGCCGACACATTTTAATACATTAATACTCGTAAAACATCTACTCATTAAAGGCAAGAGGCAACATTATATAGTGCTTGTAATCTAGTAATAAACATTCACTACTAATATTCGTGACATTTGTCAAGCATTGAAAATAGTCTGATATACACAATTTTAAATGACGCTAATATTGCAAGTAGTAGACAAACGCACAGAGATAACAAGTTGTAAACAACTAATATATACAACAAGCGTTATATGCATGTATTAAACACCATTAAAGTAACATGTGACGTCTACCTAATCAAAAAAAGCAAGAACAAAATAGATTTTTAAAATCGTAACACATCCATATAATTCCACTTTCAAAATCTCATGATTGAGCTAATTAAATTGCGAGACATTAGATATGAAGTTTTTACTTCCTGCTCCGAATTTCATCCCGTACGCACTCTCTCCCTCTCTCACGCGCGCTCACGCACACACACGAACACACACACATGAACACACACACACACACATGAACACATACACACAGACATGAACACAAACACACACATATATTATCTCTTCAAAGTATATTATCTCTTCGTTATTGTGAATATATCATATTTGAAATAGACGCCTCAATTGTATTTAATATAGAGTATGTATTATGCATGTCGTTTCGCGCATTCGAAAAAAAAAAAAGCGTTCCGCGGTGGGGACGCATCTTCTATACCAATACACGTAATAAACACGATTTAATAAATGAGAATATAGCATCTATTTCACATACAAAGCATCCACTATAGTAACATTTTCACTAATGAAAATGAAGGAATACAAACAAAATTATTGTTACATATATATAAATATATACCGGAATGAGTGTCTGAGAATTTTCATCGGAGATATACGTCCTCAGGTAGGAATCCTAACTGTACCCGACACGAAACCGTCATACAGCCTGACGTGCTATACCAGTTCAGCTACGAAGTATCTTCTGATTAGCGAGGTCGATTTTACTGCATTTAAACTACAAATTTCCCATGATTTACCTCGAAAAGCAGTAAAATCGATTTTGCTAACCAGACCCTCCTTCGTAGTAACTAGTACAGCACATCAAGGTATATGACGATTCCCTCTAGGATACATGTTCGATTCATGTCGCGGGAGGTTATGTCTGGTTGAATAATCTAAATCTAATTGTATCTGCTTATTTTGGTCATAATCCTTTCCTATTCACTAATATATTTCCGTATATTACAATTAAATGAGACGAGAAATGCACTGCAACAGTGAGAATCAGCTCGAATTCTGTAATAATCTCCTAAAATGCCTATGAAAAAAAAATTGTTTTCGCGTTGTAATGTAAGCTCGACCATGGCTAAAAGATAAAAGAAAAATCCATAATAGATAACTATTCACGTTTTAGTGAACGCTTGTCATAAATGTCAGCCAGAGCATTTAAACGCAAAATAAAATTTAAAAAAATCAGTAATGGATAGCTACACATAATTTTTGCCATAGCAATTGCACCCTTGATGATGATCTCAGAAAGATGGGGAAAGCACTTGGCTAATAAAAGTGTCTCTCACTGATACATTCCATTTTGTACTTCATTTAATTCTAATATTCGCGAATATGAAAGGATTATGCTTATAAAAGGCAGACATAACGTTTGTAATATTATTTAATCTCACATGTCTGAAATATATATATATATAGGAGGCACGGTGGAGTAATGGATATCGGCTTGGATTGAGGAATCGGAGAAGCCGAGTTCGAATTCCAGTTGAATCCATTACATTCACTTACGTGCTAATACCCTTGGGAAAGGTATGAATCCTCTTCTTCTCCCTCCAGCCATGGGTAAAATAGCAGGACAGACTGGGTTCTATAGCCTTGGATGGCAACTGGTCTAGGAGAAGGAAAAATCTGAATTCAAAACCTGCGGAGGGTCTCTGTATTCGTCCGTCCAAAAAGTGTGGATGGTTCTGCACGAGGCCTTCACCACTATAATCAAAACTCATGTGCCGGTGTCGGGCTGTCGGTTTCCAGGAAACTGATCTGCTTGACCCTCACACGTCGAATCTCGACGGAAGAGTCGATTATATATATATATATATATATATATATATATATATATATATATATATATACACACACACACACATTAGTGCATGTTTCATTAAATAATATAGACAAGTTTTGTCGATTTATTTTAAGTAAGTTCCTTTCATATTGATTGATAATATTAATAACATTATCATTGAAAGACGAAAGGAAATCACCATATTGATACATGTTTAAATCCAATCTAAACCAATCTAAACTTTCGGCTTACATAAGCCTTTATCAAAGATGACAATTACTTTTCAACACGTCAACCAATACACAATAATGATAGTCTGTTTTCATTGTAAGTAAAATTTCAGAGTAACGACTAACTCGTGTATACGAGAAGCGGAAGCGAAAATCGCGTCGCAGGTCGTGACGTCACACATGACCACGCGAGAGTAAAAACGAGAATTATTAAGTACGGGAAGCCTTTGGTATAAAGCAATGGCTTCTGTTATCAATTATAGGCATTTAAGAATATTTCTGGAAATTTCGTAGTTTATTTTGTTCAGGTCAGGTTTCAACCGATTTATGTATATAGCTTCAAGGTTTTTTTTTAATTTTTGTCTATTGTTTACATAGTTAAGTATAGTTGTGTTTTCAACAAGGATTTTCCTGAATTTTGTACGCGGCCAGGCATTTTGGTTATATATATATATATATATATATATATATATATATATATATAGACACATACCTCCTTGGGTAATGCATAGAGCATAAAATTATGAAGAGAATCAATCTTGCACATTTATAAATCTAATATTCGTCAATCTGATATTTTGCCCAGAATCCTTTCATATTCACGAATATTTTTACATCTATTAAAATTAAATGATGCAAGAAATGCACTGTAAGGGTGAGAATAGCATTTATCACCCAAGTACTTTCCTTCTCTTTCTGAGATGATCATCAGTGATGCAATTGTTAAAGGAAAGCTATAGAAATACTTAATTAATTTAATTTCTCCAATGATTCCGGATTTTAACGAATATCATTATGAAGAATCTGAAATTAAATGGGAGTAACGTATGAAAAAATAATTTAATTACCAAAATGTTTTTAAAAAGTAATTTCAGAAATTATCTAATTATTTTGTGGATAATTTATGAAAATTAATTTAAAATTCGACAATCATTTGATTTTTGTAAGAATTTCTAAAACAATGTCTGTTTAGACCGTGTAAAGTTCTTAAAAAATTCATATCTTTGATCCTCCTTTTTATGACAGAAAATAAAGAATTTTAGTCAATATATCAAACGTGCTAGAAAAGTATTAAAAAAATGGAATGAAATAGTCAAATATCCTTTTGTGTTTATTCTTTATAATAACAAAAACTTTTAGATAATGAAACATTGTTTTATCAATTTAGGCGCGTTTTTCTTCATGAACTATATATATATATATATATATATATATATATATATATATATATATATATATATATATATATATATATATTAAAATAAATAGAAAGAACAGTACGACTCATCATCCGGTGTTCTTAAATAACTATTTTTATTTACAAAAAAATTATCCAGTACAATTTTGAAGAGCATAAATATTATAAAGTTACTAATTGAAATATATCGTTCTATCGCTACACAGGAATTACCAGGTTTCAAAAACAAAAACAAGAAAATAAAAAAAAGGGAATTTTGTAATTTTTCGTTCCAAAATTCGCTTGAAAATGAAACAGTACTAGGGATTTTAATTTAATTCTATAATTAAAATCGAAGGTTCATTTTCTTTTTTGAAACATGGTAATTCTTGTGTAGCGATAGAAACACATTTGCAAATTCATAATATGTATATATATATGTATTACAAATTATGTATATATATATATATATATATATATATATGTGTGTGTGTGTGTGTGTGTGTGTGTGTGTGTGCGAAAATATATAGAAAATAGGAAAGAACTGGTTAGGTAAATAATCCCAACTTCTTCAGTATTTTTGTTATTATTTTTTAAAAAAAGTGCTCGGTATAAAAGTAGAGCATAAATATAATTATTTATTTAAAAATATGATTCCAACACGCTACATAAGAGTTCTCATGTTTCAAAAGAAAATCCGAATACTTCATTATAATTATTTGAATTAAATTGAATTAAATAAACTGTGTTCCATCTTCAAACTTACTTTAATTCAATTTAATTCAAATAATTTTATTGAAGTTTTTGCCTTTTGTTTTGAAACATGAGAACTCTTATGTAGCGTGTTGGAATCATATTTTTTTTAAATAATTATATATATATATATATATATATATATATATATATATATGTGTGTGTGTGTGTGTGTGTGTGTGTGTGTGTGTGTGTGTGCGTGTGTGTGTGTGAAAATATTGTAGAAAATAGGAAAGAAACTGGTTTGGTAAATAATCCAAAGTTCCTTAGTATTTGTTATTTTTAATTATTTATTTAAAATTGATTTCAATTCTGACTATACTATTAAAACTCGTAAATTTCAGAAATAAGTCATTCCCAAAAAAATTTCGCTTGAAGATGGAACAAAGCTCTTGTTTTGAAACATGAGACCTCTTATGTAGCGAGTTGGAATCATATTTTTAAATAAATAATGATATATATATATATATATATATATATATATATATATATATATATATATATTCTTTAATGCCAGTAAAGCCAGTGATGGAGCAGTAAATGGTGAAACTTTCCAAAAAGTAGAGACCTACGCTATTATGGCTTCTGTTATTCTTCTGCATTTGCTTAAAGTATGTTGGTAACTTGCAGAATTTATATCGTCATATCTCCTTGTCGGCTTCATTTATTTCAAATGGAGTGAGGTCGATTCCATCGGTCAAAAACAAGACGTCTCTAGTATCCTTCCATTCATCCGCCCATCAAGAGTTTGTGTTCGCATCTCTCAACGCATTTCCACTTAACATCATATTATCTCTCAGCCACAGAGTAGCTTCGATGTCTTCATAGATTTCGAGATAAAACACGTTTTTATTCCCGTTTATTTCAGGGAATATTAACTTAGTTCATCTTACTTGTTGATATTTTCCCATTCTCTAATTGCTTTCTTTGCCAATTTCTTTAACGCTTGTTTCTTATCAATATTTTTTTTCTCATTTCCAATGCCTGGTACCTGTACCTTTTTGTCTTTATATACTCATCATTCATATATATATATATATATATATATATATATATATATATATATATATATATATATATATATGAAGAAGAACAGATAAAATAATACAGTCAGAAAAGAAAGATAAAATGTAATGAGAAATGAAATAGAGAAACTAGGTATATATATGCGTAGTTTTTCCCTCTAACTCTCTCTCTCTCTCTCTCTATATATATATATATATATATATATATATACTCACACATAAGAAGTAAATGGAATGAGAAATTAGGTATATATATATATATATATATATATATATATATATATATATATATATAACCGACTCTCCCGCCGAGATTCGACGTATGAGGGTCAAGCAGATCAGTTTCCAGGAAACCGACAGCCCGACACCGGCACATGAGAATTGATTATAGTGTTGAAGGCCTCGTCCAGGACCATCCACACTTTTTGGAGGGACGAATACAGAAACCTGGTGCATCGAATGCCACAAGGTTCCCAAACGACCCTCCGCAGGTTATGAATTCAGAGTTGTCCTTCTCCTAGACCAGTTGCCATCCAAGCCTATAGAACCCAGTCTGTCCTGCTATTTTCTCATTCTATTTTCCTCTTTCATTTTCTGCCTGTATTAATTTATCTGTATTTTTTTTTTGTATTTTCTTTTCTTTGCGTTTTGTCCGCTATACCACTGACATTTTCTATTTGCTTTTAATTATCACTTCATTCTTTACCTATTTTTTTCTTTGAGTCTTTTTTGTTTCTTACTTTCTTTCTTTCTTACTTTGAATCTATCGTTTATTCTTTATCTTTCTTTTTCCATCGCTACTTTCTTTCTTTCTTCCTTTCTTTTTTTTATATTTTCTGTTAATTTCAATTTTAATTTTCAATGTTATTCTTTTTTCTCATTATTTATTTACGCCTGCATTTTTTCACCAACTTACCAATCATTACTTTTTCGTTAACTTGAAATCACTAGTACTTTCTTTCTTTCTTTCTTTCTTTCTTTCTTTCTTTAGTAATTTGAACAGTTTCATTCTCTATCTCCAGTTGTCTATATCTATTTAAGTCTATATTTGTTATATCTATCTATCTATCTATCTATCTATCTATCTATCTATCTATCTATCTATCTATCTATCTATCTGTCTAAGACTGTTCAGTATCTTTACATAAAAGCTTGTGCAGCTTCTATCTATCTATCTATCTATCTATCTATCTATCTAAAATTTTTACCTTCTTTCCATTAAAAGTTGTTCAGCATATATGTATCTGTCAACCTATCTATATGACTGTTCAATATCTATCTATCTATCTGACTTTTCAGTATCTATCTATCTATCTATCTATCTATCTATCTATCTATCTATCTATCTATCTATCTGTCTGTCTGTCTGTCAGTCTCTCCGTCTGTCTCTCTGCCTATCTATCTATCTATCTATCTATCTATCTAACTGTTCAATATCTATCTATTTTTCTATCTATCTATCTATCTATCTATCTATCTATCTATCTATCTATCTATCTATCTATCTATGGGATTTATTTTGTAATAATTTAGCTTTATCTATCCAAACCCATTTTTTCTTTTCCTCATTACGGCTCCCTTACATTTGTTTTTATGTCTTTCTTTCTTTCTTTTTTCTTTTTCTTTCTTTCTTTCGTTTTTTTCTTTCTTTCTGTCTGTCTTTTTCGTATTGTTACAAGTTGTTCATTCCTTTTTTTCTGACTTTAAGTCTGTAGACTCGTTCTCACTCTTTCACAATCATTTTTCTTTCCTAACTTAACTTTTTATAATACTATTTCCTTCGTATTATCATTTCACTTTCTCTCTTTTAACTTTTATTTTCTTATTTAAAACCTCCTCTTCCCTCTTCCCCCTCCACTTTTCTTTACTTTCATTTGTTTTGAATATTCTATAAACTTTTCATCCTCAACCAGCATTTTAATTATTTTGCCTCGAACTAATTAATCTGTTTTCAATTTTCTCTTCAATTCAAAGCAGAAACAAACAAACGTTTTCCTTTGTCTAATTTCACTTTCTTTTTTCGTTTTATATTGAAGCCGGGAGCCATGCCGGTACTTAAACATTGCCATATAATTAGTTTACTTTCTATGTTTCTTTTTCTTTTTTCTTATCATCTTTCTTTCTTTCTTTTTCTTTACTTCTTTCATTCTCTCGTTATTTAATCATTTCTTTGTTAGTGTCTTTCTTTCTATTTTACTTGCTTGTTTTCTTTTTTATTCCCCATTTTCTATGTTATTCCTCTGTTCTTTCTTTCTTTTTTCTTTCTTTATTTCTTTCTTTCTTTCTTTCTTTCTTTTTTCACACTTTCTTTCGTTCATTATTTTTATTCTTTCTTTCTTTCATGATTGTTTTCTTTCTTGTGAGCTTTCTTTCTTCCAAATTTTCTCTCATGTATTTCGGCCATTTTTCTTATCAATATTTTTATGTATTACTTATTCGATTAATATATGTTTATAAATTTTTCGCTTAATACAAGCTTATAATTTTGCGGTAATTAAAGGTTTATAATTTTTCGCTGAATATATGTCTATAAATTTGAGATTAATATGTGTCTGTAACCGTTCGCTTAATATATGACTATAATTAATAATACAGATTGTTTATCGTATTTCAGGACTTGCTGCACATTACAGGCATCTCCACTTGCTTATTCATTAAATTTATTTTTTCTGTTGTTTGCTCGCCATTCGCTTTCTCCCTTGAGATTCCATAATTAAATTCTAATTTGGCAAATGTGAAATACAGTGACATGGATGTAAGAATTTGATATATAAGTCTTCAAACTGACAACAAACTATATTTGGATGTTTCGATACATGATTGAAGATGCAGTTTATTTTCCGGCGGTAGGTTGCCATTTTTTTCTGTGTTAGACAAGTTGTCATCCAAGGCTATAGAATTCGGTCTGTCCTACTCTTTACCCATTACCCAGAGGATTCATAGATTTCCCAATGATATAAATAAGTGAACGTAATGGATTTGACTGGAATCAAATATCCATTACTTCAGCGTCTTCCACCTTTGATTTTTATCAAATAAGAACACAAGGAAAATCAAGATGGATGAACGAATGAAAATTGAATAGTAACGTGTTAATAAACTATTTTAATATATTTTTATGTTATTTTGTTTGTGGTTAAATTCATTATTTTTTACTTCATTTTTATTCTCTTTTTTTTATCCTTTTTGTTTTCTTTCCTTCTTTCTTAATGTTACAATGATTTTCCATATACTTTCGATATCCTTCTTTTCAGTCTTTCTACTACTTTCTTTCTTTCTTTCTTTCTTTCTTTCAATCATCTATCATTCTACTTTTCTTTCTTTCTTTCTTTCTTTCAATCTTCCATCATTCTACTTTCTTTCTTTCTTTCTTTCTTTCTTTCTTTCTTTCTTTCAATCTTCCATCATTCTACTTTTCTTTCTTTCTTTCTTTCTTTCTTTCTCTCTCTCTTTCTTTTTTCCATCATTCTACTTTTTTCTTTTTTCCATCATTCTACTTCGTTCTTTTTTTCTTTCTTTCTTTTTTTCATCATTCTACTTTTTTCTTTCTTCCATCATTCTACTTCTTTCTTTCTTTTTTCTTTCTTTCTTGCAACATTCAACTTTTCTTTCTTTCAATCTTCCATCATTCTAATTTTCTTTCTTACTTCCATCATTCTATCTTTCATTCTTTCTTTCTTTCTCTTTCTTTCTTTCTTTCTTTCTTTCTTTTAATCTTGCATCATTCTACATTTCTTTCTTTTTCCTTCTTTATTTCTTTCTTTCTTTTAATCTTGCATTATTCTACATTTCTTTCTTTCTTTCCTTATTTCCTTCCTTCTTTCTTTCTTTCTTTCTTTTAATCTTCCATCATTCTACATTTCTTTCTTTCTTCCATCATTCCATATTTCTTTCTTTCTTTCTTTCTTTCTTTCTTTCTTTCTTTCTTCATTTATTTCTTGCAACATTCAACTTTTCTTTCATTCAATCTTCCATCATTCTACTTTTATTTATTTTTCTTTTTTACTTTCTTTCTTTTAATCTTCCATCATTCTACTTTTCTTTCCTTCTTTCTTTCCTTCTTTCTTTCTTTCTTTCTTTCTTTTAATCTTCCATCATTCTACTTTTCTTTCCTTCTTTCTTTCCTTCTTTCTTTCTTTCTTTCTTTCTTTTAATCTTCCATCATTCTACATTTCTTTCTTTCTTCCATCATTCCATATTTCTTTCTTTCTTTCTTTCTTTCTTCATTTATTTCTTGCAACATTCAACTTTTCTTTCATTCAATCTGCCATTATTCTACTTTTATTTATTTTATTCTTCCATCATTTACTTTATTACAATTTTTTGTTATGACTACCACCCTGGTCTTTGTTGCCATATTTATCACAACGTTTCGACCGTTGTACGCTGCGACCTTCTTCAAACAGTTGGAATGTAGAACTAAACCCTGTATTTCGCTGGGGTAGACTGTTCTAGTTCAACGTGCTGAGTCTAATGGATGTCAGTTACATCCTGTTAAATTCCCTCTCCAAGTTCTCCGGGGCATTAATCAGGTATTGAACTCACACTCTTTGATTCCTCTCACCGGGTCAAAATAACACCTTTATCCACTGTGCCACGTGACCCTGAAGAAGGCCGGAGTGTACAACAGCCGAAACGATGCGATAAATACGTAAACAAAGACGAGGATGATAGTCCGAATAATGCAAATAGTGTACATAATGCCTCATCTCAGAAATATAGACAGATATAATTTATTTATAATTTTTTAACAAGAAAAAACAAATAATTTCTCATATTTACAACTAAATTAATATTACTAATTTTAAAAATGTATATTATTTTTATTATATATATATATATATATACATATATATATATATCTTACTTATTATAAAACACAGATTGTGTGTGTATGTGTGTGTGAATGTGTGTGTGTCTGTACGTTTATATATTGGATCGGATTTCGTACATTTTTCAACCGATTTCAACATAACTTCACAGGACTGCGTAAAATTACCTTGCGGTGGTTCTGACAGCGCCAAAAATTGGGAAAACACATTGTTTTTGCACGAAATCAATTTGAAAACACGATAAAACACTATTCTGCCGCCAGAATGAAAGGGGGACAACTGATATCGAGTTATACTTATTATAAAACCCAGGTTGTTTGTGTGTGTGTTCGTTTATATATGGGATCGGATGTCCTACATTTTTCAACCGATTTCAAAAAAACTTCACTTTTTTTTGGCAGGTAGTGTTTCTACATTGTTTTTACATCCAGAATGCTTTAAAAATTTCATTTGCATGACAATTGTTTATAATAAAATTCTAATCAATCGGTAGACTCATAACGAGTGAAAACAATGTTTTTGTTTGAATTTGGGTTGGACCAATTCGCAAAAAAAAACAAAAAAACAAAAGAAAAAATACTAATTAAGACATGCGTGTTCGTCAACCTTAAACAATAATCTTTGTCAATTTTATTTTTCAGTCTTTATGATGGTCGATACTTGATCTATCTCTTACTGTTACATCCCCGGGTAACGCCGGGCTATCCCGCTAGTATAAAATAAAAATCCTGCTATTTTAAACGCAAAATATACTTTTAAAATAAAAAAAAATGACTGTAAATCTCATATGATATATGGACTGCGCGAAACTGATGTTTGTACTGTAATATAAATTGGGCAACAATCAGTTTATACTCAGCACCTGAAGATTGCGTCATGCATGAATTTTTGCGTCCCGCTGCCGGTGAAAGATATTTATTAATATATATTTAATACCTATGTCATGTTAAATTGAACACTCTTTTATTAACAACAGCAATCTTTTTCCGATATATATATATATATATATATATATATATATATATATATATATATATATATATATATATATATATGCGCTCAATATAAGTGGTGGAGCTAACAAATGCGTGAAAACCATCATTCAATGGATTAACAGTATTTTAATGCATACATTATGTTCTACTAGCGAAGTGATTTCGCCAGTAATCGCATTAATATTGCTGATTGATTATATGTATGATTATTTCTTTATATATATATATATATATATATATATATATATATATATACATATAAAGTTAGTAAGTACATGAATATGGTTCCCTGCGGAGTCATTTTCTTTATTATCGGCAAAATGTTCTATATTCTTCGAACTGGTACTGTCTTCGTTTTCCGTTGCATTATTCACTAACGTGAATTTCGTATTGTCCTTCTCATAGCCTAGTTGTCGGTCAATGCTAAATAGCTTAGTCTACCTCGCTATAGAACCCAAAGTTTTCTGTGCGTAAATAAATGCATTTGATGCGCAGTAGTGTAGTGCGTAACCATCATGAATGCGTAATCGGAAGCGTGAGTTCGAATATTCAATTACTCAAAGGAAATGTGTAGATCCATCTCGTCTCCTCATATCACAAAATTTTATGGCTAGTCTGAGCCATATTGACTGGGTTGACGACATGCCTGAAAGGAAAATTCTGAATTCAAACCAACGTCTGTCAGACAATCTAGCACACGACAAACAACTGCTGCCAGGGCTGCCCTCTTAGTTTTGATCTTGAACAGAACAGAACATACGAACCTAGAATCTGAACTCGTCTGGACGATTCCAACATACGCGCCGATAAATTACATACTACGCTCAAAATAGCCGTGATAAAAATTGCACTATTATTATAATCATCATAGGATTATCAGTTGTATTAATAGCAGCTGTAGCAGAAAGAGAGGATGGATGTGGAAATGAGATGAATTCGACGAAACAGAAGAGAATCTGACAAAAGAAAAGACAGTTAGACGAGTAGGAGAACAGGAAGTGAAATGTTTTACGTAGAACAAAGGCCCAACCCGGAATACAACAAACAGTAAGCAAAGACAAAACAGAACAATTTGATCAAAGCAGACGAGACACGAGCTTCGCTGACAGCCGGAGATTGCCGACAACACTTCCATCACCGCCCGCCCCTGTTCCATGAATGAAACTTTTCGCTAATAAAATATACGAACGTTGGTATTAATATTAATAATAATGATAATGATAAAAATAATAACAGCAGCAAGCAAAGCAGCTTGATTCTTTGTTCTTGTGTGCGATGTTTCCTTGCCTTAACAAGGCGAATACGTCATTTCCGGAAGGAAAGAAAGCAACAGAAACAGTTTGCTCGTAGATATGGGCTGTTCTCATTTGATATAGACGTCTCTCTATACGTTGCTTGTGAACGCGTTTAGAATTAAGTATAAAAGGAAATGGGTACAGCCATTGGCACCGAAATTGTACGTGAGTATAGATATGTAGATACAGGTGCATTCATGTGGATTTAAAGTGAAAAAAAAAAGAAAAAGAAATTAAAACATAGACGGTCTGTGTACAGATGCGTCTATTTGAAATCATACAGACGCCAAACGGGTGCTTATTTGAATATTGCGAAATGATATACATGATCGTCTTTGG
>OZ010595.1:23534699-23544699 GCA_963932145.1 Acanthosepion lycidas | reverse complement strand
AATACGTCAGAATAAAAATACCAACCGTTTTTATATATATATATATATATATATATATATATATATATATATATATATATATATATATATATATATATATATAACGGTTGGTATTTTTATTGTGACGTATTTATATATATATATATATATATATATATATATATATATATATATATATATATATATACATGGACTCTTTAATTTATATATTACTTATATCTAAAGGATTAATTGATTTATTTTTATTGCTCGAATTTTATTATAGAATACACTTGGTATTTGAAACAGACGGTGTGTATGAGATCACAAATGCCAACCAATAGTCATAATACACAATGTTTAATAAAAAAAATTTATCCTCTATTTTAAATACGAAATATACACAATAATAACGTGATTTAATATTGTCATTCTCTACATATAAATATACAGATATATGTACATATATACATTTATATATATGTATATATATATATATATATATATATATATATATATATTAATATATATGTGTATATATATATGTATATATATGTGTATATATATATATGTATATATATGTATATATATATATATTGATATATATATATTTATATATTTATATATATATTAATATATATATATATATATATTTATATAAACTTTTTATAAATTTTTTCAAATAAATAATTATATATTTATATATATACAACACACACATGTTTATATATATATATACATATATATATATATATATATATATATATATATATATATATATATATATATATAGAGAGAGAGAGAGAGAGAGAGAGATAGCACGTTCATATATAAAAAATAAATTAACGTTGCGAAGGAGTTCAGCCTTCTTAAAGATTACAAGTGCTTTGAAAATACTTGAAAATTTACGAGCATAATCTTTTTTTTTTTTTTTTTCGTTATGTATTATTTTTTCATTTCACTTGCAAGCAAGGTGACAGTGCTTAAGTGATGTAATGGGTTACCGAGCGTGAAGGAGAATATACAGGTTGTGCAGAAAAAGCCAATAAAACAAGTTTTCACGATGATAAATAGCATTTCCATTTTTGAAGGACTTCGGTGTCTGGTAAGCCTGAAACCGGAAGAACTTTCATATGTCAGCAAAACGATAGTATTAGAATGGAAGTTAGGCTTATATCTGATTTGTTCATCAGTAAAAGTGACGCATTTGCCAAACTTGTATCAGACTTAATTCATGCGCTCCAGGTACAAATGAGGAGGGCTCATTGAAACAACAGTTATAATAAGAATGTTTATAGAAAAGAAATAGAGATGCTGCGTTTTCTGAAATCAAAACCCAGGGTCAGCTTCATATGACAGTAATATCTTGATAGCATTGAATACGATGTTTGCTAAAATTAGAGTCATGTGAATGTCGGCGATTCGTCCTAGCTATTTTTTTTTCTTAGCTGTTAATATATGTATTTGTTGTATTTCATGGTTTCTTTATCTTTCTCTAAACATATCTATATATGTATCTTTCTATCTGACTGTTCAGTATCCATCTATCTATCTATCTATCTATCTATCTATCTATCTATAATACCCACTTTTATCTGTCTATCTATAATACACACTTTTCATAAACTTAGTCTGCATCTATCTATCTCTCTATCTCTCTCTTTCTTTCTCTCTCTCCATATATATATCTATATATATATATATATATATATATATATATATATATATATATACACCTTACTATCTATCTGTCTAAAGTAGACTGTTTTTTCTCTCTGTCACTACATATCTGTTTTTCTCTCTGTCTAAAGCAAAATGCTCCTTGTCTATCGGTACATATCTATCTATCTATCTATCTATCTATCTATCTATCTATCTATCTATCTATCTATCTATTTATCTATCTGTCAATCTATCTATCTATCTATCTATCTATCTATATATATATATATATATATATATATATATATATATATAGATGACTGTTCGGTATCTATCTATCTATCTATCTATAATACACACTTTTCATAAACTTAGTCTGCATCTATCTCTCTATCTCTCTCTCTTTCTATATATATATATCTATGTATGTATATATATATATATACATATATATATATATATATATATATATATATATATATATATATATATACATATATATATAAAACCTTACTGTCTATCTGTCTGAAGTAGACTGTTCTTTCTCTCTGTCACTACATATCTGTTTTTCTCTCTGTCTAAAGCAAAATCTTGATTTGTTCATATCTATTTATCTATCTATCTCTCTCTCTATCTATCTATCTATCTATCTATCTATCTATCTATCCTGTTCATTTCTTTGTTTCTCTCTTGTTCAGTCTGGTCAGTACTATCTATCTATCTATCTATCTATCTGTCTGTTTGTCCGTATGACTGTCCTTTTGTCTTTGAATCAATTCTTTTCTTCCAGTTTATTCATATTTTTTTTTGTTTGATGCCTCATTTTCCAACCCGGTGCGTACGTATATATGTGCATTTTTTTACAGAAACATTAAGAACGATTATCATATTTATGAAATCCTATAAATATGAGTGTATATGTATATGTATGCGTGTGTGTGCGTATGTATGTGTTTGTGTGCTTGCGCGCGCACGCATGTTTGTATTAGACCGAGAAAAATAGATTGATAAAGAGCGCAATATGATTATACATACGTGTGTACGATCATGTGTAAGAGGCATATGTATGCTGGTGAATGTGTGCGCCTGCGCAGAGAAGGTGAACTAATGAAATTCGTCTATCAGAAAATTGATTGATCTTGTGAAAGACGATAAATGGGATGGGTTTGAGAGAAGCAAAAGACTGAGAAAAACTAGGAAATATTGAAAAGAATTATATGTTCAAGCGTGCAAATGAAAGAAAAAAAAATCAGAAGAAATAAATGGATAAAAAAAAAAGAAAGAAAGTAGGATTAAAAAGAACGAGTTCAGAAAACAAGAAAGAAAAAATGGAGTCGATATAATCAGTTGGAATAATTGACAGTCAGTGACTTGCCATTCTTCAAAAATCTACAATGACAATGCATTAAGAGGAAACTGAAAAAGAAACATGGAACCCAAATATCCAACACTATATAACCAGACACTGTCTACGAAAGAGTGACGAGCAAGCAACAAGAATATTTAAAAAGAAAAGCCGAGAATAAACCAGTAGAAGAACCCGAAGCAAAAGAACAAATGTCAAACAGCGATGGCGATGCTAATAATGATAATCCAAAAGGCTGCGCCTATGGGATTATTTCGAGAACTGAATACCTGTTTGTTTGGGAGCAGTCATTGGCTGACAGCTGTTTGGCAGGAAGAGGGAGGGAAGCCGTGAAAATGGGGAGGAGACGGGTAACATCGAAGATAAGAAGGTGGAGCTCAAGTACAAAATGGCGCAAGAGACGTGTCTCTCGTCTGTTTCAAGTGACAGCCGCTCGTGTTATGTGTGCAACTCACGTATCAACTAACTAGCAGCGGAGGGATTTAAAAACGGCTTTCCGATAAGATGAGAAGGCGCACTAGTTCGTTCTTGATCGGTAAACAATGATTGTAAAGCCAAGCCCACTCTCAGTCTATTTTCAACTGTTACAGTCTGTAATCATAATAATATATCTACTACTACTACTACTACTACTACTACTACTACTACTACTACCACTAATAATAATAATAATAATAATAATAATAATAACCGCCCAGATATTGTTATTAAAGACCACAAACAAAAACGGTGCCTCCTTATTGATATGGCAGTCCCTGCTGACTGCAATGTATCTTTGAAGATATTCAAAAAGCTGTCAAAATACAAGGACCTTGAAATGGAGGTCTCGAAAATGTGGCATATGGGAACTTCAACAATCCCTGTTGTAGTTGGAGCTCTAGGACTGGTTGGAAAAGATTGCAGTAGACTAATTGCAGGGATTCCTGGAAGCCCATACCTCAAGGAGATAAAAAAAATTGTTCTGATAAGTACAGCCCACACTTTACGAAGGGCTCTATCTATGTAATTTTTTTTTTTTTTTTTTGTCAGTGAAAAGTGTCATGATGCCATTTCTAACCTTAGGTCCCTGGGCGGGACCCGGAAAGAAATGTGTAAACGCCAGAAAGCAACGAAAATAATAATAATAATAATAATAATAATAATAATACTAATAATAATAATAATAATAATAATAATAAAATAATAATAATAATAATAATAATAATAATAATAATAAGAAGAAGAAGAAGAAGAAGAAGAAGAATGCTGACTCTGACACTCATAGGTCATTGAAATCAAGACGGGCAGAATCGGTTTGGAGATCTGACACTGACTGATCATGGCTTTCCACAGCGTCCTGTCTCTTGTAGCTTCTAATAAACGTTTTTTTTTCTCCTAAGCCCTTTTTCCGTCATCCATTTACTCAAGCTCACTAAGTATGTTATGCTTTGTCTTCCTCTCTCCCTCGTGCCCTCAGTTTGCCCCGTGAGTGTCAGTTTTTCTAAGCCCTCTTTCTCATTATACAATCGATAAACCACAACTGTCTCTTCGTGATGTTAAATACAAGGTTCCCTTTTGTTTCAATTTAATTTAAAACTTTGTCGTTTTTCGCATGTTCAGTGCACGATATCCTCAGCATAATTCTGTAGAAATACATTTCTGTTACTTCAAGTCTCTTCTTCATCTTTGAGGAGATTGTCCAGCATTCATTGCCATACAGGAGAGCAGATATCTCGTAGCAGTTTAGAAGCAGAATTTTTACATTTATTATGAATCTGCTTAGCTTTTCGAATGTATCTTTGGCTATCCCGCTACTTCGGATTTCAGTACCAGAATCTTCTTCCTTTGTTTAAACACTTGACAGATATTTAAATTCCTGCTCTTGGTATACTTTTGTGTCTCGCATTTAAAATTTGCGTTTTGTGCCCCCACCCCATTTGTTAATGACCATGAATTCTGTCTTCTTTTTTTTTTACAGCAAAGTTAAATGTTTATAATGCCCGGCTACTCGATGTAGACGGTTACGTTAGGAGGTCATTTGTGTGTATAGCAATGGAAGATAACAGTTAACCCTAGCCTTGAACAGCTTAAAATTCTAGTGATCGGGGAAAAATCCTGCTGGAAGTCGGTTCTTCAAGGCGTTGGTTCGCGGGTAGAAGCTGTTCGAGTGGAACTTCACTATTTCTCACCGATCGAATATATAGAGAATTTGAGTGTTTTGCGACTATGTAAGTGGCATGCTGTGTACATGCTTTGAAGGTTTGACTTATCGGGACCAGTGAATGTAGTTCGACTGAGCACTTTCCGTAGAGCAGTAAGAGGCTTACCACATCCTGCCCGTGAGAGAGAGATCGGTTGGAGGTCGGAAAATAAATCGATACCACAATTATTCGGAGTCGTTTTGGGGTTCTATCGAGATTCCGGAGTGTGGTCTGAGCAGCTCCGTTCCAAATATGACAACAGCACTCAATTTTTGGTCTGAGGTTGCTCGTGTAAAGGTAGAGAAAAGCAGGAGTCAGGTTCTTTTTGGGGCGGTACAGGTAGAAAAACATTTTATCTGAATCCTTGGCAATAGATACTATTTATGAGTTCCACTTGAGGTCGGGTGTGATTCAGAGGTTCAACAGTCTTTCACGGCACGGTGCCTCCTCGAAGGGACATTCGTTTATGCTGGTTTGTGATAGTCTGAGTTAAATCGGCGATGATGAAATGTAATTAACTTTGAGGCACTGAATGTAACCAGCGAATTTAACCATATTTGGCAGTTTCTGTAAGATTGGAAGAAATTATCAATCGCCAATCTCTGACCATCAAGGATTTTATAGGTTCCCCCGTATATAGTCGTAAAATTGGCATAGATGGTTACAAATTATCAATCGTCAATCTATGACCATCATGGGTTTTAGAGACTCGCCCGTATATAGTCGTAATATCGGCGTATATATTTACAAATTATCAATCGCCAATCTCTGACCATCAAGGTTTTTAGAGGTTCGCCCGTATATAGTGGTAATATCGGCATAGATGTTTACAAGTTATCAATCGCCAATCTCTGACCATCAAGGTTCTTAGAGGTTCGCCCGTATATAGTCGTAATATCGGCATAGATGTTTACAAGTTATCAATCGGCACTCTTCGACCATCAAGGGTTTTAGAGGTTCGCCCGTATATAGTGGTAATATCGGCATAGATGTTTACAAATTATCAATCGCCAATCTATGACCAACAAGACTTTTACAGGTTCGCCCGTATATAGTCGTGACTTCGGCATAGATGTTTACAAACTATCAATCGCCAATCTCTGACCATCACGGGTTTTAGAGGTTCGCTCGTATATAGTCGTAACATCGTCATAGTTGCTTACAAATTACCAATCGCTAATCTCTGACCATCAAGGCTTTTAGAGGTTCGCACGTATATATTCGTAACTTCGGTATAGATGTTTACAAATAATCTGTGTATATTCTTAGCCAGATCATTTATAGAAATCAAAAAGAGGGTTGTTCCAAGGTGAGGACACTTGCGTTGACCACTAGTGCTCTGGAGGTCTAACCTTTAATAACTACCTACAGTGACCTCTAACCTGTTAGGAAGGATTTTATGATCGAGAATACCCTACCAGTGAATCCCTAACTGGAGAGCATGTACAGCAAATCTTTGTACCATACCTTGCTATGGTCCTTGAGGTGTGTTTTTCGTCATGAGCTTCATTGATACTGTGAATGATGCTAGGACGCCGGCAGTAGATTGAGCCAATCGAAACTCATACTGCACGTTGCTGAAAAGGTTGCTCTTTTCTAGGTGCTCGGCGGAATCCTTAATTATTATGGACACAATCCTTTCTTCTCGCTTTCCTTCACTACTTTCAGTTGGTGAACTTGTAGCTTTCTGCGTCATCTGTATACTTTATATTGTAAAGACAGCGGCTGTCATTAATGAATCCTGATAAGGCTTCTATTAGGTTGGTGCAAAAATAATGTCGTTTTCTCACATATGTTACTATGTGAGGAAACGACATTATTTTTGCACCAACCTAATAGTTATCTCCAAATCGCCTCGCTGCATAAGTTGAATAAATATTAAAATAAAATAAAATAAAAACAACCAGTGGGAAGAAGTCGGTAAGAAAACGAGATTGTGTAAATGACAGAACTTCTTGTTCTTCTTCTTCTTCTTCTTCTTCTTCTTTTTCTTCTTCTTCTTCTTCGTTCTCATATTCCTCCTTGTCCTTCTTCTTCTTCTTCTTCTTCTTCTTCTTCTTCTTCTTCTTCTCATATTCCTCCTTGTCCTTCTTCTTCTTCTTCTTCTTCTTCTTCTTCTTTTTCTTCTTCTTCGTTCTCATATTGCTCCACCTCCTCCTCCTCCTCCTTCTTCTTCTTCTTCTTCTTCTTTCGTTCTCATACATCTCCTTCTTATTCTTCTCCGTTCTCATACTCGTCCACCTCCTCCTTCTTCTTCGTTCTCATACTCCGCCTTCTCCTTCTTCTTCTTCTTCTTCGTTCCCATACTCCTCGTTCTTCTTCTTTCTCTTCTTCTTCTTCTTCGTTCTCATACTCCTCCTTCTCCTTCTTCTTCATCTTCTTCTTCGTTCTCATACTCCTCCTCCTCCTTCTTCTTCTTGTTCTTCGTTCTCATACTCCTTCTTCTTCTTCTTCTTCTTCTTCTTCTCATACTCCTTCTTCTCCTCCTTCTTCTTCGTTCTCATACACCTCCTTCTTCTTCTTTGTTCTCATAATCCTCTTCCTCCTTCTTCTTCTTCTTCTTCTTCTTCGCTCTCACACTCTTCCTCCTCCTCCTCCTTCTACTTCTTCTTCTTCTTCTTCTTCTTCTTCTTCTTCGTTCTCATACTCCTCCTCCTCCTTTTTTTTCTTCTTCTTCGTTCTCATACTACTACTTCTTCTTCTTCGTTCTAATACTCTTTCTTCTTCTTCTTCTTCTTCTTCTTCGTTCTCCTACTCCTCCTCATTCTCCTCCTTCTTCTTCTTCTTCTTCTTTTCATACTCGGCCTTCTTCTTCTTCGTTCTCATACTCCTCCTCCTCCTGCTTCTTCTTCTTTTCATACTCCTCCTTCTTCTTCTTCGTTCTCATACTCCTCCTTCTTCTTTTTTACAATCTTTCTTGTGATTAACAAGTTTTCCAAACCCTCTTTCCTCATTATGTACCCAAGTAATTCCAAATATCTCTTTCTGATGATAGGTATAAGTGTCCTTTTTGTTTCCTCACCTGTGCTGCCCATCGTATTCTCACTATCCTTCTGTAAAGCCGCATTTATATTGCTTCAAGTCTCTTCTTCATCTCTGAGGAGATTGTCAAGAATTCACTGTGGTAGAAGTGGAATTATCATACGCAGCATTTTAGTACTCTTTTCTTTGTTTCTAATGATTTTTTCTTTATCTTAATAGTTTTCTTAGCTTTTCGAAGGTACCTTCGCTATCTCAATGAGCTTTCGGATTTCAGTGTCATACATACCATCCTGGGATAGAACATGTCCAGATATTTAAATTGATGTACTAATTTGATTATGGTATCTCCATTTTGAAATTTACATGTTAGTGTGTTCCGTTTGCCAATAGATGTTTAGTACTTTCTTCTCGCTTGCTTTCACAACAGTTCTCAAAACAAGGGAAAATAAAATGGGTTTTTCGTCAACGTTTATTAGACAAACAGTCACTTGGTATTCATCTTGAAGTGGTTCTTAGCGAGTTCAGTTTTTTAATCAATGTAACGTAGTTCGATTATCAATGATGGAAATTGTCTTTAAAATTATTCCTAGCAACGATAAATTTAGAAAAAAAAAGTCAAAAGCATTATTCGCATAGCAAAGATCTGAGAAAAAATTTAACCAAATATCTACAACCACCACGGACTCACAAATTTATTTCGTCTCAATTGCTATTTGTAGGATGGTGTATTTTATTCTAGAATTATTTAACTAAAACACAATTTTCCTCTGGTTTTGAGTGCAAGTACCAAATTTTTTCTACAGTATTTTTTCATAATTTGGACCCAGTTTAGGGGGTCACAATTTGCCCCTAACTGGAACGATATAATGTGGTACCATCCCCTATCAAGGTGGACCTGGGAACAACAATAAGTAAAAGGTGGTTCTATACTTGTCCAAAACTACCGAACGATATAAAAAATTTTATATATGAAGACCAATATTCAGGAAAAATCTATGACAAAGAGAATAACAGCTTTCATATGAAGCATTTAGTCCTTTATTCACTTGTTATGTTGAAGCGACTACACATGATAACGTACATGGGATGCTGGTAATTTTAAGTTTATATATATATATATATATATATATATATATATATATATATATATATATATATATATATATATATATATATATATATATATGAAGAAATGTAGTTTTAAGATGTGCTATATTTAAGGGAAAATTGTACAATATCAGTGACAGATCCTAGGTAAATAATATAAATCTAAAAGTGAACATTGAAGTCAACTCAGAGTCGATTGCGCCTAGTATGAAGCTGCCTGTCGCCACTTAGTGTTGACTTCAATATTCAATTATATATATATATATATATATATATATATATATATATATATATATATATTAGGTTGGTGCAAACATAATGACGTAATAGTGTCGTTTATATATATATGTATATATATATATATATATATATATATATATATATATATATATATATATATATATATGCATATATATATATGTATGTATATAATTACTTATTTAAAAATGATAACATAAAAAATGTTTTATAATTTTTAAATAAATAATTATATTTGCTCTACTCTGTATTGAGAACTATTTTAAGAATAGTAATTGTTGGTTATTGGAATTTATTCCGTATACGCAAATCCTATACTTGTGTGTGTAAATATATATATATATATATATATATATATATATATATATATATATATATATATATATATATATATATATATATATATATATATATATGTATATATATATATATATATATATATATATATATATATATATATATATAT
>OZ010595.1:23517199-23532199 GCA_963932145.1 Acanthosepion lycidas | reverse complement strand
CGGAAAAATTTGAAAAATGGTTTACAGTAATGCCTGAAATCACAGTTATTTTAGCTATATTTAAAACTAGGTACATTAAACTTTATGACATTTATTTAGAGATTATTTCTATCGCAAATACAAATAAAGTTATAAATTTTTAAAAGTGCACACAAACTATATGGACACCCTGCATTAATATATATATATATATATATATATATATATATATATATATATATATATATAGTGAGAGAGAGTGAAAAAAAAAGAGTGAGCATATCTTAATTAAATCATATTTCATTGAATAATGTAGACTTATTGTATCGATTTATTTTTAGAATAATCCTTACCAGTTCTCTAACCAGTTTCATGATGCAAAGATGGAATTCCTCAAGGAAGGCTCCGTATTTTATTCCTACCCAAGTAATTTCGATCTCCCCCGAGATCATCTTCAGGAATGAGTTACGAATGCAAATTTATTGTAACGGTGGGCGTTGTGATGGGGAGTTTGGAAAAAACGTGCGTCTAGCTTAATGAATTTCATCTTAACATCAAGAAAATGATTATAGTACTATAAACCCAAGGACACATGGCACAGTGGATAAAGGCGTTCGTTAGCTCCATTGACAGCACCCAAAGTGTGTGAGTTCTATACCCGGTTAAGGCAGTGGATAACTTTCTGAGGCAAATTAACAGGAGATAACTGATAACTGTCATCCTTTAAACATGACACGTGGAACTAGAACAGTCTGCCCCAGTGAGCGAAATAAATGGTTAAGTTGCACATTCCAACCATCTGAAGAAAGCCGTAGCGTACAACGGCCGAAACGTTGGAATAAAAATGGCGACAAAGATGACAATAGTCCGAAGAATGTAAATAAAGTACTATAAACATTAATATAAAAATAATTAAACAAAATTTCTGTTTAATTCAATGAAAATAGTATAATTATAAGTCCTACGTGAACGCACTTTCGACGGCTGGAATCTTAATAACATGAGATATGCACATCAAACAGTGTTGATAGCTGACACGGACAAAAACTCATATCAGGTAGTGAAAGAAAGCGTGAAGAAAGGAAAAAAATATTAATTGACAGAAGAGAGAACGTTTGGTTTTCAGCAGAAGAATCATCTCGACCGACCAACAAATTACAAATTGGAGTTATAAAAATCAAGCAAGTACAAACATTTGAATATATGGTAAACATTTTGCTAGAGGACAGAAATCCTAACACATTTACCGGAAGACGTATTGGGTTAACGAATATTATTTTAAAAGAAAAATTTAACTGGAAGCAAAGAAAGTGTACTAAACTTTTATATAATACTCTCCCTGCGCACATCGAGCAGGTGTAAGGGTTAGGCAGTTTGTCTTTCTAGAGCAATTACGACTGAATAGTGAGTTCGTTCCTCACTGTGTCCTATACATTCGGCCTTGTGCCACATCTACGCTTAGAAAACCATTATAATACCTCTCCACTGGTATGTCAGGGGAAATTAAACATATGATAAACGAGGAAATTTTAGAGAAAATATAAAAAGGTCACTTAAACATAGAAACAAAAATTGACATTTTACATTTCCGGGTGACATAATGAGGAAAGAGGGCTTAGAAAATTTAACACTCCCAGTACATAATGGAAACAAGAAGTAATGAACTATTGACAGCTATTTCATATTTTTAGTTTTATGATGTGGAAATTAATCCTCCACTCAACAAAAAATGTTTTCAGATATGACAGACGCAGCTTGTCTATCATCATTAAAATACATTAATTATATATATATATATATATATATATATATATATATATATATATATATATATATATATATTATCAAAATACTAAAGAAAAAATAAATATATAAATAATATATACATATATATAATAAAAAATAATATATATAACCAAATATAAATATATATAAATAAATATAAATATATATAACACAATATATATATATAAATATGAATTTATATATAAATATATATATAATATAAATTTATATATATAACTATATATCACACCAAATATAAATATATATAAATATATAAATAAATATATATAAATATATAAATAAACATAAATAATATACATAATTTATATATATATATATATATATATATATATATATATATATATATATATATATATATATATATATTAGCAAATTACTAAGGGAAAATATAAGTCTTTAAAAGTCAATCGATCACTGCTATCCATGCCATAACAAATATCGACATCTTAAGCAATGATTGAAATCACTCAGTTGCTATCTCTCTTCTGACAGAGAAAAAATAAAGGAAGTGAGACTGTGGACTCTTATTTGGGTGTTCCCGGATAACTAAACAGGCTGCGCAATAATGGCCATAATGAGTGTGTTCATAATGATATAATATTACTCCTTATCTTCCTCTCTATTCTACTCGTAAATAATTATTGATCTCTTCATTTTCATATATGTTTCTTATTCCGCCACCTTTATTTAGATTCCCCAAGTACTTTACTCGCAGTTTTTCCCTGTCCACTTTAGGTCAGCTTGTCCTGTAAATGGCATGTGACTCTTATTTTCTTATAACTCTGCAATAAAATTAGCTCTCGCTTTCTGTGTGTTGCCATAAGCTATTTAGTAGGTTTTTAACCGCTTGAGCCCTGCCTTCCTGAACAATTTTAAACCTTCTGCCTGAGCTCATGTGTCAAAATTCGCAAATAATTGGTATGTAACCAAAATAGTTATATGTGTTTACCCATCTGGGCTGGGAAAGTATTTTGTGACCCTCTTCTCTGACTAGGTATTGAACACACTACTCTTTGGGTCAAGTTGCTGGATTACTTCAGCCAATGAATTTATCATCTGTGCTAGAAAAGGCATGATATGAGACGCTATAACAATCTACCTCGGTGGACGAAATAAAGCGTTCGTTTCAAAATTACAGCGTATAATACCTGAAGAAGGCCAGAACGTACATCGGTCGAAAGGTCGTGAATACGACAATAGCGATGAGTGCAATAGGCCGACCAATAAAAATAGTTTAAATAGTTGCACTACGTCATCTCAGAAATATAGACAGATATAGAAAATATTGTTTGTCTGGAGACTGAAAAACAGGCGATTTTTGGTTGGTTGTTTTGTTTTATGGCATATCAACCTCAGTGGGTTATTTACTGCGAAATTAAAATTTGAAATAGATTCATAGAGATAATTTGGTAAAAAAAAAAGTGTGTATGTATACATATGTATTTGAGCCATTTTTCAATTACTCAAGGAAGATTTCATTTAACGTATCTTTCGCTAGAGATACTTTAGCGACGATGAGGAAATTCATTAAAAATAACAACAATGTCAATGGACATTTATTATATTCTCCACTCTGGATGTTTAAGTAATAGTGTCGTAGCCTGCGGAAATTCCAATACTTTAACTTAAAAAAAAGTTGGTAACCACATCTATACCCTCAGCTCCTATGACAAAAAAAAAAAGAAAAAGAAAAAGAAAAAGAAAAAGCAAAAAAAAGAAACAGAAAAAAGAATAGGCTTTTATTTCGTCTGGCACCGCGTAACCATTTCTCGAATTTCGACCAATAATACCAGTGTCATAAAACATCATTTTTCTGACCAATCGGAAGAAAAGGCGTACGCGGTTTTCACAGCAATCGATTTAAGCCGCTGACAAACTAAAAATCCAAAGTCGTTTTCAAACACAGGGGCAGATTTGACCTGGCTGGCATTATCAACGGACCCGCAATAGCAAGTCTTTTCGACCAGCGAATAACTCCTGAGGACTACATTTCGAAAATTCGTAGAATATTAATCTCACGATTTCATTTTACTCGACAACATCTGCATCATGATTTTATTCATTTATCTATCTTGTTTACTACATTGGGTTATAAGCAAAACGAACTCACAGTCGGCCACGACCTATAAAAGATACGCCGGAACGATTTACTTATATCAACTACGTTTGATCCCCATTGGGTACTTTGCTTTTTCTTGAAATAGGAGCCGCTCGTTTGTTCCATTCTTTTGAATATTCTGAACGTCTTGAAATCTTGGTCCTTCCAAGTGGGATTTTAGTTTTGAAGTAAGAAAAGTCGTAAGGGACGAGATCAGGGAAATATGAGAATTGTCGGACCTGGGGAATGATGTGATTGACAAAAATTGCGCCTGAAGCCATGATAACTGATGGAACCTCGATGGTGTGCTGGGACGACTGCACTCTACACAATTTCCTTCCGTAACGTAGTTTGAAGAAGATATTCGAGGTTCTATCAAAAATTATCGGGAGTGGTTTCATACAGAGAAAAATAAAATGCATAGCAATTCGGCAAGTGAGATTAGATTTGGGGAAAAGGGAAAAGTCGGCATGAGGCAGGGCCAGAGGCTTATGCTTCTTGTGGAACCTGGGAAAACTTGTCCTTTCAGTTTATTGTCTGACCAGGTAGAGCGTACTCATGATGAACAAAGTCGAAGAAAACTGACAAATTTTTCTTCACATTGCTCTGTAGTATGTTTCCCAATAATGTATGGCAATTCTCAAATAATAAAAACGTAATCGTGAGCCATTACTGCCTCTTTCCTGATGATAGATAGCATTATTCTAAATATGGTTGTTTTCTACACCTAGGTCGTCCTGACACGAACGAGTTAATTTCGCTTAGTGCATTTAATGTTACTAATGCGACCGTCACTGCTACGATAACGACGACGCCTCTCCATCAACGCTCCGCAGATTAAATCTACGCCGATACCTACTATTTCTGACCTTATATCAAGCCATGTTGCAACTGCGTTCACAGACCTTTATTGGGATGGTGCTTATTGTCGATAGCTTCGCTAGATCGATCACAACAAGTTTGTGGCTTCTAAAGTTACATGCGTAAGGTGTGTCCGTGCAAGAAAAGGAAACATCCAGAAACGATTTACTGTCTATAAGAGGATTTGATAAATTCTGCAATACCATATTTTAACCAGGCGCCTCCTTCACGTACTGTTCTATTTCCCGATATGTCTACCGTCGTTAGGTTATTTATTTTCAAATTTTCTTTGAGACACCCAGTGAGAATCGAGCTCAGTATTCATTAGTGATGATTAACCAGAGTAGCCTCGCTATTCGTAAACTCGCGTCAGGGTGACTCCTGTTTCCGGAATTGAAAACAGATGATATGACGTAATATATATGCCGTGATATGGAAAACCCCCTGCCGTTTAATCGACGTATGAGGATCCAGCTCAGTGTCAGAAGCAAAGAGCCAGACAGCCCACACATATCGTTTCAGTATAACGACTTCAAATTTGTAAATAATTTAAATCAATGTTAAGGAATATTATAGAGCTTATTGTACTTTTATTTTATTTTATTTTTAATTTCATTATTGTGTGTACGGGGAAGAAAAAAAAATATACGCCATATTTCTGGACAATTATTATTTTAATTTTGTGAATACATCCATTTAAAGTTAACCTGTAATAATGTTAAAAAACAGGCTAAACAATAAAATGTGATAATACGGTTGTGTAACAATATTTAGCGGTCGCGTGAAAATTAAAAGCGAGAAATAATTAAGGCGAGAAGAAGCTGAAATAATTAAGGCGATAAGAAGCCATCACGAAAAGACATACTGAGCGATGTTATTTTTTTTAACAAAAAAATGTGGTAAATATTTTATTTTCATTTGCGAAGAAAAGTATTTTTTTTGCAGAAGATAGGAAATTCGTAAGATCTCGGAACTGTCGAATTAATTTATGCTACGAGGCGGCGAATAAAAGATAGCCATCTGCCCATGGCAATAATTAAAATTTCAAATTGGTCAAGTGGCCTACGAAATCTGTTTCGTAGGCCACTTGACCAATTTGAAGATAATGCTAATTTGGGAGATAATGTTAATTATTTCACGCACTGACCGAGAATGGCATCAGTTTGGACCACCCCCAAGGAAAGATGGAAAGGAAAGGAAAAAAGAAAGGAAAAGAATAAACCATTAAAGATATCATTTGGTTTTGGGAAAAACACCTGTTTTATGTTCAGACATGGCCATGATAAGAGTTTGTTACCGGGACAGATAAGTAGCGACAGAATTCGAATACGTCCAGTTAACCACCCACTTGACGCTGGCGAAAATCTCGTTGATAAAGTCCAAGTGACATTCGGTTAAGATAGCGATTAAGGACCACACTATGATTTGTAGGGGTTTGGTGTCGTAAAAAGAAAAAAAAGAAGAAAAAAAAAGAAGATAATTTTTTTGCTTTTGAGCAATAATGGTAAACATATGAGAAGGTGGGGAGGCTTGTTGACGCCTTTGAGGTGATTGGTGTGAGATACCACTTTGAGAGAGAAGGGAGACCTTTTGACTCCTCTGAGGGGATTGGTGTGAGATGCCACTGTGAGCGAGAAGGGAAACCTGCTGACGCCCTCTGAGGGGATTGGTGTAAGATACCAACAATAGAAAGGAAGAATTTGGGAGGACGATTCTCCTAAGAACTCATCTAAAGCAGAAAGAGGTGGACTTCCAAAAATGGAAAGTGATAAATTTTCCTGTCCGAAGACAAAGAAAATCCTTATTGTGGATTTAGAATTATCGAGGAACTCAAACCCCGACAAGCCCACCACAGGTTTTGGTCGGCATCCATATAAACAGAGTCGCAGCGAGTTAGTAAGTAGTTGGAGTTGGTGAGACGCAGACGCAGAGAGAGTTGAGCTGTGAGCTCTGAGACCAGCTTCGCAGGAAGCTGACTGAAGATCCACGCAATCCGACTTCGACTTCGACTTCTAACCAAGAACAATTTATTTTTGAAGAATGACTTAGACTCACACCACCAAAACAGGTTTTACGAATATCGCCTGAAGACACCAAAAACCAGTTATCGAAAAACAACTTAAGATATTAAGACTCGCCTAACAAACGCAAAATGTCACGTATCCATACAAGCCGTTTGGGAGAAAGACGCAGTCCTGTATTCAGAAACTAGATATAAAAATGATTGTTATTCTTTTTTTTTAACACATTTGAACTTTTCAAGTTGTTACTTTATTTTCTTTTACATATACGGACTCGGCTTGAATTACGGCCTGGCGACTGATAAAATAAAAACGGCAAATAATTAAACTAGAGAATACTTAAGGAAAAGTGTTAAACTTAGGAACATTAAGTAAAATGCAATCCACCGAAATAAGAAAATAAGCCAGTCCCCACTGCGAGCCATTTAAAAGATTGCTCACGCAGCAGATTGGCTGTTGCAAACATCCAATCGGATGTTCGGAATTCGTGGTCTTTATTCGTCTAATTCTTTAAAAAGGCCAGAGTAGCTGTTATTGTTTGATTGAGAAGGGGGATCATGTATTGATCTCCCCTGATTGGGTCGATTTGGTGATGGGGAGTATGATGTTAAAAGACCCGAAACTCCCTGATGAACCAAGTCAAAAGCATCACTGACGAACCCCTCGGGCGCATACTTAAATGGCTTGTGCAGAACTGACCACAAGTTTTGGAAGATACGAATAGAGAAAAATGGTGTACAGCTTTCAACAAGGTCCCCAAACCTTCCTACTACGGTTTGAATTTATGCTTTAGACTTCATTAAAACTGAAATAGTTAACCATTATGGGCGTTTTCCTTTTATGCCTAAATGTCATAGTCGAGCGTGCAATAAAACGCGAAAACTGTGTTTTTACATAGGCATTTTAGATGATTATTACAGTATTTGAACCTTATTCTCACTTACAGCACACTTCTTGCCTCATTTAATTGAAATATATGAAAATATTTTCGTGAATATAAAATGATTATGATCAAAATAAGCAGGCACAACGTTTGTAACTTATTCAGTCACACACACACACACACACACACACACACATATATATATATATATATATATATATATATTATGGGGTCCACCCTTTTCTGATATAAATGGACTCGTCCTGCTGCCATAAAATAGTCACAGTCAGTTAGTCATGGATGTCTGAGAGTAGAGGAACAGAGTGGAAAGTACATAGACACTGTGATTGAGCTGACGTTAGAAGTCAGTTACAAGGACGCCCGTCTCTAACGAAGTTTACTTCGAGACTGTATATAGCGATCTTTGATTAATACTAACCAGCGTTCCTGGATTTTATTAACAGCATTACCTTTTGTATTTTGTGTAAATACATTTAATTTCTTAGCTTAAATACTTGCGTTTGTCATTTATTGGAGAACGATTTTTCACGCGGAATCCACAACAATATATAAAGCCTTTCACCCCAAGCAAGGCGGGAAGCCACAAGGACGCAAGTGGTTACGGAAGATTTGGAGCAAGATCAGATAGGAGTGATAGACGAAAGGATGAGGAGAAGGATAGTTGATAGATCAAGGCAACTGGAGATGTCGATTACCATTACATTTGAATAGTTGGAGATTATAGCTCTCAGGGTATATATATATATATATATATATATATATATATATATATATATATATATATATATATAATAATAGTAATAAATAGAATGGATCAGGATAGCCTGAAGATCCGTTTAGGTGAAACCTAGGTAAGTTTGCCTGATTGGTAGGATTTATTCTATTTACCGCTCTAATTATTGTATTGAGCCATCTACGTTTTCGTTGACTTTATACTCGCTTGGAATTTTTTCTTTGGACTAAGAACTTAAGAAACTTGATGATTTTCTTACCCTTGCTTTGATGCTTTTAGTTCTTTCTTTTTTGACTTCCAAATTTTTCCTCGGGTAGCAATTTGCCCTCATATGTCTAGAGTTGAGTCATCCGAGGTTTTTCAAGCGAGTAATACTGTTAATAAACACACACACACACACACACACACACACACACATATATATATATATATATATATATATATATATATATATATATATATATATATATATATATATCAGTGTAAATGCTCTTTCTGTAACCTGTGTTGCCTATAATCAAAATATTATTTTAAAAAAGAAAAAACAATATTTTTTAAACACCACACTTTTTGTAATAATGAAATGTAAATTTTGACAATTATTCCTGCGCAAACAACATACAAAATATTATTGATTTACATAAAAATAAATTATTAAAATAATTTTATGACAGCAACAACCCCTTGCAATTATGGAACCAAAGCCAGAAGTCCATTTGGAGGTTTTTGCCATTCAGAAAATGTTGCATATAAGTTAACATTTTTCAAAAGAAAATATTAATAATAAAAGATGTATACATCGGTATCTCTGCAGGGCGTTGGAAACAAAGATCCTGCAATCACTGGCGTTCATTCTCTAATGCTTCTATAATGAACCAAGCTGCTCTCTCTAACAATTGTTGGAGACTTAATGACAGAGGCTTCGCACTACAGATTAAATGGAACATTATCTGTCAATAACAACTTCCGAAATAGATGCAATAAATGCCTACAGGAAAACATCCTAAATACAAAAATTCTAAGCAACTATTGAACTAAAGGAATGAAATTATTATGAAATAGATACAAACCGTAAAATAATTGATTTTGCCGTTAATGCACTTGTGAATTTAGTTTTTATTGTGTATGGGTACAATCATATATGCGTGCATGTGTTCGTATGCATGTATGTTTGTATATGTATAAATTTATGTTATGTACTTGTCACACATGTATATATGGGTCTGTAGATGCAGTTGATTATTTATGTAATTATCAAGCAGATGTCTATATCACATATATTGTTTATTACGTCTATAATATTTTTTTATTATTGTCATTAATTTTAATTCTTTATTATTCGCTATTTATTTATTATATTTTTATCTACATGTTTTGTTTCATTTATTAATTTTCTTTATTATTATTTTTAGTATTATTATTTTATTTTATTATTATAGCTATTACTTTATTTGTTGTTATATATAATTATATATTTGTATATATATATATATTTATGTTAAATAATAATATTTTTCTTAGAAGTAAATTACATTTTTATTATTATCATACGTATTATGAGAGGATGCATATATTAAATAATGATGATGATGATGATGATGATGATGATGATGATGATGATGATGATGGTGATGATGATGATGATGATGATGAAGTTGTCTAAGCACAAACCATCTTAACCCTTTCTGTGTGAATTGTGTTTGAGACATTCTCGTAACTCTATTTTCGATTTAACCTTCCTATTACTTTAGCTTCCTTTACCGGTTATGTTAACTTATTTTTCTGTTCTCTCTTCATACTACAGGCTCCCAAAGAAAATTGTTGTGGCCTGTTAGGTCCAGAAATAAAGACACAAAAGTAGGAAACGAGTTAAACATATTAACAGAAAGAGTAATACAGACATATACAAAGGAGAGTGTTACAGCAAGAATGTTCAATCTGGCTGCCAAAGCTGATTGCTGGAAATTTCCCTCTCTAAAAGCAGAACATGCTCCTATTTATAGCTGAGAGAGTCCATGTGTGCGTGGATAAATTACCATAACAAAATCTTTTCTAGGTCTATTTACTTTTACAATTATTTCTTTTTGTATTTCCTAGTTTCTATTTCCTATTTTTTTATCTTTGTATATCTCTGTCTGGGATATATTGATTACATTTCATAAAAAAAATGTCGGACTGATGAAATGAATATTCTTATATTCATCGAAATAGATTTATTACTGACAATGGATTTTTGACTTC
The DNA here is from genome assembly GCA_963932145.1 of Acanthosepion lycidas. Lineage (NCBI taxonomy): Eukaryota > Metazoa > Mollusca > Cephalopoda > Sepiida > Sepiidae > Acanthosepion > Acanthosepion lycidas. Next base: position 23,521,556 of record OZ010595.1, on the reverse strand, counting down.
TTTTTTCCAATTTATATATATATATATATATATATATATATATATATATATATATATATATATATAAGGAAGTTGTGGTAGAAAAAAATAAAAAAAATAAAAAATAAAACAACTTCCTTTTATTGTACATTTTTCTGTGTTAATTATATATATATATATATATATATATATATACATATATATATATATATATATATATATATATATATATATATATATATATATATATATGTATGTATGTATGTGTGCGTGTGTCTGTGTGTGTATGTGTGCGTGGCCGGCTGAAAATGAAAATGGATTAACGTATACACTCACCTATCGACCAAATTTAAAACTAATTTTAAGGATTTCGTATAATATACGAATTTTAAAATTAGCGTTTCACTGCTGGTCCGACTACGCCGTTGACCAACCTTTATATGCATTTAGTGTAGTCAAATTTTCTTTAAAAGATGGTTCTTCAAAGAACCCCATGATACGCGAGGACATATGGTAAAGCAATATGCAAAAAATATCGAAATTTGGAATAGTTTTTATCCCTCAGAAATTCTATTTATATATACATACATACATACATACATTATATATATATATATATATATATATATATATATATATATAGAGAGAGAGAGAGAGAGAGATACATAGATAGATAGATAGATAGATAATATTAGTGGTAAATATACACATACATATATATTTGTATAAATATATATATATATATATATATATATATTCCAAGAGGATAGAATCCAGGTAGAACTCAATTTCCAGGACAGAGTAAGGATATAATATAAGTTATTTGTAGGTCTGATGAATTGGATCGTATTTACGATTCCAATGGAATAAGTTATGAACATGGAATATTAGTGCTAAAGCCTTTTTTATTATATATATATATATATATATATATATATATATATATATATATATATATCATTTTTATAAAAAATTTAATAATAAAAGACCTTTAAGGTTCCATGTAATAAATTATTTCACCACAACCCTTTTAAAAGGACTGCGGATCATCAGCATTTACTTCCAAACAAAAAATGAAAGGAAAATTCACACATTTTTACGGGCCGTATTAAACATATGTCAATTAACGAAGTGAGGAAGTGAGTGGGGAGAGAGAGAAGACATGAGTGAGTTAGCAGATATTGACACATTTAAATGGTTAACTTAACGCAAGTTATATATTGATATCGAATGGGCAGAGAAGAAAAAACCCATAGAGAAAAAAAGAGAGAAGGAAGTTAATAGACAAGATGTAACTTTCTTTGTATAAAAAGGCTAGAAACAGACGCTGTTATTTTGATTTACTTTGAAAGCGTTATATATATATATATATATATATATATATATATATATATATATATATATATATATATGAGATTTTAATATCAGTTAAGTTTAATCATATTTTTTTTTCTTTTAGATTTGGCGGACATTTGGGCGATAACGTTTTTCATACATAATTGCCATGTCTTAACATGATCCAATACGGAGAGAAATCAATTTTCACAAATAATATTTACTTACTGTAGAATTTGATCTGTCTTAATGAGCACACTTATATATAACCCGTGACCTCATTCAGGCCAATAAAAACAATAATTTCTTAAAATGAATAACGTTCCATGATGTTCTTTTAATGTTTCATTCTTTGTTTTCTTTATTTCTTATTGAGCGTTGGGCTCCTTTCTGGACTCTTGGCAAAAATGAATTTCTACCTAATTGTTAATAAAATGATTAGGTTTGGTTTGAGAGCTGGGAATAATTGATGTTTTGAAGAGAGATATTTTCCTATTCCTGTATATGCAAATTCCCTCCGCATATACCATGTCTTATGATAATAAATCTGCATACACATATACGCATATGTATATAGAAGAAATATGAAGAATAAAATATAAAATATATTGAAAAAAATTAACATTTTAACGAAAAACATTTGCAGTTTCTCTCTTATTCATAAATATTATTTTCCTCTCCTTTCCTACACACACACACACACACGTGTGTATATATATATATATATATATATATATATATATATATACGTGTGTGTGTAGGATCGAAAAAATTAACATTTTAACGAAAAATTTGTTAAAATGTTAATTTTTTTCGATATATTTTATATATGAGGTAAATTTAAAAGTATATCTTTAAAATTCACAAAAATCTAAAGGAATTGACTGTTTTATAATGGTCAGATTTCAATCAGCTGTGACGTCGTCCCCTGGTCGCAGCGCCAACCGTGACGTTCTATCCTAGTCTACCACGGCACCAACTGTGACGTCACTAAACAGCACCAATTGTGACGTCCTCGCCGCGGCGCCAGCCGTTCGCTCCTCGCTGCCCCGTTCGGGTGTCGCTGCTCCAAATGTGACGTTCTAACCTTTTGGTGATTCGGGTTGGAATCTGGTTAGATTTGATATCAGCCTCGTCGTTCCCAACTCGCTTCCAACGCCTGGTTACCGAAGTAACTACTTTGATTCCCAGTCTGCCTACCCACGTTGTGAATTGATCTTAGGCAGACGAGATCAAACAGTGGTTGGGGCCGTACTGCAAACCGAGTTCAACGGGGGTGATACCACACAAATATGCATAAAGACAATAAAATGAAAACTCAAAAGTTCAAAGTATCAAAGAAAAAGGTAACAAACTTTATGTCTAGTTGTTCGATACATAGGACTGCATCTATCTCCCGACCGGTTCTATGGATTGTGACACGTCGTTTTCAAGGCAAGTTTTAACACTTCAATTGTCTGCTCTCTAAGAAATTGGTGTTTCGGTGGGTCTTTGGACGAAAGTAAAAAAAAAAACTTATTTCGGTGATCTGGATCTAAGTCGCTCTTCAAAAAAATTGTTCTTGGGTTGAAGGGGGGGCCGGAATGTGCGTGAATCTTGGTCAGCTATCTGCGAGGCTTGCTTCAACTGGAGACTGACTCTGGGAACTGCTGGGACTCAACACCACTCTGCTCGTTGTAGCTTCGTTTATATGGGCGCCGACCAAAACCGGGGTGAGTTTGTCTGCGCCGGGGGGTTCCTTGATAATTCTAAATACATATCCACCTCTCTGGTTAGGAATTTCCACCTTTTTCCATTTTTGGGAACCTTTTCTCACTCCCACCTTCTCATCATACTTCAGAGGGACGTGAACTGCCCTCCCCTCATCTTCGTAGCAACCTCTTTTACTCATCCTCCAGATGGGCTGCAACAGCCTCCCTCGTGCGTCACATGATCACCACTCGACCAATGATGTCTTAGTCGGGCGTGGACGAATCCGCGGCTTTGTTTCAGGTAGAAAAAAATATCTTGCTTAACTAAAAAAAAATTATCTCTTCTCTTTCCCTTTTCTTCCTCTTAATGGTGTTATCATTTCTCTGGCCGCGAACGGGACAATATGACAATGGCGGTCATAACTCTTGTTCTACACGTGGTTTACGTGAGGTATTTTATCGCTAATTATCAAAATGTGTGGTCTTCCTAACACGGTCTCAAAAAGAAACATCTCCAAAGTTCCAGTCAGTCTGTCGCCTCGAAGAAAGAAAAAAAAAACACTTCTAGGTTCCCATTCATTTTCCTTCGGTACATATTTCTGATAACATAATTTTATATCTCTCCAAAGTCCCTTTAGTTGCCTGTTTTTCGTCACTTATCGAATTAACATTTTCATTTGAATTTTTTTTCTTTGGCCAGTCGGTCTGTAGTTGATAATAAGATGTCTTCCCGTACCAATAGTTTGTTTTCATATCCTTAGATAACACAGCCGATGCCAAAACATATCTGATTCTTTCCTTCTTTCGCTTTCTTTTTACTCAGAATTTCCCTGTCATTGTAATGACACTCTTTCGCCATTTGTTACTTATCAAAATATGCTTTTATCCATTGTCTCTTAGCCGTGTGTGTGGTCTTGCTTATCACTCACGATTCGGTCCTTAGCCTCACCTTTTCTTCTTTTCTTTCTTTTCCCTTTCTGCCTCGTTAAATGGCGCCACATAGCACCTGAAGATTGCTTTGAGCATAGAACTCAGAATTGAGCTAGTAGTGATCAAAACTATATATATATATATATATATATATATATATATATATATATATATATGTGTGTATTATACTATGTATTATAGCACTTATTATAAATCTGGCACAGTTTTATTTCACACAGCACTCCGTCTGGGACACACACACACACACACACACACACACACACACACACACATATATATATATATATATATATATATATATATATATATATATATATATATATATATATACTTGATTGTGTAAATATTTTTTACATGTTTTTGTAGGCGTGGAATTATTGATGCATTTGCACCTAACCTGA
>OZ010595.1:23477199-23512199 GCA_963932145.1 Acanthosepion lycidas | reverse complement strand
TAATTATATAAATTGTTTTAAATTATATAGGATAAAAAAAAACAACATACCACAAGCAAGAAAGAAATATAAAAACAAGAAAATAAACAAAGACCACGATCTAAAAGGAAGGGAACACATTAAATGCGAAGAAAAATGGATAAATCTCATATATATATTATAAAAAGAAGCAGAAAAATAAATACTAAAATGTAATAGATGAAAATACAAGTAAAAAAAAAATGAGTTGCCGGGTAAAAAATTAAGAAAACGAATCAAATAAAAATAGAATATAAACAAAGAGTGTAAGGTAGCAAGAAAAAGTTTAAGAAAATTTAAAAGGTGTTAAAATATAAATTTCTGATTATTAAGAATCAAAAAAACCTCAAATTAATTATTAAATATTTTAAAGACTGAAAACAAGAATATTAAATGTTTTTAAATGAAAGTTAAAAAAAAAAAAGTCAGTGAAAAATACAAGACAAACTACAGAGAATTGGGTTTAAAGGATAGTTTAAAAAATTAGATTAATATACTCCGAATAAAAAATCTGATAAATCAATAAAATGTAATAAAAAAAAAAAGGATTAAATGAATGGAAAAAGAAAAAGGGAGAAATAAAACAGAAATGAAGATCTAATAGTATCAATGAAAATGGAATTTTCGTGAGAATTTTAGGTTGGTGCAAAAATAATGTCGTTTTCTCGCATATGTTACTATGTGAGAAAACGACATTATTTTTGCACCAACCTAATAGACTATATATTTTTTTTCTTAAATGTTCCAGTGATTTTTTTCCTTTAATCTTGTGTGATTTCCGGATGTAGAGTTTCACGATTGTCCACTGACTCCTTTTGATCTCGTGAATTAATTTGAATTTTTATGGAAATATATTTTAATTTTATCCCTAGTCATAAGATTAACAAGCATATCTCTCCAGACATTGGCTTAATTTCGTCTTTGTTTATTTCAATTTATTCTGGGGAGAAAAAACAAACAATGTAGTTATCTCCCTTTGCCTTCTCCACGGTTTGTAATTCAGAGTTTTAATTTCAGACTAACTACGACCCAACACTACACTGCATCGTTCGGCCTGCTATTTAATCCATAGCTTAGGTAGAAAAGACTGCATCATGCTTTACTGATCTTCATGTGAAAGAGAAGGAAACAGATTCTCACGGAATATGAACTCGACACGGCCATTCCCTGTTGCGTTCAGATGTCCGTTATACTAACCGCAAATCATTGAGGATAAGTTTGTTGTTTTGTTATGGCATTGGATCCGCAACATAAAAATAGACTTAGTGATGATCGAACAAATTACAGTAGTAACTCTATAGCATACCTACTGATTATTTCTGAATAGCGATGGTTACATTTATTCGTAATGATTATCTTAAAATTATAAATTAACAATTGACGAATTCTTGACAAACGACCATTGGCACCAATAGAATATACGCAGCTACCTGCAGTAAGCGGCTATTGTTTAGAGAAAAAAACAATGAGTGATAGATACGAAGTAGAAATTAGTAATTTGGAGAATCAACAAATTTTAAACGGAATACAAAAGAAAAAGACAAATTATTCAAAACAAACGATCGAGTCACTAGTATATATATATATATATATATATATATATATATATATATATATATATATATATATATATATATATGTGTGTGTGTGTGTGCAGATAAATGCTTCCTATTTGTTCTGTTTACTATTCTGACTGATTATGGTTCATACTTGACGTGTATTTGATCCCGACTCATAACACTGCATAATAAATATTTACGGCACTACTTTAGTATTGAGCCCTATTTTAAATTGATGTTTTGAACACTGAAATCTTACCCTTCGTACTGTTACATTTGTATATATATATATATATATATATATATATATATATATATATATATATATATATTGAGAGAGAGAGAGAGAGAGAGACATTAGACATTTTTAGGTTTATATGTTCATTTTTATAAAACAAATATTTACGTAAATGTTCTGTTTATAATAAACAGTGGTAACGACATTTACCGGCCTGAACGTCTGAGAAAATATATATATATATATATATATATATATATATATATATATATATATATATATATGTGTGTGTGTGTGCGTGTGTTTGTATATGTATATATATTGTATGTATATATATATATATATATATATATATATATATATATTAATCGATAGTCATATATATATATATATATATATATTTATATATATATATATATATATATATATATATATATGTGAATAATAAATATATAATTTGAAGCTATTCTATATTGATGAGTATAAAGGGAAAAATTTTAGGCATACTGTGTGTGTAAATAAAAGTTTAGATACTGAGATCAACACCAAGTTGTGACAGTCTGTTCCATGCTCGTATGCAATTTTTATGTACGAAGATTGCTGCCCCCGTCCAGTTTTACGAATGTAGTTCCATGGGTGCGCATACGGCTGTGTGTATGTTTATTTGCCTAAGCTTGTGTGTTATTAGGATTTAGAATTCGAAAAACAGTACAGAAATTACACTACATGGGTAAAAAGCATTTTTATCACCACGCGTTTTGCTTTCGTGTTTTAGTTCACTCTGGAATAAAGATATAGGAAGGTCATTATACGTGGTCATTGTGAAACATGTTCCACTTTTTATGCAGTTAACCCCAACATATAACATATATATATATATATATATATATATATATATATATATATATATATATATATATATATATATATAAACAGAGACACATCCCCTCACCAAGTCCAATAAAACTGTCAAACTGACCAGAGAATTCATAGCAGCATCCAGCTCTTATTTCAAATAACAACTTAAAAGAGACTGTTTGACCAACACAAGGAATGTTAAAAGATTCATGTTAAAAAGATAAAAAAATAAAAAAAACAAATGAAAACTACAGACAAAAGTTCATTTTCTCCATCAAGACATTCATTTCTGTAGTTTAGTGCTAGCAGCAAGCAGAAATATTTCTCCTCCCGATGATGGCCATTTCGGCCGAAACTAGTCGAGGAATCTAAATGGAATAATAATAAAAAAAAAAAAACGAAAGAATACTAATCTACAACCCAGTGTGTCTGAGGATTTTAATTTTTTAATTTTTTTTTATTGTTCAAAAAATATACATATATATATATATATATATATATATATATATATATATTATTGTTTTATTATTATTATTGTTGTTGTTGTTGTTATTATTATTATATAAAATTATAATAAAACATGTTGAAATCGCTTCACAAATGCTTCCGTGTTTCAATACTCAATACTATGATTGTAATTCTTTAGGGCATGTTAATTAACTGGTGATTAAAAGATTTTTAAGGAAATGTTAAAACAGAATGTTACAACTTTTCCGAAAATTAAAGTGGGAATATATGGTCAGAATTAAAATTGAACATAATTGGCGAATGTCTTGATTAACCAATTAGATGTCAGATCTACACTAATTAGAAAGTTATGCTCAAAGAGTGGCAATGGTTAAATTATGTTTTCAGGTCACGAACATAGCCAGACCATTATGAACACCGACAGATCATGCTGAACATAGGCAATCATTGGCGATTGCGGACAATCTGTTAGCGACAAATGGATCGAGATTGTAGACAAAAATGACAAAAAACATTTTAAAAGGGTGTTGAAGGGAGGGGTATATTAATCAGACGTAATGTTACCAAAGGAAGTGCCTTCATAGCATGAAACATGAAAGCTTTTGTGTAACTTTTTGTAGCAATTTCAACATGTATTTATTATAATCTCTTATAATAAAAATAATATATTGCTCTACTTTATATTGAGAATTTTTTCAAAAGCAATGCTACAAACAGTGCAATTTTACGACATCTGTTCTTTCTTTCATTTATATATATATATATGTCCGTATGTTTGATTTAATTTCGGGTTGAAAAGCATCCCATACTCAAAAAAAATGGGTTTCAAACTAGTCAGAACTCATTACATTGTATCTAGACTTATGGTTCTGTTGTTTATATTACGGCCTCTTGCGTAGTATACGTCATAGAATCGCATCTTGAACTTACGATCTGCGTCTGCTATTCCACGACCGTTATCGTCGCATAGCAATCTTCTGTGTCAGCATAACAAAATATTATATTCGATGGTGAATATCTTTGAAAATGTACGTATAACCACTCTGAAGATGACTCATGTGAGCCGAAACCTTAGATCAAGGACCAACTTAATGAAAAAATATTCTAATGTTGAACATTTTTTGCCTTTCTTTCTACCCGAAATTAAAGGAAACATACGAACATTAGAACGGCTCATGATCAGACATAAGTGACATTCATTTTCTGCTAAATTTGAAAATATAGTTTTTAATATATATATATATATATATATATATATATATATATATATATATATATGGTCATCTATAATTTCGCTGTCTCAATGCTCATCAGTGTGAGTCGACATCCTTTTTGCCTTAAGCAGGGATCGAACACTCTACCGATTTGGATTAGGTGCAGGATCTCCGATTGATCGGAGATCTTACCCCCAAGTTTTCGGCGCACGGCTGAAGGAAAAGGAAATTCTATGCATATTGAATATGGATGTAAAGTAACGCCAGTAGTCAACATTACTCGATTTATTAATGAAGAGCGGTGCGTTCATTGCGGTGACGTCATGTGTATGTGTATGTGTGTATGTGTGTGTGTGTGTGTATGTGTGTGTGTTCGTTTATGTATGTATATGAGTGTGTATTTGTGTCTGTGTGTTTTTCTGACCCGAGATCAGTTATAGATCAAATAATGATCAGAATCTGGCGAATAATAAGATAAAGAACAAGCAGGAAACGTTTATATATTTAATATGTATCACTTTTATTAAAGCTTAATCAAAGAATAAAATATAGCGAAATTCCAGAATTTCTTCTTGCTTTTAAGTAGGTAGAAATTATGATAGTTTTACTTTTGTGTATGTGTGTTTATGAGTGTGTGTGTGTGTGTGTGTGTGTGTGTGTGTGTGTGTGTGTGTGTGTGTGTGTGTGTGTGTGTGTGTGTGTGTGTGTGTGTGTGTGTGTGTGTAAAATTGCATCTATAACTGAAATATATGTGGAAAAGGACAATATCAATAAAGGAAAACAATAAATATATACGTGTTGACAAGACAAAATTTTAAAGTTTGCCTTGATAAAGTGTGACTATAGGCGAAAGTTGTCGACTAAGATAAGTTATCCTTTTTTCAGTTTTCATGAGGTGATTCGTAGATTTAACTGGAGTCGTCATAACTATTTCATTCCAAAACATTGCGAACAAACACGTTGTTGGCACTAGCAAATAAAATAATAGAAATACAATAGAATAAAAAATAAAAATTAAATTAAAAAAAAAATTAAAATCTATCCTAAAATGCCAAGCAGGGGAAAACTCCTATGTGGATTGCCTCATAATCAGTGCCATAATAAAAATAAAAATTTTTAACCCTCTTTAAATTATATTAGGTTGGTGCAAAAATAATGTCGGTTTTTGACGTTAAAAAATACGTCAAAAACCGACATTATTTTTGCACTAACCTAATAGATTTTAAATTAATGTTTTCCTTGTTTTTCTTTTTGTTTTTCTTATTTTTTTCTTATTTTTTTTTATTAAATCTTTGGTATTCATTTGAAATTATAAATAATTATCAAGATTACCTCGCAACAATTGAAAACCTCAGACTTACAAAATTACCTAAAATCAAATAGTCATTCAGATTTTGTAGGTGTGCATGATAATCGAGGTACTTTCAAGGATAGTTTTACAATTTCAAAAAATAGAAAAAAAGTTAATTTTTTTTTCTTTTTTTTGTGGTTTGTCTATCATGTTGAGCGCGAACCGGAGACCTTACTCATTGAAATAGCGCACTCAGTCCCCCACATCTAGGGCAGTCGTAAAGGTCAAGCCAACCGGCGTTCAATGGAAGGCCTTCGGTCTGGGAATTTGACATTCGTGTGAAGTTTAGTAAAAGTTATTTTTTTTTTATAATTGCTGCGTAGGGGTGAATTTATATTTTGAATTGAAGTAAGAGAAAATATCTTAATTCTTAACTAGAAACCACCGTGAAAATATCAGGGGTTTCCTGTTTGGATTTTCTGATGTATCTTAATTATTAAATTAATGACTTAATAAACTTTTGGAGAGTTCTATTACAATAAAAATATGCATAAAAATCACACTATCGCACCGGTATATATTTCAGCTTGACAGTCCGTCAGTTATGTGACATGATACACACTTAGGCGGTCATGTATCTTTCGATACATGACTGACGAGGTAGATTTTCCCGCAGTAGGTTGTCATTTCTTTCTGCGGTAGACCAGTTGCTGATCTGCTATTTAACCATAGCTGAAGGGGGAAGAAGACGATTCATATCTTCCCCAAGTGAATGTAAGGGATTCGACTTGAATTCGAACTCGATTCCTGCATCCATTACTCCACCGTACTATCTTGACTTCTTGACAGCTTAGCAACTTTAACAAAATATTGCAATAACAATCCTAAATGCGAATGCTCATTGTTATTTAAAGAAGTAAGGGGGTACTAATAAAAACTCTTTGCATTTCACTAAAACATACGTTAAATACTTCTTTCTTTCGTTCTTTCTTCTTTCTTTCTATCTTCATATTGAAAACAAGTAGGTCTCTTTACGTTTTCCCACGCGATCGAAACGGAACAGTACATCATTTATGAGTTATTCACCGTAGACTTTAACGCTCCTATCTTTCCTCCTTCTTTTTTCTTTCTTTCTTTATGTTTTTGTTATTTTATTCTTTCTTTTCTTTTCTTTCTTTTGTTTACCTTCTCACTGGTACGAAGTAGCGTATATTCTACGTCTTTTCAGTCTTGCTACTCGCGTAAAATGAAATAGTCCATTATTTGTGAGGTACTGAGAGGACGTAACGGTTGCGCTAACTGACAGATAGACATTCGGAATTATAATAATATGCACTATCTCTTGCTAGAGTGCAAAGACGACCTGTCTTAAATGCTTTATTTTCCAGATGCACACAGACTGACCTTATTTACTTTTTTAGAGAATTGCATTGTCAATTGTTATCTACTGACTTCTTCATTACTCTTCTATTGTTCTCGATCTTTCTTATTGTTGCACTTTTTTTCTTAGTAGAATTTTTTGACGAATGTTGAAATCCTCACAGTATGTAGTATAGTTGAATTTATCGCTAACATTTTTCTTGTCTTTTACAAAATCTACGTTTCGTTCAATTTCGCAAAACAGTCGATAAAATCTTAAAGAAAACATATGCGAAAAACAATATTGAATTTTTATTAAATAATTATATGTCATTATAATTATTATCATTTTTTTAAAATAGTGGGGGTATTCGGTTAACAAGGTCAATTTGACCGTGCCAGACGAACGCTCCTCTGTGGCCCAATCGGTTAAAGCACGTCAGGCTATATGACGATTCCATATAGGATTCAGGTTCGATCTTGTCGGAGGAGGCATTCTATGAAAATATCTCGGACATTCAAGCCGGTAAATGTTGTTAATACTGTTTATTACAAACAGAGCATTTACTTAAATATTTGTATCTATAAAAATAAGGTATAAAGATAAATGTCTTTTTATTTATTTATATTTATGTTTTATATATATATATATATATATATATATATATATATATATATATATACATATATATATATATATGCGTATATTTTGGCTTCATGTTTTTATTGAGATATGTTTCGTTGAATAATTTAAACAGGTTATGTCTACTTATTTTCAATTAGATCCTTTCATATTCACGGATAAGCTTTTTGATATTCTTATTGAAGGACTTGAGAAAATCTCCGTGTTGATACACAAAGAGAATTGTTTATTGCAAGATAAATAATATAGTATTCATTAATTTCAAATACAATATCCTGATGATGACATTGTTGTATGTCGAAAGTACTCATAATAAAAGAAATATCAATCAACACTGCGATTTTCTCTCGTCCTCATATATATATATATATATATATATATATATATATATATATATATATATATATATATATATATATTCATGAATTATTCATACATAAAACAAATACAAAGGTTAATGATTAAATGGTGAGAAATCCATCTTCGCGAACAATTCAATAATATACAAAAAACCCGAATCTGTTTATGAATGAAAAGATCCTGTTTTATAAATTTCCGTCGCATTAGATCTTTTTATTTTACAAGCTTTCGTCTGTTCCTACAGACATCCTCAGGTATGAAATGTTGTGTTCTTGTATATACTCTCAGTATTGTTTTGACGGAAAATTTACCAGTAAAAAAAGAATTCTCTATCACTTCATTTGTACATAAACGCAGAAAACCTTAAAATTTAAATTCAAACTCAGCGTTGCGACTGCACGTTCCAAAACTATAACGCACATTTCTCATAGCATTTTTCTGATTACAACCTTGTTTTCGTTTGCCCACTTATTACTGAGAGTATAAACAAGAACAGAATATTTCATACCTGAGGATGTCTGTAGGAACAGACGAAAGCTTGTAAAATAAAAAGATCTAATGCGACGGAAATTTATAAAACAGGATCTTTTCATTCATAAACAGATTCGTTTTTTTTTTATTATTGAATTGTTCGCGAAGATGGATTTCTCGCCATTTAAATCATTAACCTTTGTATTTGTTTTATGTATGAATAATTCATGAATTTGTAAATTGATTGCACCTTTATTGAAATATATATATATATATATATATATATATATATATATATATATATATATATATATATATATATATAGTGGAAAAAGTTTACTTTTGACGCTATTCGTCCTTCAGGATTTATCGGACTATATTTATTATATTGATATGACTACACATGCGCATGAATGAATGGTGATGATAATATCAGATTTTTTTTTAATATATATAGCCGAATTAATTTTGTGTCATTTCTTTTTTTTCCCTCACTTTTCTAAGTCGGTATTCCACACTGCGATATTAGAAGAGCGACTAGGAATGGCGAAATGTTTTAAGAGCCTGGGCGCACATTTACTTTAGATGTCCTTGCAATTAAGGCAGTCTCCAGACATTTATGTAAAATATTATATGAACACAAAAGGGACATTTTACAAAATAATACATAAAATGCATCAGATTTTTTCAAGAATTCCCAGATGTACATCAAGATCACCAGTCAGGTGCAATAGTATTCAATGTTCAGACAATTGGTACATTTGTAAATGTGAAAATGGTTTCTGGCACAACACAGTAACGCAACATTTTTACAGTAGATGCAGCTATAGATTCACAGTAGTCGCTCAATTTCATGTGAGTGATAAACGTGAAGCCAAGAAGGCATAATGTGTTGTTCCCTGCAAAACAGTATGCAATTGACTGAAGAAGAACTGTCATTACAATGACTAGATAACAGAATAAACAAAAAATATTCCAGATCATCGAAATTAGGCCTCTGAAAACGGTCAGGTATAACTATCAGAAACAGTTTTATAATAATCTCAATATCAAGCTGAAAACAGCAATGTATTCAGAAAATCTCTGTTATCTTGATGAGAAATAGAGAAAAAAATAGACTCACTTGACTTCCATATAAACATTGCAGATCAATGCTACCAGACCGATTATTAAAATTCTAAAGAAAATGTCTAATTTCTTAATAAACTGTTTTAATATAAAGATTTTAGAAATTTCAACCGACAATAACCGTAGCAATGAACGCAAACCTTTTTTTCTTGATTCGTCTAATTTTGTCGTTGTCATTATCAATAAAAAATAGTTTTCCCATTTCGTTAAAAAATGAATGAAAATATATATATGTCTAATATAGTGGTATTGTCCTAAATCTTTTTTTGGAAGAGGACTTTATTTCTTTTTATTAAACAATACTAAAAGAAGTGCCTCAAAATTGTTCGTTTTTACTCTTTGTAATCAATTAATTTACAAGACATGTCTCGATTCCTTATTTCGTAGCCGTGTTGACCTCAAAAGGACTATGTGTACCATGCAGTACACATCAATATCTTCCATTCGAAATCATGCGCTGATCCTATCTATCCAAAAATCGCTCTAAAAAATGAATATCTTCTTACAACACCTGAATATAAAGCGAAGTAACACCCCAAAAAATAAGCTCCCAACAGTTGATCTAAAGTTCTTACAATTTACACCATGCCAATGGTATCATCACTTACAGTCGAGAGTTAATTTTAGAATTGATTCTACTAATTAGATCATCTGGTGATATGCAGTGATATTGTTACGGAATACATGTAAGCAAAAAAACATCCTCTTGACAATGCTCATGATCTTACAAAAGTAAGAGACACATGATACTGTGTTTGTGGCAGACTCTGAAATGAAACTAAAATATTACAGACAGCAGATGAAAGAGAGAAATTTTTAATTTACAAATACCAAGTTTCAGCAATCATCCCAAGTTTGGGTTTAAATATAGGGGCGGTAGGGTCAAATAAGTATAGAAAAAATATCTCAGATTATTCGTACCTTAAAATATATTACCGTGTGTGTCTAATAAGCACCTTTCACCGGAAAGTAAAAAAAACAAAAAAAAAAAAAAACGAACAAATCCGCAATGACTGAACATCAGGTTAATTTCTTTTCTTTAATATTGTGGAAAATTAAACATTTTAGGGAAAAAGCCGGGTGCGTTGGATAAATTGTCGTCTAAATTACGTAAAACTGAAAACAACACTGGCATCTCATTTTAACAGATATGTTTAGCAAAATTACACAAAAATATCTTGAAAAATTAAAGAAGGAATAATAAAATCGCTATTGGCGTCAAACACGATCTCCAGATGTCTTCTTTGCCTTCAATTCATCTTTAGTGTTACAGGGTGTTTTGTCGGACTCTCGCTCAACTGCGTCCCACAAATAATAATTAAGACTGAATAATTAAGAATAATTAAGACTGAAGACCGTAGAGTAAGGTGGCCAGATGTAAGGGGATATGTGGTCGCCAAAATTGTCTGACAACCATGAATGGGTCCCCCTGCATGGTGCAGTATCCTGTTGCCAGACATAGATTCTTCCAGCAGTCACCCTATTAAACCACTATTACCTCCTCAAGGAACTAGATGTGCGCCTCCCTGTTGAGTCTGAGGGCCTCATCGTCAAATTCAGATCTTTTCTTATCAGAATGTGTGTGTTTTTTGATCTACCGTACCTCCGTAATCACCATCAGACTCTTCCAACTCTTTCCAAATCCTCTTCACTGTTCTCAGATTGACACCCAAACACAATGAAATGTTTGTGTGCGAGCTTTCTGCGCGTATGCCTTTTCGAAGTTTCTAGCGGTGTGAATTGTGACATGTTGGTTTCTTTTTCTCACAGACGGTCCCCATGTGACCCTAGTATACTCTGAAGTCGACAAAATCAAAGACAAACAATACGCATGCGCGTAATTAAACACAAAATATATCGAAAATATATCCTTCGTACACCATGTGTGAGTCTGTTCATATATATATATATATATATATATATATATATATATATATATATATATATATATATATATATAGTTGTATATTTAAGCAGCAATCCTTTTTTATGCGTGTTTCCCTGAAAAAGACAGACAAGATACTACGATTACGATTTCTATTTAATTTTTCTTCTGTTTGAACAAGAGCTTTCTTTTCTGGACAAAGGGTGTGTAAGAACTTTACAAATGTTTTATATTTCTGTGAGCTTTCGACTATTCCTTTAGCCATTATCAAGGATGATTCGATTTTTAAGCTTAATTGATTTTTTCTCTTTCTGCGTATGTCTTAGTGTGTCGTGTCTACCACACACTGACATACAATCGAATCATCCTTGATAATGGCTAAAGGTATAGCCGAAAGCGCTCGGAAATATAAAACATTTGGACAGTTCTTACAAACTCTTTGTCCAGAAAAGAAAGCTCTTGTTAGAACACAAGAAAAATTAAATAAAAAGCTTAACCATAGTACCTTTTCTGTCGTTTTTAATGAAACATGCATATATATATATATATATATATATATATATATATATATATATGTATATATATATATATATATGTAAGCAAATATATGGATATAGATCCGACAGTATGAATATATGGATATAGATCCGACAGTATATATATATATATATATATATATATATATATATATATATATATATATATATATATATATATATATATATATATATATATAGTCATCCGCAGACAGACTGTTTCACAGTGTTGCTAGACGGCCAACTGCTTCAAGCTGGCATCGAAATCCGAGTCGGATATCCTATCTCTAGTCTATCGTTGGACGGCAAGAAATGAACGGAATTTTAACGTTCTTCTGTACAGGAAATAAGCCAGCGGCTCGTAGAAATTTAATTCAATTTACTTGAAGAATAATGCTTAACAGCAGTAAGAGCTGCTGCTTTTTAAACCCCCTTTCCCTAGAGAGCCGAACCGTATTTTCGGAAGCATATATAGTGTATATTCCCGGGTGCATATATATATATATATATATATATATATATATATATAGAGAGAGAGAGAGAGAGAGAGAGAGAGATAGATGTGACACATGAAATTGTGTTTATGGGAAGTGAAATATATGTACGACAAACTGGTAAAACGTTTCATAATGTATTTAGATAGGGTTGGCATTAATGGTGTTGTATTATAGTGGAGGACGTAATTTATTACCTGTCTTTAGCTTCAGGTACACGGGGTCTAATTATATTGAAGTCTTATTATACACAAGAAAATGCTGTAATCATGTGTTGTGACTGCGTCACGTGTACTCTCTAATCTCCTGTATCGTAGCAAATATTGTAATATCTCCTCACAGATGAAAAATAAACTTGAAGGAACAGACATGTATTTCTCACAACGTATATTGAGAAATCAATTTTTTTTTAAAGAGAAGAATGTTAATAGTTGCCACCAGAAAAAAAAGACATTTTACGAGATAAATAATGAGGAAATGATGTTTGAGTATCTTTAAAATTTAAAAAAAAAAATTTGAAGAAAAGAGAACCATGGGAATGAACAACAGAGCAAAGAGATACGTAGGAATAGTAAAGAATCAATATTTACATACGGAAATAAAGCGAGGGTTTTCTGAAGTGGCATTTGCAGGATATGGTGCGTCGAAGAAGACGGCGAGAAATATTTAGAAAATTTTCTTGATTATCTTTTGACGCAGAGTAACAGTTACTTCAATGCTGAGTTTATATATTTGAATTAATTGAAAGCAATCGAATCAAGGAGAAAGGATGGGCAATATATTGAATGTTTGTGTAAATTGATGTCTGAACACGGAGACTTCTAATGGTGTTGGTAATGTTAACTTTTCCTTTACAGGAAATATTCACAATTCGTTGACTGGACATTACTGTCACTGGAAATTGATAAAATCTTTCGTCGTAAGATTAAGAAAGTCGACTTCGAATGTTCAGTAACTCTAAATTGATTGTTTTTTTTTTTTTTTGGTTTTACGACTTATCAACCCTTTATCGTTTATTTAAAGCCTGGAAATATATTTTGCTTGTAAGAATTTTCATAAGATAGAAGTCTTACTATTTAACTCATAACTGGGGGAGAAGAGCTGCATTCATACATTTCATAATGGTATTGTGAAGTGAATGTAATGAACCCGACTGGAATTGGAACTCGGTTCTCCGATTAACAATTGCGAGCCATTATCCATTGAACATCCGCACATCCATGCTTCGATAGCAAGGTATCTAGATACTGACCTGGATCGATGCTCCTTAATTCGGGGATCATCTGGAAACGGGTGATGTGACTATAAGCCATTGGTTGATTAGATTACAAATCAGATTAGAACCAAATTAATTATGAAAACTTTTCCCAGAGGTAACTGCGACTGCCAGATTTAAAATTCAGCTGCCAGATTTAAAATTCATTGTGCTTATCTATTGCACCATCTGCATCTTAGAGCAGATGGCATTCCCATGCGGTCATCCATCCACCGAAGTTGATTAAATTTATGATGGAAGTTTATTTCCTAACATTTTGTTTACGGTAGTTTGGATATTTTACGTTTGATTATATCATAATTTTCCCTTCTGTATATGTGCTACAGGTTTTAGTTGTTACTACTGTTGACATTTTCAATTAATGTTTTATTTGTCTGTTTGGAGAAGCCCTTTTAATTCTGTACGACCAATTTGCGTACCTGATAAAAAAGTGTCTAAATTATTAATTGCCTGAAGACATTGATACTCACTGATCAACAAGATTAAAAAATCTGGCCTACCATATTATTTAACCTATAACAAGGAGAAAACATGCTTTCTTGCATATCCCCATACAATCAACCTATTTTCCATCTTACAAATATTTTGCATAGAGGAAACATCGCAAGCCTCTCGCTAATCTATCGTTATTTCCATGAAGTATAATACATTCCTTACTTTCAAGGCTAAGACCAGCCATGCCACGCACATTGTAGCGAACCACCCTCATTCACTTCGTATTCTATTTGAAGTATCCCTGCACGCAAGCGACCAATCTTCCACTGGTTCCACTGGTTGGAATGCAACTTGGTGGCATTCCACTAGCGTTCACCGCTAGTCGCATCGCTGGCGCGTTTGTATCGACAATGTCACCGCTGGCGGACCGCTAAAGGTGGCTCGCACCAGAGGAACTCTGGCGATGCCATCGGCGGCCCGCCATCGGGCCATTAGCTGTTTGCGCCTAGAGATGTCAGTTCTATTTGAGGACATTCTTCCAAAGGACCGTTGCTTCGTGGAACCGAATCCATGTAGATGCTTCCCTGATCGCAACAATCATAACCTCTTCAAGCCTAGGCTTGAGGGTAATCTTCTCCATGTACCCCCATAAACACTGTCTCTGAATTTCTAAGCCTCTACCTTGAGTGACTCTTAGGCTTTATCTTGTGTGGACATTGTTACAGAAAAATTTTAAGGGATATTAGAGAGAAACTGCCAGGAAGAGACTAGGTCAGAATCTGTAAAACTTTAAAACAATCGTTACCACAATCTTCAAAAATCATTTTTTAAGAATCTTCTTAGTCAGCATTCACAGGAGGCTTGACTACTAATCACTTGATATTTATTAAACTTTCTCAGAAACGTTGGGTTTAGTTCTGTCTTGTTCTATCACAGTTTGTCGTCTCTTCATTATTAATCGGACGTCAACGAAAAGTTCATCAGCCAGACAATTCACAAACCATCCATCATTTTTCGCTTTAAGCGGGGAATTTTCTTTCGCGTCTGTTCTACTGAACCTCTTTATCTGTTTTTCTTATTTCTCTCTGATGCCCTACAATATTCGTAAATTATTCCTCACACTGCAAATGTCGTTTTCGTCTCCCACGGTGCTTTCTTGGAAAAGTTCTAATATATCCCCTTCTCCGATGAAATGTCGATTAAGTTGTGAAATTTTGAAAATGTAGTGAAATGTTTAATTGTTCTCTCTCCCTTTTTTTTCTCTATATCTTTTTCTCTCTCTATTATGGGATCTTACCCATAATAATAATAATGCACTATTCCATACTTAATAAATACTGCGCCTCAGGAGTAAACAAGGAGGCAGTTGTTCACCTCTCGACCGGCTGTTCGGTTGAACTCTCTCCCTTCGAGCGGGGAGGAACCCGATCGAGCCTACAGCGAAGGGCGGATTCTCTTTCGGGGAGGTAAACCGGCCGTGAACCCGTTTATACGGGTTCAATGGGCATATTTTGGGGCCGAGCCCACGGGTTCAGAGATCCCACGTTAAAAACCCGGCCTTGTGCCACATGATGCCCTAGTGGGGTGGGGGTGACTGAATATCGTCAGTCGTTCAAGTCTTGACCGACTGTTCGGTTGAACTCTCTGCCTTCGGGCCGCGAGGAACCCGAACGAGTCTACCCTGAAGGGCGGATTCTCTTTCAGGGAGGTAAACCGACCCTGAACCCATTTATACGGGTTCAATGGGCATATTTTTGGACGAGCCCACGGGCTTGGAGATCCCACGTTAAACCAGCCTTGTGCCGCATGATGCCCCAGTGTGGGGGTGACTGAATATCGTAAGTCGTTCAAGTCATCAGCGGCTGTTCGGTTGAACTTTCTGCCTTCGGGCGGGGATGAACCCGATGGAGGTTACGCCGAAAGGCGGAGTCTCTTTCGAAGAGCTAAACCGACCCTGAACCCGTTTATACGGGTTCAGTGGGCATATTTTTGGCCGAGGCCACGGGCTCGGAAATCCCACGTTAAACCGGCCTTGTGTCACATGATGCCACAATTATAGTCAGTCTTTCAAGTCGATCTCGGTCGACCGGCTGATCGGTTGAAATCTCTCCCTTCGGGCGGGAAGAACCCGAAGGAGGCAACGCCGAAGGACGGATTCTCTTTCGGGGAGGCAAACCGACCCTGAACCCGTTTTATACAGGTTCAATGGGCATACTTTTGGCCGAGCCTACGGGCTCAGAGTGCCCACAGTAAACCGGCCTTGTGCTACATGATGCCCACGTGGGGGGGGTGATTAATATAGTCTGTAGTTCAAGTCGAGTCAAGAGTCGAGTCAGAGGCAGTCCTGAAACAGAGTCGGGTTCAGACAATTACTGCTAGACATTGAAATTGTGATACTGGTCAAGACTATATTGATCTCTCTACTAAACCTGATTGTTCATACTAACACTTCTACTTCTCTGTATATATTCTTGTTTGTAATATATGTGTGTTATTCCATACCTGTGTTCGCGTTCTTCTTTATTGGTTCTAACTTGGACTATCACCATGGTACAAGGAACCGGTCCATAACACTCTCTCTCCCTTTTTCTCTTTGCACTATTTTAATTTTGCTCTATTATTATTATTATTATTTTTAATATATTTTTCACTTAACTTTTCCCCTTAGTTTTCTATTCCTGTCTTCTTATTTATTTCTTACTTTTTGATTTGGTCTTCCCGCTTCTTTAATGTTATTTAATCTACAAACTTCCTTTTGATTTTATCTTAATTTTTTTTTGTGTGTTGAAAAGCCTCGTTAAGGACATTTTCTTTAGGAGGTGAAATGGATATTTATATGGGGTATTAAGTACTATTAAAAGTATCTATCCATCCATTTCTTTCTCTCTCTCTCTCTTGTTCTCTCTCTCTCTCTGTATATATATATATATATATATATATATATATATATATATATATATATATATGTTTGGATTGCTGTGAGTTTGTGACCCTGGGTTTCACGCTTTTGCGATCGTCAGACAAACTGATTCATTTTTTTAAAAATTTGGGTTTATGTAGAGTGTGTATTAGTGTTATTAGGGGAGTGGATGAAATCGTCTTCCTTCCCCCCATTCCCCCAATTCTATTAAGTACCACGCATATAATATATATATGTGTGTGTGTATATATATATGTATATATATATATATGTGTGTATATATATATATATATATATATATATATATATTGATATTTATATTTATATTTATTCTTATATACACACACTTTTCACACACACACCTACACACATGCACATATATATATATATATATATATATATATATATATATATATATATATATATATATTGTGTATATTTAGGCAGCCATTTTTCATTAATGCATGATTCATTAAATAATAATTGTAAGTAAGATGAATATATACTAAAAACAATTAATAAATACTAATATATCTACAAAAAACACTACCTAAAAATTAGTCTAATCATATACTACACTAAATCTAGTATATCCAACTTAACTATTCACAATTATTCTTCACCACTTTCGGTTAGCGATTTGCAAAGTACCAACATAGTTTACAAATTAAAGTGCTCTTTTATTTTAGTTGGTCACATTAAAAACTCACTTTCACGGCGCTTGACACTACATTTATATGATAAATCTAACATCTACGCGATTTTTGCTTCCGCGTCTCGTATACACGAGTTTCTTTGCTTTGAAATTGTTCATGCAGCATGAGCGGACTATGATTGTTGTTTGTGTTGTTTGATATATTAAAATTGTCATCTTTCATAATGGCTTATGTATAATCTTGGATTTAAACATTTATCAATATGGTGTTTTCATTTCGTCTTTCAATGATAGTGTTATTAAGCTTATCAGACAATATTAAAGGAAATTACTTAAAATAAATGGGCAAAACCTGTCTATATTATATATATATATATATATATATATATATATATATATATATATGCGCATGTTTTTATAGATAAATGATTCGTTGAATAATTTGGACAGGTTCTCTCTACTTATTTTCAATTAGATCCTTTCATATTCACGGATAAACGTTTTGGTGGCGTTATTGGAGGATGAGAGAAAATCATGGTATTGATAAATATTTCTTTTACTCAGAATAATTTCGATATAGCACCATGTCATCGCCCGGATATTGTTTATTGCAAGGCAAATATAGCCGTGTTCATTATTTTTGAAGACAATACATTGATGATGACATTGTGCTATGTCAAAAGTAATTGAAAGAAAAGAAATATGTATCAACATGGTGATTTATGGCGTCCTTTAATTTATACACACACACACAATTACGGTAACTTTTGTGACTAAGTGAAAAAAGTTGTGAAGCTTTTCGTCCTTCAGGATTTCATCGGACTAAATTTGTTATGTTGATAGGTCTACACATGCGCACGAACGAGGGGGTAATGAGAATATCAGACTATTTTTTATGTAGCCGAATTAATTTAGAGTCTTTTTCTTTTTCTTTCCATGAATTTTGTAAGTAGGTATTCCAAATGTACCATGAATGGTGAAATGATGTAGCCAGGCGCAAATATACTGTAGATAACTTTGCAATCAAGCATTCTCGAGGCATTCACGTAAAAGATTATATGAACACAAAAGGGATATTTTACAAAATAATACATCAAACGCATCTTATTTTATCAATAATCGCGAGAAATACAACAGGAGTACCAGACCGGATGTAACAACATTATTCAATGCACGGGCGAATGGAATATTTGTAAATGTGTAAGATGGATTCTGGCGAGAAAGATTTTCTGGTACAGCAGAGTGACTCAACATTCCTTTTAAGTAGATTTAGCTATAGAGTCGATTTAGTCGCTCTCCATCATGCCAGTGGTAAACATTAGTCCAAGAAGGCACAATGTTTTGCTCTCCTGGAATGTCCCTTAGTCGATTTTATGGAAAACAAAATGCTGTTGAAGAACTGGCATTACAGTGACTAGGTAAGTGGGTAGACAATAAATAGTCCAAATCTTTAAAAAATAGTCCTTTGAGATTAGGTAATGTATAATTGCCAGGAACGGGATTATAATAACCTCAATATCAAGATTAAAACATCACTTACAATAAAGTGATGCATATTTAAAATCTATTTTTTTTTTATTCTGATGAGAAATAGTAAAATTTAGGCTCAGTTGACTTCCATATAAATATTGTAGATCAATGCTATCAGGGATATTTTTAGACTTCTAAGTAAAAGTCTACTTTCTTGAGATTTAGAAATTTCAACCGACAATAAACATAGCAATGAATACATATCATTTACTCTTATGATTCGTCTAATTTTATCCTTGTCATTGGCAACAAAATAGTTGCCCCATTACTTAAAAAAATGAATGAAATATACAAGACTGATATTTTCGTATTGACCTAACATTTTGTTAGAGGACTTAGTCAATGACCGCTAGCTTAAATTTCATTAAGTAATACTAAAAATGTGTCTCAAAATTATTCCTTTTTTACTCTCTGTAATCACAGGATGCCGTATTTACAAGAAATATTTCGTTTCACCCATTCGTATCATTGTTAACCTTAAGAGAACCACGTGCATCATACAGTATACATCAATATCTACCATTCGAAATAGCATCGTATATCTCAAAAAATGAATATAATGGCTAAAAGAATACCAGAAAGCACTCGGATATGCACAACTTTTTGACAATTTTATACACTTTCTGTCCAAAACTAAACACTTGTTCGTACACAAGAAAACTTTAATAAAAATCTTAATCGCAGTAGTTTGACAGTCGTTTTTCACAAAACTTTTACGTTAGAGGAATTGCTACCAAAATACACAATTGTCATCATTTGGTGACAGGTGCGATTGTCTTGAAAATTTTCACAATCATGGATGGGTGTTGGCATTATATATATAAATATATACATATTTTTTAAGCATTTCGCCCCGTGCAAGGCGTGAAGCCCCTAGGATGCAGGGGGTTGCAGAAGATTTCGAGCGAGAGCAGATAGGAGTGATTGACGAAAGGATGAGGAGAGGGATAGTGGAGAGATGAAGGTAACTGGAGATGTCGATTGACATTACATTTGAATATTTGGGGATTATAGCTCTCATGGAAAAATAAATTTGGAAGGCGAGAGGTGCGAGTTATGAAGCTATTGAAGTAGAAGTGACGGCTACATTTAAACGTTTCTAAAGTGAAAGGGTGAGAGCGGGATGCCAGCCTCGTAGGACGCTTGAATTCGTGAAGTCTGGGAACCAGTGAAAGCAGCTCATCGGAGCAATTCCCATGAAAGTATTTGTAAAAACGACAGAGAGAGGCGACGGCGCGTCTGTGAGAGAGCAACTGTAGACGAGATGCCAGATCAGTGCCAATTATATTACATATCCGCCTCTGGATCTTGTCAAGAACTCCGAGGTAAACAGAAGGTGCACCAGACCATATATGGCATCAATACTCCATGCAAGGGCGAATGGTTGATTTGTATATTTGAAGTATCGATTCCCGGGAGAAAATTTATTGGCGCGGAACAGAGAGCCAACTTTCCACGCGGTGGACGAAGCAATTGACTCAATGTATTTTGTTACAGAAGTTTATTTTTAGTTAGATTTGTATGAAAATTTGGCTTGATTTCTGGTAAAACGACCCCTTATGGAAATGTTGTTTATAAAAAATCGGTTCAGTATCTGTTTATATTTCTGAGATGAGGTATTATGTACATTATTTACATTATTCGAACTATTGTCCTCATCTTTGTCGCCATATTTATTACAACGTTTCGGCCTTTCAGTATCTGTCTATATTTCTGAGATGAGGTATTATGTACATTATTTACATTATTCGGACTATTGTCCTCATCTTTGGACGGTGTACTCTCCGGCCTTCTTCAGGTGGTTGGAAAGTCGAACTTAACCATTTATTTCGTGCCATATTTAATGGATGCCAGTTATCAGTTATAAAGGCGTTGGTTAGATCCAGTCACAGGACCCCAAAATTGTGAGTTCTATACCCGGTTAAGGCAGTGGAGAACTTTCAGAGGGAAATTAACAGGAGGTAACTGATAACTGACATCCATTAAACATGGCACGTGGAACTAGAACAGTCTACCCTAGTTAGCGAAATAAAGGGTTAAGTTCGACATTCCAACCACCTGAAGAAGGCCGGAGTGTACAGCGGCCGAAACGTTGTAATAAATATGGCGACAAAGATGAAGACAGTAGTCCAAATAATGTAAATAATGTAAAAATCGGTTCCTACATGTGTATTTGAAAGAGGGCAACTTGTATAGAGAATAGGCGTGTCACTTTGGGGTTAATGATATGGAAGCAGATTGGTTGATCGTTTTCCAGTCTAAGCTCTTATTTTAACTTTCAAAAATATTCTTGGAGTGGTTAGAATCCATTTCCAGATAATAGTATTTATATCTTTTAGTGTAAACCAGTCTGGTAGAATAACACTGAACACATATTTTATTCTCTTAGGTTAACAACATCACACAGTGAAAACATATTTGCTACAGAAACAGCACATAACCTCAAAATTTAATCCAGTACATTTTTATCATTATTGAATAGATCCCGCTTTTTCTCCAGCCATGTGAATGACTATTCTCAAGGCATATCCTTGCTTTGTACATTTACTTGGACTCAAATTAGGCCAGACATTAAGAGGGGCGTGATTCTCGGGTAAAGTTCGCTTCCTTCTTAAGCTTCAGAATGTACATAATTCCAGTTGACATGCTTTATAATTACAGGGATCAGATCAGATTAATACTAGATTATCGTTGCCATGACTTGCTCCGAGATGTCCAATGTCCACTTTGCAGATTTGGCATGTTTGAAAATCGCTTCTCTATGCCTACTCTAAATATTCAGACGAGCCCCATTCTTTAATGTCAGTAGCCTAGAACCATGTTTATACGTCCCCAGGGTTGACTAATATTTATTCTCTACGTATTCCATTGTTGGTAAGGGTACTCTGCTCAGGAAGCTACTTCTAGAGAAGACATATCTATGGATCAGCCTCTTGCGTGGATATTTTCATGAACTATAAATATTTAATCTCTCACTTTAACCGTTAGCAAGCCTCCAGATCGTCATAAAATTCACTACCTACCGTAAATGTTTACGTTGATATCACAGACCTCATTCAGTCATAATCTATATTAATGTATTCTTGGGCCTTATATTTGGTGAAATTTAATAATGTATATAGAGAAAGAGATAATTATGACGTTATGCTATGTTCTTATTGTATTTTACTCATGTATATATTCAAATCTCGCAGGACATTGTAAGTAAACCTACAATTTAAACATGTATTTATCCATTCTTCTTATTCACTATAGGTTAAGAATCCATTGTCCAACGTTCTTGAGAACGGGAGTTCTTCGGATGTTTTCGAATTTTCAAATACAAACAATTTTATTTTTATATGGCATCTAAAAATGGGGCAGATTGGGAAGAGAACTTAGGAATAAAGATGACTACCTCTTTACTTTTCATAAAAGACGTTATACGTATACCCTCAACATTGTTTTATATAAACATTATATGCCTTGAAAATAGCTTTGTAAAATACAGGTAATAACGCTAGTCATATAATGCTAAAATAGTTTATAAGGGAGCGATTTCATGTAAAAGTAATATTTTATAATTTCTACACTGGTATTTATACAAAAGAAACACACACACACACACATATATACATATATATATATATATATATATATATACATATATATATATATATATACATATATATATACATACATACATATATATATGTATCATCAATATATATATATCATATATAACATCAATATATATATCATATATATCATCAATATATATATATATCATATATATCATCAATATATATATATATATCATATATATCATCAATATATATATATATATATATCATATATGTCATCAATATATATTGTATATCATATATATCATCAATATATATATATACTATATATCATCAATATATATATATATCATATATATCATCAATATATATATATATATCATATATATCATCAATATATATATATATATATATATCATATATATCATCAATATATATATTTCATATATATCATCAATGTATATATATCTATATCATATATATCATCAATATATATATATATATATATATATATATATATCATATATATCATCAATATATATATATATATATATATATATATATATCATATATATCATCAATATATATATATAATCAATATATATATATATATATATATATATATATCATCATCAATATGCCACCTTCCGCTTTGAATTTAGACACACTCAACCTCACCCTGACTTGACCTCTTTGAATGTAACTGAGATAGTGATACAAATTATTAACACTCACGCTCCTTATTTAAATAATTGCCCTAGTCATAGTAATTTTAATTTTAATAATGAATATGCTTATAAAACGCGTAAATTTCAAGCATTAGCTATTCCAAAAAAAAATTTCGCTTGAAGATGGAAGAGAGCTTGGTACATTAATTCGATTTAATTCAAATAATTATACTGAATTTTTCGGTTCTTTTTTTGAAACATGAAAACTCTTATGTAGCGATGGAATAATATTTTTAAATACATAATTATATATATATATATATATATATATATATAGAGAGAGAGAGAGAGAGACAGAGAGAGAGAGAGAGAGTGAGAGAGAGAAGACGTTTTGTTTTTGGCTTTACTGAGCATGAAACACCTGGTAAGTAATCCATGAACGAAGGCATTGCTGTGAGGATTGCTAACAAATAAGTGGCGCAATCATCTAGTAACGTTACCAGTGCGTCCTGAATGTTTTCATTTAAGGCTAGTCGTGCCAGCATCTGTAAAAAAAATTCGGATTTTTGAGGTCTCCGGATGTTGGAGATGTTCGGATTTTGGAGATGTTCGAAATTTAGGAGGAGTCCGGATTTTATTTTTTGTTAGGCTAAGAACAACATACGCCAGACTACATTGTTGATATTGTAAGTTCTTCGGATGTTTTCGAATTTTGAAATACAAGCTATTTAATTTATATTAGCATCTAAAAATTAGGAAGATTGGCAAGAGAACGCAAATATAATGATGAATAACTCTTCTCTCCTTATACATATACCCCCACTGTTAACTAACATTTATTCTCTATATATTCCATTGTTGGTAAGGATGTTCTTTTCTAAAGAACTATAAAATCTTAATCTCTCGGTTCAATCGTTACCTACTCTACAGAACGTCTTAAAATTCACATCCTACCGCAATTTTTTTTTGTAACATTTTGGAGATGTTCGAATTTTGGAGGTGTCCGGATTTTGGGGATATTCGGATTTTGGAGGTGTCCGGATTCTAGAATTGCGCGTAAAGGTTACTCAACCTGTATTCTGCACGATCCGTGATATTAGGTTGGTGCAAAAAAAAAAATGTCGTTTTCTAATATATGTTACAATGTGAGAAATTGATATTATTTTTGCACCAACCTAATAAAAGATCGAATTAACATATAAGATTAATATATTTTGTAGCAGTAAATAAAATAATCAGAGAGGAGGTACATAATTTATTCATTTAGTATCTGTATATTCTAGAATAAAAAAAAATCGCTTGTAAAATATTTGCATTACTGAGATTTTTTTCATAGTCATATACAGATAAATATTATTGAATAACCAGATAACAGGTTTAATGAAAAAAAATGGAATGATATGTTAAGTTTCATACCCATAAAAGATTACCAGGGAATACATCTGTAATCATCTGTCTAAGACCAACCCGGCTCTCTCGTGTATAAATACTTTGATAAGAATCGACTCTTTTCTCACGGGATCGTGTAGCTGCCAATACTGATAGGGAAGTAGCTGTCTGAAGTATCCTGAAATCTGTAGGAAGATGTCAACATTCTACAATAGAGAATTGGGCTGATTTGACAACTCACAACGGAGAACATGTCATGCTGATATAGAAGGGGTCGATATCGTGGGGTTGGCCGTACGATTTGCAGCAATGATTTGAAAGTGGAAGGCTGAGAGTAGGTATGCTCGTATTACTGTCCCAACATGCCACCTTTACTGATGTGTTGATTTAAATCCAATCCATAGTTACACCAGATCATTGGATATAATTATAAAGCAGAAACCGAAAACTGAAATGGAATTTGTTACGACAAACAAGACAAATCCATTCAAAATACAAGTGTTAAGAAATAAATTTTAAGCACTACAAATAACTTAGTGTATGGATGAGTTGCAACAAATTTAATATTGAACACCAGGTGTTGTAATCTAGAAAGAGTTACTGAATGAGGAATGACCACAACGGAGGTTAGAAATAGAATGGTAATCTATATAACAATAACAATATACAATACACGCCAGTAGATGAAGTAGGTAAGCCATTACTAGTACTGGAATATTTAGACAGCATATTACCCCACTTACAATAGTGTCAAACGTATTTATGAGGATTTGGACATACACATTTTTGTTCATATGTAAGGAATATAACAGCATATATATATATATATATATATATATATATATATATATATATATATATATTTACCCACACATATATACACACACACACACATACATACATATATATATATATATATATATATATATATATATATATATATATATATATATATATATGTTTTCATTTTATAACATGAACATAATTCAATACGTGCCAGCGGTGTGAAGTACGTAAACCACTGCTAGGGGTGGAGTATTTAGACAGTATATTATCCCAACTTACAATAGTGCCCAACCTATTTATGAGGAGTCGATCATATCCCATAATATACGTAGGTACATGTATTGTGAGACCGGAAACTACCTACACAATAGACTCTTCCAGGCCTATATTAAGTAGGCGACATAGCACTCTACAGAGAGTGATAGAGAGTGACACAGAGAGACAGTGAGAGTCTCGTACAACTACCAGTGTTGGACACTAACTTATTGTATGATCTGCTTCCACTATCTCTGTAACCTGTTGTTAATATATCTTTCTTACATCTAATCCGTGTTCCGTGTTTTACTTCTGTGGGCCCAACTTTGGCACCCACATCAGTGGCGACGAGGATTCTAGAAACGCACTCACAGCGAAACATAAATATCTTACCAATCCCACATATAGATCGATGAAGAATTCTAGAAACGCATTCACGTCGAAAAACCGCAATACCTTGCCAGTCCCACAACAGGGAATATTCGAGAATTTCGTTCTCACCGTATCAATAGCGACAGTACTCCAAAAATACACAAACTCCACGTGTTCACACAGCAGTGTTGAACATGAAATTAAGCTGGTATTAATACATTGGCGATTTAAAAGCTAAACACCCAGCGTCTACATATATTCCAATACCAAACGCCATTGACAAACTAGCAATTCGACATCTACGGAATATCAAAGTCTGTCCAATACGAGAACGATTTCTACACACCCATACAAACAGAAAAAAAAACAGTTGTTCGTAAAAAAACTTTCAACACAAGATCAAGTACTACCATGGTACTCAAGTTTTCGGAAAAAACTATCGAAAATTTTTTTATGTAACTGAGTTGAACTCGGGCATAAAATTATTCTCCCCTCAAATTCACTGAGTTGAGTTTTCTTCTTTTTGTACCTCTATAAAAAAAAAAAAAAAGAAACATAAGTGTGGTGAAAAATTATTCAATTACGTTAAAATTAACTTTAGCTGTCCATATTTTTTTTTCTGTAAAAGAAAAAAAAGGAATGAAAATCTATCAAGATTTTTTTGTGTACCTCCTCTTAGTACACGTGTTTCAAAGAAACAAAAAGCGCTGTCATTTTTAAATATGGAGGATTTGCAAAAAGTAGTTACCCAAATGTTAAAACTAAATTTGGACCAGCAACAAAAATCAGAAGAAAGACAACAACAACTATTTTTGGAATTACATAAACAACAAAGGGAATTCCAAAAAATTACGCTTCAGAATGCTGAACTACAACAGAAACAACTTAAAGAAATTCTCGTAAATGCATTAAAAGGCTCAAACTCTGAAAAAGATACAATATTCTCCCAGAGTATAATCTACAATTCAATGGAAACCTTTGAATACATACCAGAGGAAGACAAAACGTTCCAGGCTTTTTAGAGGCGCTACGTAGATTTTTTCAACGTAGACTGTGAACAATGGCCCAGTAAAAAAGGTACCTCTACTATTGAGAAAACTGGGAACTACAGAACATAGTAGGTTCGTAGACCTCATACTACCCAAGAAAACGATTGACTTGGATTTTTCAGAGACGATTAAGCTCCTATCGGAATTATTCGGGCCTAACACAACCTTGTTCCACAAACGTTGGAAATTCCTGAACACAGTCAAAGACAACCAGCAAGATTTTCTAACGTTTGCAGCATCGGTGAACAAGATATGTAATGATTTTAAACTAGCCGAACTCACTGCCGATGATTTTAAATGCTTAATTTTCGCACAAGGTATAGTATATGCAGAAGGCGCCGAAGTCAGACGACGGGTACTGACTAAGCTTGAGAATGAACAAGGATTGACTCTCCAAAAACTGACAGAGGACTGTCAAAGAGTAATATCTGTAAAGCGTGACTCAAACAGTATCGAGGAATCAGGTGTGACTCAGATTAATAAAACCAGAAGTAAGTCTACCTCCTATTTCCCTCAAAAAGACAAAAGGCAAATCTCATGTCCTAAATTCCGCAGTAACCAAAACCCAAATAAGTTAAAGAAACCGCCCGGACCATGTTACTATTGTGGTAAATGGCACTGGATGAAATTCTGTCCAGTTAAGAACAAAAAATATTGCAAAAATTGCAATAAAAGTGGGCATACTTTAACATCGTCCTGGTACGCCAACAGAACGAGAAAACTCCAAAATAAAATTAGGCAAGCTCAATCTGACAATATTGTTGATAGGAATTTAAAAAAATATGTAACAGTGGATATTTTAAATAAGTTCATTAAATTCCAGCTTGACTCGGGTTCTGATATTTCAACCATTAACTGGCGTACTTGGCGAAAATTGAACAAGCCGACCTTATTAAAAACGGATAAAACAGCAAAATCCGTAACTTGCGAAAATATTAACATTTTAGGCGAGGTAATACTTACAGTAACACTAAATGGAGTAACCAAAAAGCTCAAATCCTACGTATTAAAAACTCCAGACAACTTATTTGGAACTGATTGGATAGAAGAAATCAATCTTTGGTATTGCCCAATGAGTACATTTTGTCGCAAGATACAAAGTACAACGTCCAATTTGGTAAATCTCAAAAAGGAACTCAAACAACAATTTCCCCAGGTTTTTTTCTGGCGGCTTTGGGAAGTGTATTAAATGAAAGCTAAGTTCAAATTGAAGGACGTTACACAACCGGTATTCAAAAATAAACGGAATGTCCCTTTCGCTGCTCTAGAGCAAATCAATAAAGAGTTAGATAGACTCGAACAAGCAGCTATTCTGTCAAAAACAGGTTTCAGTGAGTGCGCAGCACCTACTGTCTACGTAAAAAAGAAGTCCAATCAAATACGAGTATGCGCAGATTTTTCCACAGGGTTAAACGATGCCTTGCACGATCACCACTATCCTCTCCCAAGCCCTGAAGAAATTTCCAATAAACTCAATGGTGGAAACCTTTTTCTAAAATTGACCTCTCGGACGCATACCTTCAGATAGAGGTGGAAGAACAAAGTTCTAAATTGCTCTGCATAAACACCCATAGAGGGTTGTACAAATACAACAGTCTGGATTTGGGAGTAACGGTTGCGCCTGCAATTTTCCAGCAGGTCATGGACGCCATGCTGGGCGATCTTAACTACGCAACAGCCGATTTGGATGATATACTACTTACTAGTAAAACTACAGCAGAGCACCGGAACCATATAATAAACGTATTCGAAAAGATACAAGAATACGGATTTAAGGTTAAGGAGGCAAAGTGTGACTTTTTCTTACCAGAGATTAAATACTTAGGACACATTATAAATAAAGATGTTCGTCGGCCGGATCCAGAAAGAGCCAACCTGATCAGAAACATGCCGGCCCCAGTAACGTTCAAGCGTTACAAAGCTTCCTCGGCCTATCTAACGTTTACCAAGGGTTCATTAAGAACATGCAAAATTTGAGAGGGCCTCTAAACCAACTTTTAAAAAAGGACAAACCATGGTCATAGACCCCGGAATGCCAAGACGCATTCGAGAAGATCAAGAAATCTCTTACTTCAGACCTCTCCCTCACACATTTCGACCCTAGTCTCGACATCATAGTCGCAAGTGATGCAAGCTCGTACGGCATAGGCACTTGCATATTACATAAACTGCCAGATGGGTCGCGAAAAGCTGTGGCGCACGCATCAAAATCTCTACTTCGAGCTGAGAAACAATAAATCCCAAGAGGAAAAAGTATTAACAGGTTTATTTTTTTCTCTCCTTTTCAAAAAAGAAAACTCTTTGGAAGCGGGGTATTGTGAGACCGGAAACTACCTACAAAATAGAGTCTTTCAGGCCTATATTAAGTAGTCGACATAGCACTCTACAGAGAGTGATAGAGAGTGACAGAGAGTGACACAGAGAGACAGTGAGAGTCTCGTACAACTACCGGTGTTGGACACTAACTTATAGTACGCTTTGCTTACACTATCTCTGTAACCTGTTGTTAATATATCTTTCTTACATCTAATCCGTGTTCCGTGTTTTACTTCTGTGGGCCCAACTTTGGCACCCATCATCATGATGATATCATAATGAAATAAGAATGGCGGCTCTACGAATAATTATATCAAGAAATGAAGTCTCTGCAAATCCAGAATATAAGCTTAAGTCTCGACTCGATGTTCTTAATCAGATTTGTCAGATAGAGATTTTCATATAGATGTCATGCATGACACCATACCAGTTCAGAATTGTTTAAACTGCTGTATAGAAAACAGACCAATGGGTAATAATGACCTCGAGTGAATGGAAACAGTAGGCCTTCACGAAGACACTCTTTCCTCGAGTTTCGTTGACTGGAGCTACAGAATCACGAACTAAGAAAAATGACATCAGTTGAGAATTTTAAACATCAGCAACAACTAAGTTTAATAGATATGGCATGTAGCTTCGGTTTCAGCTTTTAACCTTGCTCTACCTAACCACTGATGGGTATGGTTTATTTTACATGACCTTCTTTGCGACTGGTACAGTATTGACCAGGTAGAAGCATATCTTGTTATCGTTTTAGCATTTAGTACATTGTATTTGAGTTTGCTTTCGTTTGTATGTTCTTTGCTGCTGCAATTGGTGTATTATTGTTTATTTTCACTTCTTCACCCACTTGAAATTCTCTTTTGAATTTGTTGCCTTTTTTTGCTATTGAATAAAGTTTCTTATTTCTTTCATTTTCTTTGACACATATCATCCTATCTTCTGTAGTTTCCAGGTATCCGTGAAGACCGATTGTTACCGTTTTGTAAGACAGTTCTTGTTGAACTAATCCTCTGCCTCCTTCGGAGCTAAACACATAAAGACGATCAAAATCAGACTTATGAGGATTCAGGCGGTGGCAAGGGAGAAGGTTTGTCTTTTTGACAAGAATTCGCTTAATGTTATGTATTAATTTGAAATTTTATTGCACCTCTGGAACAATCAAAGTGTCATGGATGATATTCTGTCTGTGAATTTAATTCGACATTTAACACCAGGCGCACACGCTTGTAATATTCTTTGTTTTACATTCTCCTTCATTTGTGTAAGCTGTATTCTATCTCCTTCGCTGAATTGAGGTATTTATAGTTTGTTTTTTTTCCAGTTTCCTAAGCTTTGTGATAAATTCAAGACATATTTTGTGTGTAACTATAATTCTCTATGTTATTTACTGTTACTTTCGCCTATTTATCTAATCTGATAATTCTTCAAAATTCAAAAATACGATCTTAAGTCGGCGCCTGAGGGGCTCGTCAGTGATGTGATTTGACAGGGAGTTTCGGGTCTTTCAACATCATACACCCTATCACCAAGTCGACCAAATCAGGGGAGACATTCCCTAATTGCCCATCTCAATCAAATGCTACTCTGGCCTTTTAAATGAATTACAAGAGAAAAAAAAAAAACATGTTTTCCGCACACACGATTGGAGATTTTTAATAACTAATCCGCTGCTCGGATTATCTTTTAATTAATTTAAATTAATCCAAATCGATGTCATCACTGAAACATTTTACCGTAGTGAGGAAACACTTTAACTCATTGTCACTTTGGCAAATAGTTTGATATCATCCACGGGGAATCAGTGATTGATATTTTTCTTTTTTAATTTGCATCCCTCGTTACTGTTGTTTAGTTCAATACGAAAAGGGAGAATTCGGGACAAACAGAAAAGAAATCTCGGTAGGTATTCCACTTGAATGATTTCCCATCGAATATTCAGACAAATGGAAATGGCAGTAGCTTCGCTGTGGTGTGATTTAGGTATAATGTGGTTTTCCACATTCGTATGCGATATTTAAGGAGTTTTATCGCCGAGGAGACTTTAACCATTTCCAAAGCCTTATGGCCCCACGATTACTGCATGCTATAAAAGACAATCGATCCAAGCTGTGTTGAGATTTCTACTTTTTTCCTGCAATTTTCCAGAATCATTTTATATATCAGTGGTTGATCTTTATTACCGTATCAATCTCTTCTGTTTCAGAGGAAGAATGTTGTTTTCATCGAGAAAAGAGTAAGTACTGTTCGTCAGAATAGACGTAATTAATTTATATGTGGTGGACAGACATGCTATTAGCCTATAATTATTGGGATCATCTGTTTGACCTGTTTTTGGTAAGAAATATTTAATACCCTCATTGATCCGTACTAAAATTTCAGTGGGGTTATTAATTAGTATTGGTAATTATTGTCCAAGTGTTTTACGGATTGGTGACAGATGATAGACCCCAAAACATTCCGTTTTGGTGATTCTGTTAGAGACTGATAAATATTATTCATAGTTATATTTTTCCATTTTTAGACAGGAACATCCTTTATTCTTTCTAGTTCTCGTCTGATCCCGTCTTCTTTTGGGTTTCGTCAAATATTCTTCAAAACAATGTTCTTCTTTTTTAATAGATGATGTTTTTGGACTAATTGTTGTTCTTTTTTCTTCTTCTTCTTCTTCTTCTTCTTCTTCTTCTTCTTCTTCTTCTTCTTCTTCTTATTATTATTATTATTATTTCCTATAATACGTAATATTCAAAATGTTCATTTCCAAGTAGCTATTTCTCGAAATTAAAGTAGACGATAGAACTTGTGAATATTGATATCTAATGTTTATATTTTTTAATAATAATAATGATAACGTTCTTCTTGTAGGATTTTATTTTCGGTGGTGTTTTACCCTAGGGAATGTTACTTAATGGAATAATAAATATTGGTAATAAATGATAATACTTAAGACAAAAGCAACACATATAAGAATCGCCAGGGGCGCGTAAAAGTAGTCAACTACAGGGTAACTAACAATCGCCACATATGGTCGGATGTGGCACAAGGCCTAATTTAGTGTGTGGTAACCGAGCCCCTAGGCTCAGTCAAAAATTATCCGTAGATTTCGTATCAAATGGGGTTGGGTAGCTGTTTCCCGAGATGAGACTTTGCCTTTCGACAAACTCGTGTGGGGATACTCTCTGCTCGGAAGGTGAGAGTTTGTCCAGCACTGCTGGAGACGAATCTCCAACAGCAGAACAACATACATTATTTACACCTGTATATATGTGAATGGGGACATACCCATTATTTTCTTTTTTCTACAAAAGGTGGTATCCCCAATCTTTCTTACTTGTTTATAAATTTACCATTCGTCCATGGACTGAATTCTTCTGCCAAATCCAGGTCCAGGTGATTATACATTTATAGGTTCTTGATAAAATTCAAAGAAGAATTTGCAATATTATTGGTCCTGATCAGACATCTCGGCTTCAGTCAGTATCCCACCAACTTAACGTAGCTTACCGTTTCACTCCCTATATATATTCCCATGGTAATTAGTGTGCTTTGGTAACTTGATTAATTTAAACCCAGTAGTAGAATTGTTGCAAGGTCCTATCATTGTATAGTTGAAATGGCTATATGTAACTGTGATTTATATGTTTACAAATTTCCACTCTCAAAGTTCTAGGTTGTAGAATTCTGGTCTTTCTTCTTCCTTTCCAGTCAACTGTACTCTTCAAAATTGTATTTGCCATGTCAATCGTTATCTTCTATCTTAATAACTGTTCTTTTGTTGTTCTCTCTCCTTAATTATTTTTTCTCAGACACAGTAACGTCTATTGTCTTAGAAGATTTATCTTGAGGTGAAATGATCAAGAAATATAATGGTAATCTATCCTGAAAAAAATCTGCCCCCAAATGGAGTTGGACAAATATCGAACGTACGGTATAGTCGTGGAAAATATAATCCATATAATTTACGCTTGTAGAAATCTTTAGCAGAAATAGTGCAAGCACGTCCCTTGATAAAGATTTCATTCTTATGCATTAGTGCATGGGCAGGACGTATGGACTCCGGCGGCAAATGTTATCACCAAAAGACATAGAATTTGATAGAAAATGACCACGTCAAGATCGTTGTGTATTTCACCATCTAAATAGACTGCATCATTGTAGTAACCAAACTAGATTTCACAGACGCTGATAAAAAATAAACAAAAAAAATGGATCTTTATCGATGTGGTTGTTACTCGTTCGCCCTTAATATCAAGGACAAAGAAATCTCAACGGTTCAAGAAATACACAGACCTGCTGTTTGAAACCGGCCTGTATTATCCGTGTTATCAGTAGGGCATTGTGGTCTGTACCACTGATACTCGCTTCAGAAGTCTGCCTTGCTTTAAAGTGCATATACTTTCGAATGCTGCTGTCTGAGGTCATAAGGGTTAATGGAAATCACCCATAATTCAAGCTTTCTGGTTGAAAATGAAAAACCATTTGAAAGAATAGTTATAATAATAATGATAACATTTTGGTGAGTGTTTGAAATGGCCCTGTTGTAGAGATGAATAGTGTATGCTCCTTGATGACAGTGGTCGACCACTCTGATAAATTACTGTTTACATTTTCTATACAATTAGGGAAAAGGTCATTTTCGTTATGTCTGCCTGTCTCTTTTCAAAGAGCGAAAAAGTTATCGACGCGAAAAAGGCTTCAATCTCCTCAGCTGGAAATCTGGTCTTTTGAAGTAAGCGTCCGTGGAAATTTTCCAAAAGTTGGTGTCTACTTACATTCGTAGACAGCTTCGGCCTTGACCTCTAGTTATCGATGTTTTTCACAATGTTTGTGCAAACTTTATTCTTTGAATAAGTAAGGCCTCCGCATGCTTTGCTTTCAGAATTACCCATTTTCTGTGAATTTTTTCTTTTTATTTATTTATTTTGTCTTTTTAAGCAGTTTTAAGTTTGACTGAACTGATATATTTAAAAAAATATTCTGTTACTTGCATGCACTTTATCGGGTAGATAGAGTTTGACAGACCATGAAAGCAGTCCATCTAGGGGGAAGGAAATCACCGATTTTAAAATTCCGCTGACTTGCGATCATATCCAAAGACTGAAAATGATATAGAAGTAAATTCAGAGAGAAAATCCGGAGTGGGGGCCTGAAGGCGGAGGTCTGTCAACTGTGGCGACTTTTCGAGAAATCATGTATCCAAGCTGTCCCCAAATATAATGCCCTGTGTTCCCTTGGATCTTGTTCGTATGGCTGAGATCGGGGCT
>OZ010595.1:23454699-23474699 GCA_963932145.1 Acanthosepion lycidas | reverse complement strand
GATATAAATAAAATAGCATTTAATACCGACAGAAACATGACCTGTCCTCCTAATTAGTAATGAAATAATCCAATCACATTGTCTAAATACCCCACGTATTATCTATATATTTAAAATAATAATTAACCTATTTCAAATTAAATCATACAGCCATGATAAAGGATGACGATAACCGAAAGCGTTCGGCAAAATAACATGGACGAGGATCGTATTTCAAGAACTTAGAAGCAAATATAAAAAAAATGCGTGAAAGCAAGACAACATGACTATTAAACGGAAACGTTCCGTAGTCTTTAACAACACATGCAATAATAATAATAATAATAATAATATATGCATATATATGTATATATATACATATGTATATATTGTTAAATATAATAGGAAACGAATGAATTCATATGAACTCTGTATATATTGCTATCCATCTCAGTCTGTACAGATCTATCTAAACCAATTCATCTCTCTCTCTCTCTCTATATATATATATATATATATATATATATATATATATCTTTCTCACTGTATTTCTCTCTGTAAACCCGCTGACCTTCGATTGTTTTCTTCTCTATGAAAATTTCCTCGTCTGTTCGATAAACAATCAGTGTTAATATCTTAATTTTGATGTTTTAAATATGCCAAGCCTCTGTGATATTTATGTGTTTTTAAGCATATGGAAATAGGAATTGCATTAGCAGTATAAAAAAAAACACTTTAAAAAACATATATTATCTTTTTCTTAAAATTGTTTTGCCGTCAAAGGAACCATCATTTCGCCTTCCATGTTCTTTGATAACTAGCAATGGCGTCAAGAAAATATCATGTAAAGACTTTCTCTTCCTTTGTCTCTCATATTTATGCCGCCAAACCTTTAAAGATACAAGAAAGCACTAATTTACCTCAAAAGGCTAATGCTCTGTATTATTGGTTTGCATAACGAAAGAGACAGAGAGAGTAAGAATCACAGGAAAAAAAAAAAGAAAATTGCCTTGTTGACCTCTGATCCCAATGAAGTGGGATAGTTAAAACGTGCCCGTAGTTGAAAAGAAAAGAGCGCAGAAAACATAAAACCGACGACAACAAATATATATTAATGGTTTTTGTGTAGACATTATATTCCATTTAGTGTGCCTAACACACCTCCCCGCCTATATATATATATATATATATATATATATATATATAGTGCATCTATATATATAGTGCATCTATATATATATATATATATATATATATATATATATATATATATATATATATATATATATATAGAGAGAGAGAGAGAGAGAGAGATAGATATATATATATTGTGCGTCAAAATAAACAAATTCCAATTCATAATCATCAAGGTAACCATAGAATCTGTGTCACTAAACGGACAATAAGTATTAGGTTGGTGCAAAAATAATGACGTAATAATGCCTTTTTTGACGTATTTTTTAACCTCAAAAAACGACATTATTACGTCATTATTTTTGCAGCAGCCTAATAATAAAATTCATAGGAACAATCTGAAGTCACGCTCCCCAAGGAAAACTTCACTGATAATGAAAAGATACAGAGGTGCTAGGTTGAAATCCGTTCGTGGGAATAAGGCTAAGGAAAAATCCAGCTGAGAAAGAGTATTATGATCAGACGAAACCAAAATTGAGTTTTGGGGACGTAATTCTAGAAATCATATCTCGGGGAAAGTTGGCGATGACTTTAAACAAAAGAACACAATTACTCCAGTGAATTTGGGTGATTGTTTGAGGATATTTGTCTGCAGACGGTGCTGACAACATATCAGTAATAGATGATAGAATAAATTCCGCTGTATATCAAATTATTTTGGTAGAAATTTAATGATTTCAGTTAAAAATCTTGAACTTTCTCCTGACTAGATCTTCCAGCATGATAATGATACTAAGCACACTGGAAAATCTACGAAGAAATGGTTTGCTGAAAAATAATGTAAATATCCTACAATGGTCAAGTCAGTCTCCAAATTTAAACTCAATCGAGAATCTGTGGCGTTGTTTGAAAATTCAAATCCAATAGAGAACTGCGACAGACACCCCGGTTCTGAAGAACATATGCGAAGAAAAATGGAACAAAATACGAAAAAAATTTTGCAAATCATAAATTAGTAACTACAAGAGGAGGTTGGTTGCTGTAGTAGAGAATAATGGCAATTATTAGATTGGTGCAAAAATAATGACGCAATAATGTCGTTTTTTGACGTATATTTTAACGTCAAAAAACGACATTATTACGTCATTATTTTTGCACCAACCTAATATATTAAACGAATATTATGCATTCTTTTTTTGTATTGTACGAATACTTTTTCAACAACTATATATATATATATATATATTATGTTGGAATAAGAATCAACACATCTTGGTGACTGTAAGCTCACAATTTTTTTACTTGCAGAATTGATTGACATTTCTAAATTCACATGTCCAATCCTGAGAAATATTCCCCAATAAATGTAGCAAATGTAATGCATATGCACACACAAACTCACAGATGCGCGCAATCACACACACACAAACTCACACACGCGCGCAATCACACACACAAATACTCGCACACAGACAAAGACATGCACACACACAAACACACACACAATTTTGTGCGTGTTTGTGTGTGTATAACTTTACAAAATTACAAATCCAACAGGAAAATTTGCAATTATTATTTCCGGACGAAAAGAAACTTTTAATAAAGAAATCAGAAGCCTTAAGTCCTTGCTTACATATTAGAAAACTCCTCTTAAGCACATCTGAGGATAGCTAACGAAAATATAATTTACATTTAATTAAACCGCTACAGATAAATTTATGATACTTTTTCCCATCCTCCTCCTCCCTTTCTATTAGGTTGGTGCAAAATTAATGCCTTTTTTCTTTTGAAAAGTTGAACGTCAAAAAACTTTTTTGCACCAACCTAATATTATACCCAACGTCGTACGTTTGTTTAATTATTTTTGAAAATAATAATGCAGCATTAATTATTTTTTTTTTATTTTTTTTTTCAATAAAGCGTTAAGAGATCATTTGATAAAAAAAAACGCCTGAGGTCCCGTAAGTTTGAAACCAAGGTAGCTGATTCAACTGATCTCCAGATTTTTAAATCTGCACATATTATTTTAATTTAATTTAATTTTTTACACGTGTATTGAGCCCTTTTTAATACTGCCGTTTCTTGGTATGATTTAACTCTGAATCATTAATCTTTTATGTATTATATATATATATATATATATATATATATATATATATATATATATATATATATATATAGAGAGAGAGAGAGAGAGAGAGAGAGAGAGAGAGAGAGAGGAGTGTTAAATGATTCATGTTAATAAGATAAAAAAATAAAAAAAAAACAAATGAAAACTACAGACAAAAGTTCATTTTCTCCAGCAAGACATACATTTCTGTAGTTTGCTGCTACCAGCAAGCAGAAATATTTCTTCTCCTGATGATGGACATTTTGGCCGAAACTAGTCGAGGAATCTAAATGAAATAATAAAAAATGAAAGAATATTAATCTACAACCCAGTGTGTCTGAAGATTTTAATTTTTTAATATTTTTTATTGTTCAATATATATATATATATATATATATATATATATATATATATATATATATACGACGTATACCTACATTATACTCCTAGAGTTTCCTATATATATATATATATATATATATATATATATATGGTATGGCAAGCTCAAATGTAAATGTCCGAATTAGATGAAATAAGGAATGTAAGTCGTTTGAACAATTTGAATCTAAGTAAATGGCAATAGAGTCTTTCGACTTTGCATCATTACTCTATTTTTTATATGTTCCGACTCCTGAAAAGTCAAATTTTGCCATGTCTTGACAGTACTGTCTGAAGCGTCTTTACCGATGGCCCGTGTATGAAGCAAAATAGTTTGTATACTGCTACGTAGACAAACAACTCACCTCGCGCAAGGAAAAATAAACTGTCTAAATAAAAAATCGACTGTTTTTAAAGTTGAAAAGATTATTGGAAATTAGATTTGATGCTTGTAAAATTGTAATTCTGTCGATGAGAAAACTAATAATTTTCACACCAAAATATTTGAAGGTCGACCTGTTGCATCACCGAGATAAACATTTAACTAATATCCCTATGTCATGACATGGTGTAATTGTTAACAAGCTTATCTTCCTAGAAAAAGTTACGTTCAATCCTCACTGGGTACCCCATGCTCTTAGTCTTGGGCCACATGTAAGGTACGCTTGGAAAATCATTAGGGTACCTCAAAGTGATGTAATGGTTAGAAAGCTTTTCACGCTAGAGTAATTAGTGCGTTCACTGGCTACTCAAAACTTTCTGCTTTGTGTCACTTCTATGCTAAGAATAGGATATTTCGACGTGGTGTACTGGTTTATTTGTTTGAATGAACTTTTCGCTAAGGTACTAAAAATTGATGAATTTAAGCGCAAAACAAGATTAACGACAAAATCTGTGTTAAATTGTGTGTCAAAATGTGCGAGTATATATGCTTCTGTGTGTATTTCCATGGCAGTCAATGCTGGAAACTTACCTAAAATATTAGAAAGAGTCTTGAAAGGGCGCAAATGTGGTTCTGCAGCAGGATACCGAGAGTAACCTGGACTGAACATGTTAGCAACCACAGAGTTTTAGAGCAAATGGAAACACAAAGAATACATTAGAAACAGTTGAATGTCTAGGTCATATAATGAGGAAAGTAGGTTTAG
Organism: Acanthosepion lycidas; assembly: GCA_963932145.1. NCBI lineage: Eukaryota > Metazoa > Mollusca > Cephalopoda > Sepiida > Sepiidae > Acanthosepion > Acanthosepion lycidas. Next base: position 23,469,950 of record OZ010595.1, on the reverse strand, counting down.
AAAATTTGACACTCACAGAACATATAGAAGGCGAAAGGAACAGCGGAAAACAGCTCATAACATACCCAGCTAGATTCTATAAACGGGTTGCAGAATCGGGTTTATGAGAGATAGCTAAAAGAAAACATTTACAAAGATCTACAAAGGAAGGAAAATATGGAGGACCATGAACGCCAACGTCTTGAAAGTACACGGCACATAGTATAAGAAGTTATATCAGCGAAAGCTGGAGAATCTCCCCACAGATGAAGACAAGACTTGAAGTAAAAGCAATATTGTTCTACAGAAGGATTGTGACAATATCATGCAATGGACCCGTGAGCAAACAAAAGTTTAGAATAAATGGACGCAAAGAGAATATGCATACTTAACATCAGAATGTGATCACTGAAAAAGTGCACATCAAGAGGAAAATGGCTTAGATAATTTGACACGCGTAGAACATACTGAAGGCAAGTGAGACGCATGTAAAGGCACATAACTTAACTAACGTGTTGGTAGAACAGGGTAGAGGAGAGACTGTAAAAATTTAGATTTTATTAAGATCTACATAGGCCAGAAAGTTATGGAAGACCATGATGGACATCGTCTTGAAGTGATACGGCATATAGAATTTTTTTTTTTTTTTTATATAAATTTAGAATATCTTAAGGAAAACGTTCGCGCAAATAAGAATCAAAAATGTTTATTGCAAATGCTTTTAAAATTTTCTCTGTAGTTTCTTCGAATTTCGTTTGGATTACGTAATTTTCGGTTTCCCTGGAAAGGAAATTCTGAAACGATCCAATTTTTGCCGTCTTCCAGGTGAAGAGGAAAGAGAACAGGAACAGCCTTACTGTAATATTACAAACAAACTTACAGAAAAACAATATAGCAAACTACTACGCGGCTACTGGACATTGTCCGAGACATCAATAAATGCCAAAGCTGTACAAGTCACTCTCGCCACCTGCCAAACGGTCGTCCAGGGAAATAATGGAAAATGCCGTCCGGAGTTGAATCCAAAGAAAAATCACCGGTAAATCCGTCTCATAATAAAACGTAAAATAGCGATTGGAAAGAACTAGGGTATTACAAGCCGACAGGTAAAGGTCATTATACGGCGGACCGTACCGAAATGACCACTAACTGACCAGTAGTTGTCTGACATACAAACGCAGGAAGCATAATTATAGGATTTTAGATGGACTGCCTATCCGATTCATGTCTGCGAGTAGAATATTGGCAAAAGAAAAGCTTCGTAGCCTCGGATGTTGGACTACGAATTGTCTGATCGCGGCAATGCATCGATGGCGGAAGAAGGATATGAGACAGACAATGTGAAGAGGAAAAAATAAAGAAGGAAAGGGGTTTGTGGTTGATATATAGGGTGAGGGTTCATGGCTTTAACGGAATAGAATTTTATGTAGCGTGCGCCATAGTTTGGGAAAAAAAAACTTATGCTTCATTTGTTTAAGAATTCTTGGCTTAAGTCGTATCCGCTTTTTGCTCTTCAATATCATAAATAACTCTATTATTTTCTTTCTTTCTTGTTCTATTTTCTTCTTTTATTTCTTGGTTGTTTTTTTTTTCTTTCTTGCTTGCTTCCATGTTTTCTTTCTTCCTTCTTTCCCGAAAGTTCTTATATTTATTTCTTGTTCATTGTTTTAATCTTCCGAATCATTTGAATTCCTCTTGTTCTTCTTTCTTTCTTTCTTTCTTTCTTTCTTTCTTTCTTTCTTTCTTTCTTTCTTTCTTCTTTCCCATAGTTCTTATTCTTACTTCCTTGTTCACAGTTTTAATCTTTACGTTCTTTTTCTTCTTCTTCTTCTTCTTCTTCTTCTTCTTACTATTAACATTATTATTATTATTATTATTATTATTATTATTATTATTATTATTATTATCATTTTTATTTTATTTTCTTTGCTTTCTGGCGTTTACACATTTCTTTCCGGGTCCCACTCAGAGACCTAAGGTTAGAAATGGCATCTTGACACTTTTCACTGACAGAAAAAAAAATAAAAACAAATAAAAAATTACATAGATAAAGCCTTTCTTAAAGTGTGGGCTGTACTTGTCAGAACAATTTTTTGTATCTCCTTGAGGCATGGGCTTCCAGGAATTCCTTGCAATTAGTCTACTGCAATCTTTTCCAACCAGTCCTAGGGCTCCAACTACAACAGGGATTGTTGATGTTCCCATATGCCACATTTTCGAGATTTCTATTTCAAGGTCCTTGTATTTTGACAGCTTTTTGAATATCTTCAAAGATACATTGCAGTCAGCAGGGACTGCCATATCAATAAGGAGGCAACGTTTTTGTTTGTGGTCTTTAATAACAATATCTCGGCGGTTGGCCTTGATTGTTCTCTCAGTGTGAATTGTGTAGTCCCATAGAATTGTAACAGGTCCTATCTCCGTAACCGTATCTGGGTGGTGTTGATACCAGTTTCTTTCTGTTTCCTTCCCGTAGAAGTTGCAGATTTTCCAGTGCAGATATTGGCCCACTCTGTCATGTCGGGTTTTATATTCAGTGGGTGCCAACATCGTGCAACCTGATACAAGATGATCAATCGTTTCTGGATATTTATCACAGAATCTGCATTTTGGGTTGACACAATATTTTAGTATATGTGCTTGATAATTCTTAGTTAGCAAGCATTGGTCTTGCGCAGCAAGGATAAAACCTTCAGTTTCCGCTTTCAACCCTGCACTGCGTAGCCATTGATGGGTACGGGTTTTGTCTACATCAGCTTGTTTGATACGGGCAGAGTATTGGCCATGAAGCGGTTTATCTTGCCATCGCTTCTGTATCTGGCCGGTTGCATTCGTCTTTGCTGTCTTTTTCAAGTATTTTGCAGTTTCAGCCAGTGTATTGTGCTTTAGTTGCATCTCTACGCCCATTTGAAACTCCATTTTGAATTTGTTGGCTTCTTTCATTACGTAGTAAAGACGCTTACTACTTTCATGTTCCTTGACGCATACCATCATCCAGTCTTCTGTAGTTTCCAAGTATCTTTGGAGGCCAATTGTTGTAGTTTTGTAGGACAGTTCTAGTTGAACTAATCCTCTGCCTCCTTCGGATCTGGGCACATACAGACGATCAACATCAGCTTTGGGATGATGCATGCGATAGCAAGTGAGAAGCTTTCTCGTTTTGGCGTCCATTCGCTTAATTTCAGCTATGGTCCAGTTAAGGACATTAAAGCTGTAATGCACCACTGGGACAGCCAATGTGTTTTTAGCTGATATTCTATTTTTTGAGTTTAGTTCAGTATTTAGTATCAGACGTACACGCCTGTAGTACTCTTTTCTTATTTTTTCTTTCATTTGGGGGTGTTGTATGCCATCTCCTTCGCTAATTCCTAGGTACTTATAAGCTTCTTCATGCTCCAATTCCCTAATCTTTGTGACAAAGTCTAAATCTATTGAGGGTGTTTCTGTAATTCTATCTTTCTTGAATGTTACTTTTGCACATTTATCTTATCCGAAGTCCATACCTATGTCGTCACTAAAGTATTTTACAATATTGAGGAGGCCTTTCAACTCATTGTCGTCTTTGGCAAAGAGTTTGAGATCATCCATGTATAGTCGGTGATTGAATATTTTCTTATTTATTTTGTAACCATAGCTACTGTTGTTCAGTTCATGTGTAAGAGGGGTTAAGGATAAACAAAACAGAAGGGGTGACAGAGAGTCTCCTTGAAAGATTCCACGTCGGATATTCAGACGGTTGGATATGGCAGTGCCCCCGGTGTACCTAAGGTATAGTTTTGTGTTCCACATCCCCATGCTGTGCTTAAGAAAGTTTAATACCACAGGGGAGACTTTGTACATTTCCAAAGTCTTAAGGATCCAAGAATGTGGAACACTATCAAAGGCATTATTATTATTATTATTATTATTATTATTATTATTATTATTATTATTATTATTATTCTAACCCTTCTTATTTCCTAAAATCTCTTTCTTTTAAATCTTCTTCTTCTTCTTCTTCATTTAGCGTCTAACAGAAAATGTTAGAAATGATTGTAAGTATGAAAATAATTGATAAATAAATTATTATTATTATTATTATTATTATTATTATTATTATTATTATTATTATTATTATTTCCTTTAATTTCTATTGTATACATATTTCCTTCTAGATTCCAACTAGAGAACTGAGGTCAGAAATACCTTCATGACGTTTTCCACTGATTATTAAAACGAAACCACACATATTTTACATAAAGAACTTCGTAACGTTTGAGCTGTACTTGTGAGTATATTTTGTATTTCTTTAAGGAATGGGCTACAAGCAGTCCATTCAATGAGCCTGTCGGAACATATTGTGATCAATCCGAGAGCTTCAACTACAACTGGAATTATTAATATTCTCATGTCTGTGAATTTTTACCTTTCCACTTCAGTATCCTTGTATTTTGATAGTTTTTGAAGATCTTAAGAAGACATATTGCATTCTACCATGTCAATAAGGAAGTAAATTCTCTACTTGCAGTCTTTAATCAAGATGTCTGGGAAATTAGTTTGATTTTTCTCCGTGGGTGTATTGTAAAGTCCTATACAATTTTTACAGGTCCTATCTCTGTAACCGGGTTTCAGGGATGTTTATACCCGTTTCTTGTAGTTTCCTTCCCGTAAAAGTTGCATATTTTCCTGTGAAGACAATCGCCTACACTATCATGTTGAATTTTGAATTCGGTCAGTGCTTAAACTGTTCAACCTGATACAAGAAGATAATTTACAGTGTAATTTCTAGAATTGGTCGTGTGTAGTAAGAATAAAACCTTCAGTTTCAGCTTTTAACCTAGCAATACATAACCACTGAAGAGGATGGTATTGGTCTACATCAGCCTGTCTGGTTTAAAGTATAGACCATGAAGAGGACATCTTTTCTGCATTTGGTACGTTGCATTTGCTTTTAATTTATAATTTGCATTAGGTATATTATGGTTTATTGGTACTTCTTCACCCACTTGAAATACACTTTCGAATTTGTTGGCTTCCTTTATTACTGACTAATGTTTCCTATTTCATTGATGTTCTTTGACACATTTCATCATCCAAACTGCTATTTTTAATGATTGATTGCTGTGGTTTGTATGAGAATTCTAGTTGAAATAATCATCTACCTTAGATCTGGGCACATAGAAACTTATTATTATTGTTATATTTCCTTTAGTTTTCTCTGCTGTATACTCATTTCTTTCTGGCTCCCGACCAGAGACCTAAGGTCAGAAATGGCATCATGACATTTTCCACTGAGCAGTTTTGAAAATTAAAATCTCAAATGTTTTGCATAGATAAGGTGTGGGCTGTACTTATGATTATTATTTTTTTTTTTAGTCATGGGCTACCTGAGATTCTTTCAATGAATCTATTGGAATCTTTTCCAAACAATCCGAAGGCTCCAAACCAAGTGGAATTCTTAAGGTCATCATGCGCCACATTTTTGAGATGTCAATTCAAGGTCATTGTAATTTGATAATTTTTAAAAATCTTCAAAGATACATTGCACTCTGCAGTGGCTGCCATGTCAATAAGAGGAACATTTTGACTTTGCAATCTCTATTATTATTATTATTATTATTATTATTATTATTATTTTCCCCTCTTTTAAAGGAATTCCTTGTATTACTTTATAGTCCGTCATTGTGTTTCTTTTTTAATTTTCTCATTTTTTCTACTTTCAGATGTGTTACTTCTTTAAATACAGGAACTGTTGCGTTGTGGAACCGACTCCTAAAAGTAGGCTCCTGTTCGAGACAACACTTCATTCCGAACTATAAAGTGAAATTTTGCATCAACATCAGTTACAATGGATAGCATATGTAACAAGAATTGTAAATAATGATATAAAAAAGATGTTGAAGTTTATTTCTACATTCAACACAAGAAGCGAACTTCCGCGAATTCTATAACGAGTGGCAAAAGTTAGTCAAATGATTATTTCGTTTTCCTGAAAAAGGCTTTTAATCAAAAGATATGAATTTGAACCGATAATTGTTCAAGCAATCGATTTTAATTTGGTTTGCTTTGTTTGTTTTGTTTTGCGTTATATCAACCCGTACAGATCATGAAATCAAAATAAGAAAATTCAAACTTTATAATATCATATAATATATAATTACTTAGATGCGTTTTTTTATCAAGTATCTTTAAAAAACAAAAAAACAAAAAAACAAAACAAACGAAGAGTGAAAACGTGTTTTCCTTACAAGAAATGAGTTTAATGGTAGTAAATTGTTATTTTTTTTGTCTATGTCACTGAGATGCGTTATGACTATTTACATAATTTAAATTATTCGGAGAATTATCCTCATTTTCATTGCCTTATCACAACGTTTTGGCCTTCTTCAGGTAATTGGAATTTCGATCGAAACCTTCAATCATCCACCGGGATAAATGTTTGTAAACCCACGTTCCATGCCCCTTACGGATAGCTCAGTTATTTCCCTTGAACTTAACTCTCCAAGTATTTTGGTTCACCACTGCTGTAGCCTAGTATTGAACCCGAAAATCTTTGGATCTATTATTTGTTTTGTATTTTGGACAATGTATGTCTCCAAATTTACTATAAACTGTATCGACTGGCATTTTACTAAAAAAAATGGATTGTTTGTAATTTAAAAATAAAATGTGTTATTAGTAATCTCCCTATCAAAATATATTGCTGGTAAGTTTACAATAAAATTGTATTGTTAGTTTAATTATAAAGATATATGTTTGGTAATTTTACTATAAAATTTTAAATGTACCGTTTGGTAAATACATTGCTGTCAATTTTGTTATAAAAATTTATTGTTGGTAATTATATTATATATATATATATATATATATATATATATATATATATATATATATATATATATATATATATATATATTTACAAATTCATGAATTATTCATACAAAAAACAAATACAAAGGTTAATGATTTAATTGGCGAAAAATCCATCTTCGCGAACAATTCAAATAATATACAAAAACCCCGAACCTTGTTTTATAAATTTCAGTTGCATAAGGTTTTATTATTTTTACAAGATTTCGTCTGTTCCTACAGACATCCTCAGGTATGGAATAGATTTTGTTCTTCTTTTTACTCTCAGTATAAGTGGGCAACGAAAATAGAGATGTAATCCGAAAAATGGTATGAAAAATGTGTTATTGTTTTGGAACGTGCAGTCGCAACGCTGAGTTTGATTTTAAATTTTAAGGTTCTGCGTTTATGTACAAATGTAGTGATAAGAGAATTCTTTTTTACTGGTTTTTTACCGGTCTCTCGTATGGCGGTGGAGGACCTTTAAAAGGGTGGGAGGACGATTAGCAGGACGAAGATGAGAAAAATGTAAAGAAAGGAAAGAATGTCGGAGTAGTAGGGCGGAACGTTTCATGGAACCCAGCCACGTCTCAATCTGCCTCCGATTCGCCAACCGAAAAGGCACCAACTTTACTATGGCTAGGAACCTCCCCACATCTACTATTAGGACTTCAACATCTCCCACCCCAAAAGTAAAAGAATGCTTTCCACAAGGTAGAGGACGTCTACCATGTAGATCAACAGTTGCTTGAAAGACATCTCTCCTCCCAGAGGAAGACCCTTTTAAGACCTCTATTTAAACCAAGCATAGTCGACAGAAAGGAACTTTAGGGATTCTATTGCAGTCATTACAGTCATAAGGATAGAAGACACAAAACCTGCGAGCTTATTTATGCAGCAAAAAATTCCTTTCCAAAGATGCGGGTGGCCCAGATAGAGTCACTAGATTTTCGAAAATTGTTAACATACTGTTCTGAGAGAGCCCCAGATTTACCTCGTTATCCAGGGCCCTTATTCTAATTTTACTCACTGACGTTGGCGGTATTATCACCGACGGACTCATTACATTCGAACTTAACACTGGTAGACTAGAACAATATGTCTGAGTTCGGTAATTAAGTTAAACAAAAGGAAAATAGGGACTGAACTGCGAAAGAAATCCGTTGAGGGTTCGATCGTTAAATTCGAGAGGTCACTACCACGGAGGGTTGTATATTGAGATCGACCAAAGATATATGTGAGGTGTTTCGGCGGCAATTCGTGATCCGGTTTACGAAATATCCTGGTCTCTGTGCCGAAGTGTTCCGTAGCTATTTGGCTGATTATCCTTGGCTTATGGCGTCTGAAGTGGCTAGCTCTAAGTGTGAGATCACGGAAGGCGAACTTCTCTTGGCATTAAAGAGGGTCGGTACTGGCAAATATTCAGGACTTGATGTTCTTCCCTACGAACTGTACATTACAATTGATACGCCGTGATTCTGGTAAGCTACGTATAGGATAGATAGTGCAAACCATCCTCTCCCCAACATCTTCCTAGTCATTTTGCTACAATTAATCATTTTTGAATAATTAATGTATTAAAATAGACGTAAGTTGAAACTGGCGGATAGGACACATGTCGATATCCGATCAGTTTCTGTTAGATCACTGTCGAGAGGCGATAGGATGTTGAAATATTCGAACCTCATAATGGACTTTGACTAAAAAACATTACTGATTATGTGTACCAAAGTATCAAACAACTGTATTCAATGAAAAAGCATTATTTGTAATTTCCCTATAAGAATTTATTGCTCGTAATATTTATTAGAAATTAGTATTTTTACTATAAAAAAGTATTTCTATACTCACCTATTGTTTTGATTTTATTTTGGGTGGTGGTTTACTATTTACATTACCGGGACCCTAAAAGTGACACCACCCCAGGTCAGGGCTGACCAGCGAACAAGAACTACTAAGTAGTGGTTCCACGCTCGTCAAAAACTCCACAAATATAATGCCTTACTGTGTGAAGGAGAATATCATCATATTAAATACTTATATTACGTATATCCTGTTCTGAAACAATTTATATCACCATTACCAATATTGCTTCCGGTGGATTGATAAATGGCGTAAGAAGATTGTTTTTCTCTCTTTTTTAATTGGATTTAAATTTCTACCTTTAAAATGTGCATTAGAAGACCTTGTTAATTTATCTCAACCGAAAGATGGCCACCAGCGTTGATGGAAAGATATGCACTTCGCTAGTAATTTTTGTTATATATTATTGGATCCATTAGGAAATATATTGATGTAGCATAACTTGGTGTAATGATCAGGAATTTTAGATTATTAGTTTTATGGCTACTCCATACTTTTAGTCTTCTGGCAAGTTTTTTTTTTTTCAGTAAACACCAAAGTCTTCATTCATTTGTACTTTCCTTTCATTATTGAATCTATTTTTCTTTGACTTCTACTTCTGATCTATACGCCTTTGTTCTTCTTTGTTATTACCGTCTTCTGCTGAATATTAAAAGCGTTTACTGCTTTTAGTATATTAGATGAATAATCAGTCAATAGGATTTCATCAATAACATCGAAAGAAATACGAAAACGAAGGAAATGTGGGAAAATTCAGATCAAAGTCATCAAAAAGCTGGACAGTATAATTGATTACGACTGACGATATACTACGTGAATTTTAGAAATAAAAAGACGATATTTTCAGGGCATTACTTTATCCTGACTACTCTTTGACTACTTATATATATATATATATATATATATATATATATATATATATATATATATATATATATATATTGAGCAATAAAAAAAATTAAAAAATTAAAATATTTAGACACACTGGGTTGGGTTGTAGATATTCTTTCGTTTTTTTTTTATTATTATTCCATTTAGATTCCTCGACTAGTTTCGACCAAAATGGCCATCATCGGGAGGAGAAATATTTCTGCTTGCTGGTAGCACTAAACTACAGAAATGAGTCTTTTGCTGGAGAAAATGAACTTTTTCTGTAGTTTTCATTGTTTTTTTTTTATTTTTTTATCTTTTTAACATGAATCTTTTAACATTCCTTGTGTTAGTCAAACAGTCTCTTTTAAGTTGTTATTTGAGATAAGAGCTGGATAGATACATGTTGCTCTGTATTCTCTGGTCAGTTTGACAGTTTTATTGGACCTGGTGAGGGGATGTGTCTGTTTAGTGTTTGTGCGCCAAGAACTTCAGCTACCTCTTCTTGATTTTAAGTATAATCCTCCTTCTTTTTTGCATCCTCTCAAAGACCGCATCGTTATCGTTACTCACGCGCTTGGTCCATGATATCCTTAGCATCTTTCTGTAGAAGCACATCATGGTCGCCTCGAGTCACTTCTTCATCTTTGAGGAAATCGTGCAACATTCACTGCCGTAAAGAAGGACATATGTCACGTAACAGTTCAGTATTCTTTTCTTCAGTACTAAAGAAATCCTTCTGTCTGGCAATACTCTGCCCAGCTATTGGAGTGCGCATGATATCAAAATATCAAACTAAGAATTCGTGTCATGTTCTTAAATAATTTCATAACATACATATTTATAAGTCTACTACGGTAGATGAAGAGGGAATTCGGGGCAACGGAGTTATGGTTCTACAGAAAGATGCTAATGATATCATGGACCGAACATGTGAGAAATGATTCGGTTTTGGAGAGGGTGCAAACAAGTGGTGGGGACTTATTCTTAACATCAAGAAGTGGCAGCTGTCAGACCTGGGGCAGGTTAATGAGAAAGGAGGGCTTGGAAAATCTGATACTCATTGGGCGGATAGAAAGAACGAGAGACAAAGGAAAGCAACGCGTGAGAAATCCTAGTTGGCTTAAACAAGTGGATGAGAGAAAAGGGTTTAGGATAAGTAGCAAAAAGACAGAACATTGAGAACTACAAGGGATAGGGAAAGTGGAAGCCATAGACGTCCACGTCCTGAAGGAACACGGCACATAAAAGAAAGATACGTCGTTGCTTTGAATATTGTTGCCATATCTGATCCGTTGCTCGTACCATATATTTAGAGATTCTTGATAAAATCCGTAGAGCAATCTGCAATATTATTGGTACTGACTTGGCATCTACGCTTCAGTTAATTTCCTACCGCCGTAATGTGGCTTCTGTGTGCCTTTTCTATAAACGGTCTCATTGTAATTATTCTAGTGAAAATTCTTCTATAGTACTTAGACTTTATGAATTTCAACGAAATATTCGATTGGCGGAAAGGTTTCATCATTTTACACTTGAAATGGCTAGATGCAGCTATAAATGTGATGATAATACTATCTTCTAACGCACTTCTCCCTTGTCGAAATTCCTTTCAGCGTCTTGCTTTCTAATCTGCTTTGACCTGCAAAAAGTTCAATGTAAACTTAATCCTTTATCTTCTGTCTTCTCAATTCCTGTTCTTTTATTGTTCTTTCTCCTTGATAGTGTCTGTTTCTATATATTGCCTAACACTCAGTAACCCCAAATATATCGATTGTCTCATCATTGCGATAATAAATTTAAATTATGTAAAGATCAGTGTTAAATGAGCACCTGGCGATTGTGTTGTGCATGAAGATCCGATTCGTGGTATCATTGAAGAAAAAATGTATATTTATGAATATAATGATAAATTAAAAAAACAAATTAAACAATTAATCTCGGTTATAATTTATTTCATTGATATTTTTACATTCATCTCATCAGACTAAATAATTTCTCTTTAATACACTAAACTGTTCTATCTAAGCATTATTGGAGACTTAAAGATAGAGGCTTCACCCCACAGATTAAATGGGATATGATCTGTCAGTCTCAAACTCCCAACATTTTCCTGAAATGATGCAATGTATGCATAAAGGAGAAGATCATGTTAATTAAATATAAAAATGCTGGCCAATTGTTGAATCAAAGAAATGAAGTTATTTTCACGTGTCAATGTAAAAAAAAACAAATTTATAATTCCCTAGAAATAAAATGTTGATTCTTAATTTATATGGGCACAAATGTGTGCGTACGTGCATTCAAATGTATGTATATGTATTATATTGCTTGTCTCAATTATTTTATATATAGCTCTGTAGATATTTCAATTTTTTATCTGTTTATCTTACTGATGCCTACATCATTTTTAATTTTTTTAATTTTAGATTTTACTTAATTATTCAGTCAGTTATATGCCATCTGTGATACACGCTTACGTGATAATGTATCGTTCGATATGTAACTGACAGGGCATATTTTTCCAGCAGTAGGTTGCCATTTCTTTCTGCGGTAGATTAGTTGTCATCGAAGGCTATAGAACCCAATCTGTCCCGCTATTTACTACCAGCTGGGGGAAGGAGAAGAATACCTTTCCGAAGCATATTAGCACCTAAGTGAAAATAATGGAATCGACTGGAATTCGAACTCGATTCCTCAATCCGAACCGATATCCATTACGTCACCAAATTATTACTTAATTATTAGTATTATTAATAGTATTATCTTTATTATTTTTATGTTTATCATTTTTTTTTATATTCTAAATTTGTTTATTAAAATGATCTAAATCTATTATTTTAATTTTTTGATATATCTTTTTTATTTAATATAATTTATTATATTTCATTTATGTTGGATATTATCATTATTATTATTATGAGTAGTAGTAGTAGTAGTATTAGTAGTAGTAATAGTAATTATAGCTTAAAATGATGATGAGTATATTATGTGAGGATGTTGCCGTCGAAACTGATACACATTTCATTGACTTTATTAGACACATTGTTGTAAAACTTTTAAATTCCTACCGCTTTTTCTTCCCATCTCTCTACTTTTCCCTACCCGGTATATTAATTTGTTCTCTCTTTTTCATGTAAGCATTTTTAGGTATCAGTGACAGCTATATATATATATATATATATATATATATATATATATATATATATATATATATATATATAGAGAGAGAGAGAGAGAGATAGATATAGATACCTATATATATATATATATATATATAATACATACATATATAACATACATATATATAAATATATATATATATATATATATATAAATATATATATATATATACATATATATAATATATATATATATATATATAAATATATATATAAATATATATACTAAATATATATATATATAGACTAAATATATATATATAATATATATATATATATATATATATATATATATATATATATTAATTGATTGATTGATTAGATTTGATTAATATATTGATTACTTAGAAATAATATTTTGGAAAGATCAGAGTCAAGAAATTCTAAGAAAATGTTTGCGACTCCTAGTGCTGAATCATCATTGCAATTATGCAGCTGTTTTTTATAACTGTTGATAAACATTATCTATCTATCTATCTATCTATATATATATATATATATATATATATATATATAGAGAGAGAGAGAGAGAGGGAGAGAGAGAGAGATTGAGAGAGAGAGAGATAGATAGTTAGATAGATAGATTTTGATTGATTGATTCCTTAGATAAAAATATTTTGGAAAGATCAGATTGACGAAATTCTAAGAAGATGCTTGTCAAACCCGTCCCCACATTGCCATGTAATTTTCTGAGAATCCGTTGCATCTTTGCCTCTCTGAAACATTTTACCAAAACAATCAACATATTTCCGATATGCCTATATCCCCTCCAAACGACATTACCTGACCTTGTAGATGAACTGAACAATATCAAACATAGGATAGAATTTACATATGAACAAAAAATATCCTGAATAGTCATCGCATTTGCATAATTCGTCGCAGTTCATAATTACATGAAGAGGGGAAATACATTGAATATATATATATATATATATATATATATATATATATATATATATATATATATATATATATATATATATATATATATATATATATATATATATATATATATATTTTATGTGAGAAAACGATATTATTTTTGCACCAACCTAATATATGTGTGTGTGTTTTGTAAATGAATATATATACAGGTTGATTGAAAAGTAACTATTAATTTTATTTATGATAGACGCTTTCGCTTTTTTTTTAAGTTCTTGTTAGACGGGAGAGTCCATCATACATAAAATAGGGTTATAATTATTAGTCACCTTGTATACAGTAATTTCCTAAGCCACGCTTAGATGTGGCACAAGGCCGAAATTATGGGACACCGAGCGAAGATCGAACTCACCACTTAGTCGTAATTGATCTAATAAGATAAGCTTTCAAACCATTACACCACGTCGATCAGCCGCAATCGCCTTCTATATAGCCAGCTAAATACATATATTTTTTCTGAATTATTTTTTTTTAAATTTTAAACAGTAAATTTTATTCAAGTATTATTGGATATTGGATAGGTCGTCTTTGAAATAGAGGCCATATCTGTATATATTAAACAGTTATTATTACGTCTATCGAACGACGCATTCGAGAGATCCTAGCAAAGAAAATGCGTTAGTTGACAGGAATCGAACCTGCGGGCCCGTTTGAAGGGAAAAAACGCCGTTTGATCCTGTTTGTTGTATCGCTCGTCCACGGATAACGTTTACTTATTTGGTTTCTTTTTGCGGAAAGCACATCTTTATGCATTTCATATGAGGTGCTGTCTGGCTGGCATTTTCCGCCTATTAAGCTACTACCAGTCGCGTAATTCTACCCCGGCATATCTGTGTTTCTACAACGTCCACAGAGCAAGGATATGATACAGAACTTTATGGTATTTAGGGGGAGAGAGCCCACAATATAGAATAAATACTAGGTGGACAAGCCTAGTACAATAAAACTCGTTCATGCTGACTTCTGATATCATGTTGCAAAACAATCGACGCTTTCTAAAGACTTTTGTCCCCAGTATTTACTTCACATAGCTTGCGTCAACGGGTGTTATGGTTCTCGAGCATTTCACAAAGGTGTTACGCATTGGGATTGTTTCCCGGGTCTAACTTATCACGATGTCAGCAGGTTAGCATTGTGGTATTCACGCCGGGCACATATCGTGGTTTGAACTCAGTCATATTCCCTTATCGTTATCTGTCTCTATAAAAGAATAACATAGTTCGCAAATATTAGGTTGGTGCAAAAATAATGACATAATAATGTCGTTTTTTGACGTATTTTTAACGTCAAAAAACGACATTATTACGTCATTATTTTTGCACCAACCTAATATAAATTCCGAAATTTTATTTCATTCTATCTAAATCAGAATCATGAAAATTGCAAAATGATGAACTCAATCGAAGAAATACCATTAAATATATATTACTCCAGCAGAATATGTTAAGTATATCAAATTAAATAAAATATTTCTTATTCCACGTGCCGTGTCCCATCCGATCGTTGGCGTTAATGGCTCTCCACATTTTCCTGTCCTTTGTACCTCAATAATTTTATATTTTGTTATCTTTTCTAAAATCTGAT
>OZ010595.1:23444699-23449699 GCA_963932145.1 Acanthosepion lycidas | reverse complement strand
ATGGCCGCCGAGATGCAAGTCGGTGACATGGAAGACTGAGTTACCGGTCGAGTCTTTATTCGGTCCGAATGAATAATCTAAGGTGGTGTCCTCTCTAGCATTTTTTCCTTAACCTCATGCGATCAATTTTACTGAACGCAAACGTTTATTGAAATTGATGAAGTGTGAGAAAGAAGACAAATCTAAGGAGGTTGCTCGGGCGAGGAATGGAAAATAAACATTCTTTGTTGGAAGCGACAAAAGAAAGGAAGTTAAGAAATGGAGAGAAGAAAAGATCGAAAGTTATGAGGAAGAATCTGAAAGAAATTGCGGAAAGGTGAAGGAGAAAATGTCCAAGAAAAAAAAAAGATGAAGGAAAAGCAATAAACGTTTGAATAGAAAGATGTTATGGGATAAATATATATATATATATATATATAAAAAAAGATAACGAAAATTGCAGGAATGTCTGATAAATAAAAGGAAATAGACCTGATGGCTATGCGTAAAAAACACACGAAAAATAAATGAAAGCCAATATAGTGTAGAAGTGGATGCAAATGTAAGGACTGTGCGAGAAGAAAATATAATATTAAATGAGAAAGGTTAGTAAAGAAATCAATGAAAGCTGAAGAGATAGGATGAAAGAAAAAAATGAAATAAATGACGAGTTAAATGGAGTTGACAAGTAAATAAATGCAAGAAAAAGAGTTGAGAGCAAAGAAGAAAAAAGACGGAAAAGTAAATGAGGTTAGTAAAAAAGCATACCAAAGACAAAAAGCTAGCAGTACAAAAAGTATTTAAAGAAGAAAGAGGGTACAACTAAAATAAATGCCAGCAAGAGAGCGAAGGAAATGTAAAAGAGAATATATATATATATAACAGTCACATGAGGATATATTTACAGTGTAACCCGGATATAAGAGAGTTGTCGGGACCGGAGAAGAAGTCTCTTATATCCTGGTTTCTCTTATATCCGGGTTTGGTCTATTTTGTAGGTCAGTATGGCTTTAATTTGGGACCAGATACAATCTCTCTTATATCCGGGTTTCTCTTATACCGGGTCTCTTATATCAGGGTTACACTGTACTAAAGATATCAAGGAAAACGAGATAGAAGAATAGGAAAACTATAAAAGAAAATTTAAATGAGGTTATTGAACATTATTTACATTATTCGGACTATTGTCCTCATCTTTGTCGCCATATTTATTACAACGTTTCGGTCGTTGTACGCTCCGGCCTTCTTCAGGTGGTTGAAATGTGAAACTTAACACTATATTTCGCTCACTGGGGGAGACTGTTCTAGTTCCACGTGCCATGTTTAATGGATGTCAGTTATCAGTTATCTCCTTTTAATTTCCCTCTGAAAGTTCTCTACTGCCTTAACCGGGTATTGAACTCACACTCTTTGGGTCCTGTCAATGGATCTAACCAATGCCTTTATCCTCTGAGCCATGTGTAACTATGGTAACAAAGATGAGGACAATTGTCCGAATAATGTAAATAATGTACATAATACCTCATCTCAGAAATATAGACACGGACTGACATTAATGAAAAAATAAAATCAAATAAGCTAATGACGGGAAAAAATAATATAAAAGTGAATGGTATTAGGAACAATCTAATAAGAACAGAAGTGATGTGGGAAGTGCGAAACATGAAGCTATTGCAGACGGCTACATTTAGTCGTTTCTACAGTGAAAGGGTCGGTCTCAGATACCAACCTAGTAGCACGCTTAAAATCATGCAGTTTGGGAACCCGTGAAAGTAGCTCGTCGGAGCAGTTACCGTGAATGTATTGGTAGAAAAGACACAAAGAAGCGACGGCACGTATGTGAGAGAGCTACTGTAAACGAGATGCCAGATCAGGACCAATCACATTGTATATCCGTTTCTGGATTTTGTCGAAAAAAAGATTTTTTGGAGGAAGAAGAACATTATAAAATATAAGACCAAAGATATAAACAAATGAACGCAAATGAAAGACTTCAGAGAAAAGAAAGAGAAATTGAATGAAAAGAAATAATATAAGATAATAAAATATGGGCCAAAAGATTTCACAGAGAAGAATGAAAAATTACTAAAAGAAATATGGACGATTATATATAAAAGGAATGTGAATATATATGAGTGAGAATAGAGAGTTGAAAATAAAGGATGTAAAAAGAACTCAATAATATTGAAAAAGAAGCTGTGATTTCATGTAATAAAAATGATATAAAATGTGCTGAAAATATTTGAACAGGGAAGTAGGAAAAATCGTGTGACTAAATCAAATACAGAAGGAAATAAAAGAGGGAAACGTGAAAGAAAGCGGATTGATTTAAACGGGAATGGGAGTGAAGAAATAAATAAAAAATTATTAAGAAAAATGAACAATACTGAAATCGAAGAATGGAAAGTGTTTAATTAAAAAAGCAAAGCGAACAGGAAGAATGAAAGAGAAACATTCGATGTGGGGAAAAAAAGAAAAAAAAAGACTGACGAACAGTAACATTAAACAGAAAACCTTTAAAGATTAAAAACGATAAAATCAAACAAACGCTAAAATTGTATTTCACAGCAGTAGGCAGGCAGGAAATAAAACAAGCAGCAAAAACATTCATCACCACGTTAAATAATGAAAAAAAATTGAAGAGCTGAATCATGGAAAGGAAGGGGAATTTAAAAACTAAAAAAATATCCATGATAAATTCTTGGAAAATAAAGACGAAATAAAATTAAACATCGACTTAATGAACAAATATGACATAAAAAATTCATATTTAACAGACGTTTTTCTTATTAAATGACATTCCCCTAATCAGGTTGAAAGAAAAATAAAAGATAACACAATATATAAAAATGGGGCATCAATATTTGCACGGTAGAATGATGCAAATAATTATTATACTGAAAGAAAAATATTTATGCGTCAACATCTCCTCTTTTGTCAGTATTCATATTTAAGTCGGAAAAGGAACATGGCCATCGCTGAAAAATCTGATCAATTATCCTACAAAAGGATTAAAACTGGTTGAAGACAAAGATCTGTTCTTTCACCAGTTTAATCCAATTTTACAGTGAGATAATCCCGAGGGAATTAAATTCTACAAGTTGAAACTCGGGTTACAACTAGGGCCATTATTTCATACATTTACTCACTTTATATATGGTATCGGGTATATGTGAAACTCGGGTTACAACTAGGAGCTTCATTTTATACGAATTAACATTGCAAGCGCTTTTTGCTCTGTCTAGGTAATCTAGGCGATGAGCATTTTAGAGAGTAGATAATTGTTTTCCTTTATGTCTTTTTTCTTTTTTGCCCCTTTTCGAGTTTCTCTTCTTTAAGGATAATTATGTATTTTGAAAAATGTTTTCTTGGTTAAGGTGATTTAGAATAAACTATATTATTTAACATATGTACCAATATTGTACCATTAAATATTGTCTCATTACCCTCTGTGTTCTTTCACCGAAGTAACCCAATCTTTACATTGAGCCAATCCTGAGGGAATTACAATGATGCATTGTTATGATCTATATTCCCTCATTTTATAAATGACATCTGGTGTATGTGAAACTCGGGTTACAACTAGGGCCATTATTTCATACGAATTAACGTTGTCAAGCGTTTCTTACTCTCTCGAGATAATCTAGACGTTGAGCACTTTACTGAGTAGTTACCTGTTTCCTTTAGGTATTGTTATTTTTTTTTATTACTACCCTTTATCGAGATTCTCTTCTTTAAGCGTATTTAGGTATTTTGGCAAATTTTCTCTTGGGTCAGGCAATTTAGAACAAACTATTTCATTTGTCATATGTAACAATACCGTACCATCAGAATATCGTCCTATCAGCCTCGGTATTACCATAAGGGAATTTGTTGAATCTATTATCAACAAGAAAATTATTGAACATCTCAACGGAAGCAACATCCTGAGCGACAAAGAGTATGACTTTCGTTTCTCTTGGTCCAAACTTGATAAATTAACTATTATCATCCATAGTTCTTGATAATAAAAATATAACTAAAGTAATCGCCCTATATATCTCGAAGGCCTTTCACAAGGTGGAGTACATAGTTTGGCTAAAGAAACTAGAAAGCTCGAAAATCTCTCGAGAACTCCTGTCATTTATTGTACTTTTGATCAGGTAAGTCTTTGATAGCCGATCGTCTATTTTATATCTATCTATCTATCTATCTATCTATCTATATATATATATATATATAGGTAAATTTTACATTTTGCATTTTTCGAAAAATTCCTGCAGTGAGCGAGAGAGGATCTGAATCCAGTAAGAGACAAAGTACACCGCTCTTCATAAGAACTACATTCCTTATCACTGTCAGTTCTAACCTTCACGGCTAGGACTCACCATGCTTCACATATTCTAGTGAACTATCTTCATACTCTTCGTCTTCCATTTGTAAAAAGTAAGTTCCAAACGAGCAGCTTTTTCCCGCCATGCGCTGCTATTTGCAACCGCCTACTAAGGGCATGTTTTCCAATCCCTATAATCTTAACTAGTTCAAGTCTAGGGTTAACTGTTATCTTCATCATATATCCGTATAATCTGTAGCTATTACTCTGTAATCCTCTACCTCGAGTGGCTTCCGGGCCTTGTACTGACTAACAAAGATAGTAAAATTGATAGTAAGATGTATATTACCTAGTGTATAATAGTAGATATTTTCACCCGATGGAAGAATGATAGAAATGATTTTTAAAAATCAGAATTTTCGGACACGTCCCTAGCTTCCTGAACCAAATGAGATGAAAAAATGATGAGTGGTTTCTTTGCTGGAGAAAAGGTTGTCGTTGTTAATATTTAACAGCCCTCCCACAAGG
Organism: Acanthosepion lycidas; assembly: GCA_963932145.1. Lineage (NCBI taxonomy): Eukaryota > Metazoa > Mollusca > Cephalopoda > Sepiida > Sepiidae > Acanthosepion > Acanthosepion lycidas. The sequence goes on along the minus strand of OZ010595.1, from coordinate 23,444,880 downwards.
GATGTGTGTGGCACAAGGCCAAGTTTACCGTGGGTTCTCCGAGCCCGTAGGTTTGGCCCAAAATATTCCATTTGAACCCTCATAAACGGTTCCTGACCTGTCTAACTTCCTGGACGAAAGTTTGCTCTTCGCCACAGCTTCGTTCGGGTTACTCTTTGCTCAAGGAAGAGAGTTTGACAGC
>OZ010595.1:23437199-23439699 GCA_963932145.1 Acanthosepion lycidas | reverse complement strand
AGAGAACGGTGAGATATTACTCATAGTATGTGCTAGAGTACAGGATTAACACTCTCAAACTCCCACTATTAACTTATATACAAAAAGAGTTTAAAACATTCCTAATGCAGATGGACTAAGTCGATTACACGTGTAGAACTATTTTACATCATTATCTTGTTTCGATTTCATGGTACTCTCTATGACAAATTTAGATTCAACACATGGTGAAAACTGTTGATTTTAATACATCCAGGGAACCTGTATTATCTCATGTGCTTAAGCGGATAATACAGGCTTGGTCGTATAATTATTCACAGGATTCAGAAACAAGAAAGTGTATCTATCTGGGTTTTATTGAAATTACGAGTGATTATCGCTGCAAAGTGTCGCGATACTTTGCTTAATGAATTACATGAAGGTCACCTAAGTATTTCTTGTATAAATTTCCTTGATCTGTTTCATATCTGGTAGTAAAATTTGTATTTAGACATTGAACTGTATGTGAGAAGTTATGTGCCAGGATAGTGCTAATATACGCCAGAGGAGCATGGTACACTTGTGCGAATGGTAAGGAATTGTAGGGAATGGTATGGTTTTGAGTGCATAAAGATTATGCAGGCCAGATCAATGGTAAGTGGATTCTTGTGATAGTGGATGCTCATAGAAAATATAGAGATGAATATATCTTTTCTTCAGCAGCAGTAACAGAATGGACACAGAGGCGCACATTTGTCACACATGAGTGCTTGCGTTGCACAATACCCGCAGTAAATTATTTCCCAAATTCAGTACCCTAAATGTCATTAAGCATGTTTGATGTTCGCCATACCATCCACGGTCAAATTGACAAGAAGAACACGCAGTACAAAGTATCAAGTGTAAATTGAAAATGCCCCAAGTGGTCTTGAAACAAGACTGTTGTGTGTCGTTAATCGCTGCCGTTTTTTTTTAACAAGGTCACTACTTAAATGGGCAACACCAAAATTTCGGTGGATAGGAAGCAATAGAAAAACAAATTCTACTTCTTTGATGCTGTTAACGTTATGATCTTTCAAGGAAAACAAAAATGGGTGTCTAGAATTCAAGAGGAGCAAATTGGCACAAAGACTTTTCCAGTACGAATGTAGTATGGAAAAAAAAACATGTGGATCCTATTCGCGAAAATATTCTAAGATAACTGGATCATTGTTCAAGAAAGCTAACCAACCAAGAAGAACTCAGGCACGTACTTTTAAGGGTCATTAAGCATCGACCACAAAGATACGTGTACTCTACACAGATCGACTGAGGGAGGAAAATCAGCAACCCATGACGCCTCTCAGAACACGTTTCAAGAAACGCAAGGAAGCAGAGAGACGTGAGACTGTAAGTAAGCACAGGGAAATGCAAAACGACCGCATTGTTTGTGTGAATAAACGAGTAGGAATTTTTGCTCCCGCGGACAGAAGGTACCAAACTGCTTTGGGGCTGATTCTACATATCCCGAAACCAGGTCGCACCAACTTATAACAAATATGCACATTTTTTCAAAAAATTATTCTGTAGCGAAATCTTAGTATTATTTAATAATTTATATACTATTTGGGTCTTCATGACAATCAGTAGCATAGAATGAATGCGTTCGCAGATAAAATCCTGAAATATTCAATGCCACATATAGATTCAAAATTGCAAAAGACTTCTTATATGATTATATATTTGGAAAAGATTTCTTATATGATTTTATATTTTCTTTCGACCTTGATAAATATCTGATATAAAAACAATACGTTCCCATAGATGGTAAATATTAGGTTGGTGCAAAAATAATTTCGTTTTCTAACATATGTTACTATGTGAGAAAACGAAATTATTTTTGCACCAACCTAATACATATCGTGCAAATCTATACCATGCCACAGGGCTTGTTGACTCAAAAATGTTGGTGATTTAAATGAAATTGACAACTGGCGACTTCGTACATCGTATAAACATTCACTTCACAATTTTCTCTTCAACTTAACCGAAATAGACTGCGAGGGAAAAAGAGAATTTTCCGGTTTGAAATTCCCATTAAAGGCATTAATATATCAGCGATATAGTAACAACGTAATTCAAGGACTGAACATAATTTCTGAAATAATGTAATACCACGACCGCAAGCCCGCCAGCGCTAAATTTTTCCTATATATATATATATATATATATATATATATATATATATATATATATATATATATATATATGTATGTATATAAAGTATTGTTAGTCGAGTCCAACCGGGGAACAGTTGTATTAAAAATACTACATACATAATCCGATGAATTAAGCATGCAGAGCTTTTAATATTAAAATTATAGGAATCAATGGTTGCAAACTTAATGAGATCTTAATGGCTGAAACAAGGGGATATGTAAGTAATTCCTGACTTTCTCATATATATATATATATATATATATATATATATATATATAAACACACACACAGAGTACGGCAAAAGTCGCACACGATATGGATAATTTAAAAAAGCATAAGGACC
>OZ010595.1:23392781-23435281 GCA_963932145.1 Acanthosepion lycidas | reverse complement strand
GAATTCTCCTTCCTGAGGCGTTGACCGGGGTGAGAATCGAACCCAGATCTCATGGTAAGAAAGTGAACGTTGCAACCATCTCGGCCATGTGACCAAAAAATCATTCCGGCGAAATCTGCCACAGACTTTTGGACGTCCGTGGAGCACGAGCACGATTCAAATAAAACTTCTGAATGTTTTGTGTCGCTCTTCCGATGTTTACTCCATTCCGAAATTCATAGTACATAATATAACGAAAGGTCGAAATTTTTATCCTCCATATTTAAGACATTAATTTGTCTACAAAGCCTCAAAGGTGAACAACCTCTGACTCGTAAGAGAAAGATAAAATTTCAATCTAGAATGCACTAACAATCGTCATCAAAACAAAAGACAGTGTCAAGTTGCGATTTTATATTAACAATGGAAAATCGGCTACAAACTTTTGCAATAATCTGATGTAATCCGTGAGAGAAAAGACTAACCAAAGGTATTAAGATACAAAATGCCCTTTAATAACATTCCAGCAAAAGCCTACTCAAACCAGAACCGAAAACCAATATAAAAATATCACTATATGAAGGGCAATTCAATGGGACATACTTTTATTATTCTCTTTTATTTGTTATGGCCTTCACTACGTGGGAGATCATGGCTCGCCACATCTTCCTATATAGTGACATTGTAAGCAATATCAACTTCCTATCATTTAATGTACGTGTTTTGCTAACCTTTTACACAAAGCCTTTTTGTATTTTTTTAATCTGTTTCTCCCTTTGCTATATTTCCTTCACTATGATATGTGGGTGTCAAATTCTCTTGTCAAGGAATATTTCTCAAGTGATCACCTATATCTTTCTGATTCTAAATGCCCGTTTTATTTTTTTATTTTTTCCTTAAAGATTCCTCCTTGCGCATGAGATCCGTTTCTGTTATTCTCGGCAATATTCTGTAGAACCACATCTCGTGATTTCTATTTATTTCTGAAGAAGGTACCCAGCATTCCTAGCTTTATAGGAGGATAGATATTAAATAACTGATTAATAGCTTGTAATCGATTTACACTAGTACACTCCGTTGCTCCTCTTGCCTTCAATATGACTTGAGTGTGGCACATTTTCTTAGACTTCCTTCCTCATTAGAAATTTCAACTAACATTTTTTGTAAAACTTCGGCATTTTACTCATGTTATATACACAGCATTCTTAGCATCCTTCTGTAGAACTAAATTCCTGTCCTTCATCTTTGATGAGATTGATCACCATGCCATGCTAATAGGTTGGTGCAAAAATAATGACGTGATAATATCGTTTTTTGACGTATTCTTAAAGTCAAAAAACGACATTATTACGTCATTATTTTTGCACCAACCTAATATATATAAGAAACAATATTATATAATAGGGTGAAGAATTAATTTCAACTTCACCCACCGCTACGCGAATGAGATCGAAAACTCCAAAACGCTAGATTTTATCAAAATTCCTTGTTATTTTCGAATTAAACATGTACATTTACACATAAATAGAACTATTTGGCAAATTCTTGGCACGGGGCTTGAACGGCAATTTACCCTTTTGAGCTTCCGAGTTGAAATTAGTTCTGTCTCCCCTACATAACTAATCAGTACTCTTTTCTTTGTTTCTAAATAAATGTTCCTGTTGCTTGATGCTTTGCTTAACTTTGGGAAGGCATATTTCGCTATCTCAATTAACCTTCAGGTTTCGTCCTCCATCTGAAGAATTCCTATTTATTAAAATATTATTACGTGATTTCTGTGACTACAATTTTTGTTTGCATCTTGAACTATGAACAATACATTATGTCGAATTTTTGACATCTCCATTTGTAGTTTTCATTTTAGGCTGCTCCATTTGCTAACAACTATAGAGTATGTCTTCTGATAATTGATGTTTAATCCCTTCTCGCTTCCAGTTAGCGTAGGGGTTCCTTTACTTTTCCTTTTTGCGTCTACTATCTTGTCTGTATATATATAATGTTGTTAAGTCTGTGGCCATCAGTCATATATAAATCATAGGATCTCGAAACCTCTCAAAATTGCTGCTCTGTAAAGTCTGAATATATCCGGCGATAAGAAGCATCATTGTGTTACGATTCTTTCTATGTAATGAATTCATTTACTATTCATATGCTGTCTAGTATATATTAGACTTTATTCTGATATCCTTACCAAATTCATCCAGCTTGCCTAGTAGTTCTAACAGGTATTTTTTATGTAATTTATCAAACATTTTTGGATAATCTATAAAGAAAGAAATAGTTGTACATACTTTTGCATTTGAAGTGCTCTTCTAAGTAATTAAACGGAAAATTCTGAAATTCCGCTAAATCGAGTCGCACTATCTATACACCGACTTATTTTCCCTTTTTGTAATCAGGATTATCCCGGGAACTGAAGATTTCCCCTTCATCTCATGCATGAAAATCCAGCATTAGGATTTATTGCCGGATGAGTATGGAACAGATAAAACTTCAAATTAAAAAAAAAAATGAAAAAAATTAGTGATTTTAAAAGTGATTAAATTATATTGAGATTAAAGTAGCACAAACATTTTGTGAATCTAAAAATTGCTGTTTTAAATTTAATTTAAAATAACTCTTTTTGGATTGAGGAGATCAATTTTATTTTTCTGCCAAATGCTAAGGAATCACCATTAAAATTTGAGGTTTCATGACGTGTAGTTTTGAAGTTTCGTAGAGGGTGTGTTTTAAAGAACTCAACGCATTTCAACTTCCAGGGTGTATGTGATTTTGAAGAACTCAGTTTTCAATCTGAATCGGACTTTCGGCCCAAAACTGGTCTTTTGGCCGAAATTAGACTTATATTCATCTGCATTAGGATGATATTTTTTGTTAGGTGGCACGTTGGACTGATTGCTCTATGAAGTTTGCAGTCATTTGTACATGATTTTTAGGCTCCGCCATGGCCATTAATCTATGTACGTCTTCCGGCATCTAAACGTAGTCGTAACTTCTATTTATTATACTGATTTTCCAAATGTAGCTTAGATGTGGCACAAAGCTGAAATTAGTGGGCATCCAGTGAGGATCGAACCCCCTCCTCAGTTATAATTGTTCTAGCGAGATAAGCTTGTTAACCATTACACTGCCTCAAGCTGCCCAATTCCATTTTTAATATTTCCAATGCCAAAGTCATCTAGAGCTGCTAGCATCTCATCTACAAGTCAATTTTGTACTCCTGCTTTCTTCCTGTTCAATTTGTAATTCGCATGTTGTGTTTTTGCTTTTCTTAACATATAGATTCTATCTTCTTACATATGATGTATAGTCCCTTGTTCTCGCTTTCTTTTTCTACATTGTAGGAGTGTTTGTAATTCCCTTTCCGTATCAGAGGCATAAATGTTCTTTGCAACTTCATGCATCCAGCTATAAATTTTATCGACGACTTTCTCTATACCAATTCATACTGTCAAACGAAAGTAACGGTGAAGTAGAGGGCGGAACAAATGTAGGCTTACAGTTGCTTTACCTTTTGTTCCCCGTTTTATATCACCGCTCCGAACCAGAGTTTACTACATCGAGATCTTCGTCCAGCAATACTCCCATTAGGTTCTGGAAGTAAGGGACTACATGAACTAAACCTTTCCACAGCGTTGCGTTTGAAGAATGGGAAGCATCGAATTTGCTCCAAATTCTTCTGATCTAACAACAATGGATTTCTTTTTGGGAGTATACTAATAAAGAAGTCTTATGAGAGAAATCACAATGGACGAATTAAAAGCGTACATCTCAGAATTATTTATTTAAATTGAGAATGGCCTGGATTTTTGACATGCTGTGTGTCAGTGTTCTAGAGAGGTCTGAGGAATGTTGTCATATTTAAGGAGGACTTTGAGCACTTAAGAGATGAAACCATCTTAAAAAATATAAGTATTAAAAATGTAGCATAGAGTGTTGAACAAACGTGCTTGTAACAAATAAATATAAATGTAATAAATTTAAGAAAAAAAGTACAGTCCCTATCTAAGCAGTGTAAGGCTCTTTTTGGTCCACCCTGTATAAGCGTTTCATTTTTCTTTCACCTAGACGTCTGTTTTATTTCCAGTCGGTTTTGTTGCTGGAAATCGCTAGACCATTAACCCCTTTTATAGCTTCTCTTATATCAAAGGAGATACCTGTTTGGCAGAGAGCTTACAAAAATATAGATTTTCTTCTATATACAACGTGTGAAAGCATGTGCGATACGCTGCCATATTCAGCCGTCGACCTAGGGAGGTAACACAATTTCGGTCACCAAGACGTTACTACCACTTCTGGCGCTACCAGCAGCTTTTGACATCGAACTGGGTATTGTTTTTGTAGACGCGCCCGTCACTTGCGATTTCTTTTTACAACTGCAACTCAGATTGTTTTGAAAGTTAGATAGAAATAATCATATTGACGGAGAGGGTGGGTGTAATAAATTGGTTTAACGAATAATGAAAAAAATAGTGTGGCTCAATAATTCCAATACAATCAGAAAAGAGATTTGATGTGTTCAAAAAAGAGATACAGAAATTTCTTATGAAAATAATTTGAATTCGCATCCCCACTACGAAGAAACCTTATGAGACATAAGCCATTGTTATAGGATCTTACCCATAATAATAATAATAATAATAATAGACTATTCCATACTTAATAAATAGGCATGGAGGCAGTCAGTCAGTAGTTCGATCTCAGTCGACTGGCTGATCGGTTGAACTCTCAGCCTTCGGGCGGAGAAGAACCCGAAGGAGGCTACGCCGAAGGGCGGATTCACTTTCGGGGAGGTAAACCGACCCTGAACCCGTTTATACGGGTTCAATGGGCATATTTTTGGCCGAGCCCACGAGCTCGGAGAGCCCACATTAAAAAGGTCTTGTGCCACATGACGCCCTCCTGGTGGGGAGGGTGACAATATCGGCAGTCAGTCAGTAGTTCGGTCTGGGTCGACCGGCTTTTCGGTTGAACTTTTTGCCTTAGGGCGGGGAGGTAAACCGACCATGAACCCGTTTATACGGGTTCAATGGTCATATTTTTGGCCGAGCCCACGGGCTCGGAGAGCCCACATTAAAAAGGCCTTGTCCCAATATGACGCCATCGTGGCGGGGGGGGGGGCGGGCTGACTGAATATCGGCAGTCAGTCAGTAGTTCAAGTCGTGTCAAGAGTCGAGTTAGAGGCTGTCCGAAACAGTCGCGTGCAGACAATTACTGCAAGACATTGGAATAGTGATACTGGTTGAGACTACATTGTTCTCTCTACTAAACCTAATTGTTCATACTAACACTTCTACTTCTCTGTATATATTCCTGTTTGTAATATATCTGTGTTATTCCATTATTGGTTCTACCTTGGACTATCAACGTGGTACAAGGAACCGGGCCATAAGAGTCATGAAACAAAATATATGAAAATCGTTGTCTCTAAAAGTTGATACTTTCAAGACTTTATTGATACAGTAGCGTTCTTTTTCTTCACTTTGTTTACGTCTCTCCTTTCTCTCCTTTAGAAACTTTTTGTCCAATTTCTTTATTCTGCGCTTACTTAATTATTTTCACTCCTTTCTATTTTTAATATTATTTTAGTCCGAATATTATATAAAATGTGCAACATGAAATTCATTATAAATGCTATAAAATGATTTCGTTATTAGATTAATTCCTTTAGAAAGTCAAATATAGAATTTCAATTACTAAAAAGGTAAAAAGAATTGGATAAAATGGAATATTTTAAAATTGTTTAAAAGTCGTGTCTTTAAGAATATGTAAATCTAACATTAATATCACCAGTGAAGTCCTAGCATGGTCTGAAGTGTTAAATGATTAACTTTTATTCTTAAAACTTTGACTCTTGTTATATAATTCAATTTTATAACAATACTTTTTGTTTCAGTTTTAGTTGTCTGTTCTTGGGGATTTTTTTTTGTTAATTCAATACGTGTCGTTTGAAGAATTATAAAGAAAGCAGAGTTATTATTAATAACAGTTCCCTCAAAAATGAAAATTGCGAAATTCTAAAATAAAATCATTTTAATTTCAATTTCACAGCATTCACTGATTTATTTCTTCAGTTTTTTAGAGACAATTTGCTGGAACGATGTCTTGGTTGAATGTCTCAAGTTAACCCTTAAAGAAAACCTTAATCTAGAAAACTAAGAATTATATGTACATTTTTAACGAAGTGACATATATGTGAATAAGGACCTTAGATTAAAACGACTAAAATTTTGCCATTACTAAAAAATAACTAAATTAATAAAATCATTCTATATAAAGTTTCAGATTCTGTCTGTCTCGTTTATCGAACTCTGCCTAGGGCTTTCGAGATACACCCCCATATCAATATAATATTAGGTTGGTTAAAACATAATGACGTAATAATGTCGTTTTTGACGTTAAAAATACGTCAAAAAACGACATTATTACGTCATTATTTTTGCACCAACCTATTATATAATCTGAAACTGCATTATCCAGGGTACTTTGATAAGTATATTTCCTTTTGATTCAAAGTGGATTGCCGCAAGGGCGGTCACAAAACCCCACTGTTTTTTTTTCCTTTGATATAAATTTAATTTCAATTTCAATAAGGGAATGATTCCTATCGAAAATATAGAAAGAGAAAGCCAGAAAATGCAGGTCAAATCGGCAGGATCAAAATGAGACAATATGCACGTCAAGTTGATCAAGAAATCACTTATCAGTAGGTATCGTCTTACAATACACACACACACACACACACACACACACACACACATATATATATATATATATATTTATTTTTTTTGCGAATTACCACTGTCACATCAACACTGTAATTTGTTCATCAATTTATTCAATCAAATATTGCACCAAATAAATATCAAAGGGGTCAGATCAAGCTGTTTTTGCACAAACCTCCACTATTTTTTTTTTCCTTTTGATTTAAATTTGAACAAGGGAATGACTCTTATTCAAAATATTGAAGGAGAAAGATGGAAAATGGAGGAGTACCGGCAAGATAATTGTGTAATACTTAAATACATTATTTTTCTCCAAAAATTATGACAATGATTTAAAATCAATTATAATTTCCATGCAAAAAGATTTATGACTCACCAAGAGGCGTGAGAAATTCGGATAGTATATCATAAAATAAAACGTAAATATCATTTAAAGTAAATTAATCTTAAAAACTGTTTAAAAGGTGAATTGCAATTTGCTATATGTTTTGCAGTTTTTGACTTTTCCTGATTAATTATACAGACATAAATGCTATTCATTATTGCACTATTTATGAAATTTATAATCTTTATATCAGAATAAAAACTACAGAATTCGACTAGAATTGTACAGCGGAACGATAAACAATCTACACCCCTAAATACCCTCCGGGACATGTCATTAAATTACATCCGGCAGCAATACCTCTGATCAGGAGATTGGAAGTTTTGAGGAGCATTGTACAATCTTTTAAATTATGTTCTTCCCTGGATCAGCCTGACCCGAGATGGTGGCACCTATTAGAGTTCCAGCTATTGGAAACATAGTGAACCCTCAAACAAAATAGTAGGAAAGTATAAAAACATTTTTATACTAAAAAAATAACAGAAAAACACTTAGGATATTAAGACAGACATGTTAGAAATCGCTACACAATTGCAATTATGTTTCATAAGTCATTTATATATATATATATATATATACATATATATATATATATATATATATATATATATAATTTTAGGGCATTAGTACAAAAACATATAAGAATCACTACACAATTGCAGTAGTGTTTCAAACAGTAGCTCTCTTTTTGAATGATAAACAATTCCCTAAAAGTAACCCGCTTAATAAAATAGTTAACAGAAATACATTAAGCTACACCAATAAACTTGAGAAGATTATAAATTTACACAATAATAAAATTTTAAATCAATTGAATGATCTGGTTAGTAATTCACATTCCAAGATAAATATTATTAATGATACTAGTAAATGTAATTGTAGGAATCCAGAACAATGCCCATTGATAAACAAATGTTTAAGTAAATCTCTTGTTTACCTAAGTACTTTCCTACAATAGAGAATCTGACTTCAACTGTCAGAATCTCTGTTGTAGAGATAGTACTTCTATATTAGTACTTCTATATTAGTAGTATTAATAATTCATTTAAGAGTAGGTGGTATTAGCATAACTTGTCCTTCACAAATAATGCTTATATAAATAATACAGACGTTTCTAAATATTTTGGAGTTTAAAATTTGATAATAAAATTATATGAAATGGAATTTTTTAAAATAGTAACTGCATGTAGATACTTATATGGATCCTGTTTTCTGTGTTTACATGAAAAATTGGAAATTATCAGGTTCTTTATATAGAATTCTTTATTAAATCAAAGATCCGAATTAACTGTAAATTGTAAACACAATCTACCTTTACCCTCAATTCAGTAAAACTTTGAAATTTGACAACGTTTTTTCTTAGATTTTAGTTGAAGTGTGTTGTGCCATATATGGCTTATATTTCTATTTGTATGACTAATTTAGCTTTAATTTAGTTTTGTTTTGATATCCTGGTAGTATTATTAACATCGTATATGGATGTCGTGCTATTCAGTTAGTATTTTTGACGCTTTATATTGATTGGTTGACATTATTAACATCTTATATGGATTATATTTATTTCAAGGTTGAGTATTATTTACCAAATAATTCTATATATTTAGATTATTTACTAGTTTCTTAAAGAAGCCTTTTATTTATCAAAAACAAAACAAAAATGTAGGAGATTCTCAAAGCTTAATACTAGCTGCGCATTCGGTTAAATTAAATCTACTTCTCCCTCTTTTATTTCTTATGAAAATTGACAGTATAACATGTGAAAATTTATTGCAGTCTTTAAGTTAATGTCTTGCCTCTGTTAGATGTCAAATCCTGGATATAGTGTATTTGTAAGAAAATAAAATTTATTTTTTTCTTTTACGCTTAGTTTGAATTTATCGTCGGTCATATTGGATTGTTTTTTAAGAGTATAGTCCTCAAATATTTTATATTTATTTTTCAAAAAAATGAAGATGTACTTTCCTTTGGAAACCAAATTAATCGTGCACTCGCCAGTAATTTACAATACCCTGACGAGCCGCATCGACATGTGTTGAAACACAACTTCAATAGTGTAGCGATTCTTACATGGTTTTTTTGTAATATATTAAGATAAAATATATTGGTATGTATTGAGCCCTCCACAATTTAAACGTTACTGACGTTGGAAGTGTAATAAGGTTCGAAATATATTTTTAATGTGTGTTATATTTTGAGGCGTGCAGTGTCGCAAAGCCAGCGTTATATTTTGAAAAAATTAAATGAGAACGTATGTTTTTAAATATAGTAATTGTTGACCTTGTTCACCATAGTCTATGAATATGGAATACAGCGCAGTACGTAATCTGTTCAATGAAACATAGTTAAAGATTAACACTCAAGGTTGGCCGTGAGTAATCGGAAAAAAAACATGGCCGCCTTTACACACGTAGCATTGTATATTTTGAAACTTCTCATTGGTTAATCCTTGTACTGGTGATTTATAAAATGAGTCAGCTAATTTTGGCTGGCTCACTAGTACACCAACGTACCCAAAAACTCCAACAGTAATATCGCAATTCCACGATTTTTGGTTTTTGTGTTTTATCAGTCAATGTGGAATGGATCAAATCAACCTTTATTACATTTCTTTTTGTCTCGGAAGTTACCAGAATTAATCGGAAAAGGAAACATAATATCCATGCCTGATCATGATAATAAGAATTATCGAAATTGCTAACATATTCACGGACCATACGGAACATCTAATCCGTTTTACAAACAAGGATCACGTCATTCAACGAGTGATTAGTATGTTAATGCTTTATTAAATCTGTTGGCGAAGTGAATTCGGCTATAATTACATTATCTATATTGATTTATTCTTTGAATGACTATTTCTTTTTGATATATATATATATATATATATATATATATATATATATATATGTGTGTGTGTGTGGGTTGTTTTAAGAATGTGTTTCATTACCACTCCATCCTCCTGTTTCTTCTATCACGTGGCGATCGCTAATGGATCGAAAAGCGCGTAAGTCTTTCTATATCCTCACACTACTGAATGGATCTTAGAAAGTTTCTGAAAGGTTGGCTGGAATAAAAGACTAGCCACTGTCCATTAATGGTTTGTGACGCAAATGGATGATGCCTAGTTTGCAATTGGGGACATGCACTTTCAGAATTGGAGGTTTCGCAAAATCGATTCGAAGATGGCAGATTCTATATCGACCAGGTGACGAGATATTACTCGGTTTTGGTTTAAAGATGAAACCGTAAAAGAAACAAGAAAGTTAAGAGATGGATTTAGAGATCATATGATAATGCCGTAATCACTGTGTCAATATTATAGCCGGTGTGTCCTCGGGAATTCCGTGTAAGTTTGCAAGCAAACAATTTTCATATTTGAGTATATTTTCACGGATCTATATCCCACATTATTTAGTATTTTTAATAATGTCGTTTTTTTGGTGTATCTTGTTTCCTCGAATTGTTGTTTTGACACCAACATGGATTTATTTCATCTCCCTTAAGAAATCACGAGATCATATCGTCTCTCAATAAAGCGATATGATCATCGAATTAGGCTTTAATAAATTATTATGCAATAGATAATAACTATGAAAACGTAAATAGAAAGCATTCATGTAAAAAGCAGTATCTTAAGAAGTAATAATGTGATAGGATGTCCCCGGAAAATATCTCAAGTTTCTTTTTTTTTGCGTGTTTTATGAGATAATCCTTTGACCTTACAGTTTGCTAAAACGGAAAAGAAATCTGAGAGAATAGTTCAATTCCCAGCGAATTGTTTATTTCATTTGGGAAAAGTTGGACAAAAATAACAAGGGATACTTTATTTTTCAGTCGTTTTCTATCTTCAATCTTTTACTGTACTGTGCTTTGATATTTGTTGGTTCACCATTAAAAAGCAAGAATTCTCTTTCTAAACCAAATTTGGAGCTACTAAACGAGTCTACTGCTAGATCCGGTTACTGTTTTTTTCGCGCTGTAAAGGTGGCCAATCCGATTTTTGTCACCGCATTGTTACACGTGGGAAAAATGGGTTTAGCAGTCACGAAAATAATAAAAAAAAGACTATGAGTAACCAGTTCCAATTGCAAGACCAGGTATCAACCCACATAAATCTTGGCTTTGTATCTTATAGAGTATTAAATTTTTACAGTTGGTGAAAAATGAATTTGGCATACACGAAAAAAACAAAATAAGTAAAAAGTTATTATTCCAGTAATAATGCTCCCGCCAAATAATTCTAGGCTTTGTATTTTATAGAATATGAAATTGTTAAAGGTGGTGAAAATGGGTTTAGCAATCATGATAAAAAAAAAAATGTAATCAGTTCTAATTACAAGACCAGGACTCCAGCCACTAAAGTCTTGTCTTCGTATCTTACAGAATATGAAATTGTCAAAAATGGTAAAAATGGGTTCAGCACTCACAAACAGCGAATAACCGGTACTGATTACAAGACTAGGACTCCAGAGTAGTCATAGCATTGTATTTTACAGAATTGTATATGAAACACCAATTTGGTAAACATGTAAGCACCAGCGCTGAAGGCCTTTTTTTCCAGCTAAACGAGGCAATTTATCGAATATATGCAAAAACATTTTTTTCAAAACAAATCCAATAAAATATAAGATCTTTGGGAGAGTATAAACTTGTACATCCTACAATCTCGCCATATATAGATATTAAATACATTTATTTGATTCGATCACTAGAATATTATATTACTGGCCAAACATTCAGAAAAATATTATAGTGGAATGGAAATATCTCTAAGAACAAGATTAGCAACAGAACGATGGTTTCGAAAATACCAAGTTGAAGCAAGGCGATCACTTAAGAGAAAATGGTGCCAGAGTGTCTCACATAAACGGCTTGAACAAATAAGACTGCAATCTAAGAAACCTACCACGAACTAATTAAACATAAATTTACCACGGAGATTAATTTTGTCGAAATGCAGATAAATAATATAAATTTATAGATTATTAAAATGATCAATGTAAGTAATGTCATAAATTTCTAACTTCATTTCATCTACCTCAATTTCCATTACAGAATTTACAGGAAATATATAAATCAACGCACATTTTTTAATTATTATATGGTTTGATTTTTATCCTTTCTGTCAAAACTTAATTACCTTTTGAACAACTTAATATTTAATAGAAAATTTTTATAATATTTTTATCCGGAATATTTCCATCATTGTTTTTTGTTATAACAGGATTTTACCCATTGTGCGTTTCCAGCTTCCTCGAGTGTATATCGATCTGTGTAACATACAGGGTATTC
The DNA here is from genome assembly GCA_963932145.1 of Acanthosepion lycidas. Taxonomy (NCBI): domain Eukaryota; kingdom Metazoa; phylum Mollusca; class Cephalopoda; order Sepiida; family Sepiidae; genus Acanthosepion; species Acanthosepion lycidas. Next base: position 23,422,900 of record OZ010595.1, on the reverse strand, counting down.
TGAACTGAACCCTTTATTATATCTACGGGGTAGACAATTATCATTCCCCTGCCCATGTCTAGGGATGTAGTCTAGTTCTTATTTTAGTACTATTCAATTATTCGTTTTCAGTTTCCGCTGAATCCAAGTATGAATTGCAAATCTTACGGACTGAACTTCACCCCAGGCCTATCATATGCGCTGATACTTTTAGATCTCTAACACTCCAGGAACCAAAGCTTGGATCCATTAGCCCATTGTCCCGTAGGAGAATTTGCTGTAGTGAACTTTGAGACTTAAGCCTAACCAGTTTGCCGATTGATGCGGATTATTGCTGCTGTGGCCTGTCATGTTTGACTGTTGCTGCTTGCCATATTTGATTAAAACTCCTGCTGTTTAAAACCCGCAGTCAATTATCTTTCTTTCATTATTACCGCTTCTCAAATCGTATTTATTTATATTCTATGCCTACCAATCATGTCCCCATAGCCTAGCATATGTGCAAAATCTTTAAGACGTCTAACTTTCTAGTCTTCTTTTTTCGTCCAGTATTTTCACTTCATTCTAGAGAGACTGATATCTACATATTTCCCTTTGTACATGATCAGCCATTCACGATTTCATAGTTTCGTCGCCCTCTACAGCTGTTCGATGTATCTCCAGCCTTACGTTTAGGAGGCGGCTTCCTTCATCTTTGTATTTTTTTTCACAACTGAAAGGAACTGAGTACCTAAAATTCTTCGTCATGTTCTTCCCCATTCCCTTTATTCGGCAAATATTTCTCCGTCGAGGGGCACGGCTTTCTGAATACTGTCCTGGTGCTCTGTAGACTGCGGTACTTTTATATCCCTTTTAGTTCAGTAAATAACGTTCAATATTACATCACGTATTTTGATATAATGCGTCCTACTCAGTGCAACTCAGTTATTAAATAAATATATAAAGTAACATTGTAAGTATATAAAGTATTTTAAAAATCGTCTTAGAACCTTGGCATTTTCTATTTCCGCCGGTCTCAAAATTATATTTTATAATTTACCTGACCAACGCTCTCTCTTTAGGATTGTATCATTCCAATTGTCTGAGAACACCAGGAAGTAGATTTTTATCGATTTGTTAATTTGATCTTTCGATGACATCGATTTCCAGATATCTTTCATCTTATTACACATTTAATTATACAGGAAGCTTGGAAATCTTCATATTTCAATGAGGTTGAAAGAGTAAATTATTCAAGAGTTTTTTTTTTTTCAAAAAAATATTTTCACTTGTATAAATTCTCTGATTTACAATTTCTTCACGCTAATTATTCGATGGCAAAGTCATGTTAATTTCATAGCGTAGAATACTGATTTCCTCTTCAAATTTCGACATATGGCTGTACAATCTGACGTCTCATCATCGGCGATGTCTAGCGAGAGACTGGTTAACAGCTAGAAAAACGGAATCGGCAAATCACAGCTGAGATTTTAAGATTCGTTTTGTATAAATATCTTTCAAAAAATCATAAAACCAAATTTCTGTTCATCATACACTTGGAAAATATCTATCGTTATTAACAGGCATCAGATATTGAGGAACACGGTGTAATAACTAAAAACATGTAAAATTCTCTCGTATAATTCTTATTAGCAGACGAGGCTATAGAAATTGTAGAAAATAAATGTATATTATTAAATCGACAAAAATAGACATAATTAAAATGGACAAATATGTAATACAGCTACTTTTAAACGTAGAAATATTTAGCAGTTTTGAGCAATATCATTTTCCCGTTAGTCTGTGCATTCTTTTCTCTTCAAAGACTCAAGAGGTTATTCTGTGTGGAAGAATTAGAAAACAGAAACATTACTAAGGAGCGAGAGAAAAAGAAGAGTAATGAGGAGGAGAAATTATAACGAGCGACATTGCACTTAACTTTAAGATAAAAGTTGTCCAGAAAACTTGGACGTGGAAGTGAATCTCACGAGAGGGAATTGGTAGAAAAGAAATTGTTAGCATAGAACTTATAGTTAAAACTAGCCAGCTTAACGGAAATTGGTTAGATCACGACACCAATCTAGTAATGCGCTTAATTGCAAATAGTCTAAGAAAAATAGCAAAGAGCTCATCTGAACGACTACCAGGAAATATTTCTAGATACGAAAAGGGAGGAAACTTTACGGCGGTAAAATTTACCGAATATGTCACACAGTATCAGCACGAATAACATTCCTAATTCTTTGAATTTTATCAAGTATTTCTAGATGTATATCGAGTACCGTACTATAAGTGATAGCAATATCTTAAGCATGGACGATCTTTTTTCAGTAAATCACGATAAACAAAGCAGGAGTGTCACTAGCACGCATGGGGTTACAGAGAGTGAGAGTAAGAGTAAAGAGTAAAGACAGCAATCAAGGTCAAGGCCGCAGAAGATGTCGATTGACATTACATTTGAATTTTTGAATATTATACCTATCAGGGAAGCAAGTGATAGAAAGGGAGATCACCTGACGGGAGTGTAGAATAACAATACAATAAACAGCACTTACCAGCGTAAGGGTCTCAGCTAGCGTCCAGCTGGGAGACAAAAATAAAGCAGGTTGTAACTCAATACAAACCCTGCAAACTAAATGATGAATCAAGCTGGTATTTATATAGAAATATCTCCACTCAGGTACCAGCAGCCAATCACAGCCCCAGCAATGGACTATCTTACTTTAGCACAATGAGATGCTCCATGGCACCATAAATAGCTCTCTTTCTCAAGGTTGACTTATTATTCCCTTAGCTTTCTCCACAACGGAGTGTTTATCTCGACCACGTGATTTTTCTACAGGGAGGTGGGAGAGAAGAAGTTGTTTGTGTAGAAGAGATGGCTACATGAAGCCGTTTCGACAGTGAAAGAGTGGGACTGAGATTAGGGAAGGAGTAAAAGTGTCTCATCAAAGCAGTTGCCATGAAAATACTTGTAGAAATGAAAGCTGGAAGCCAAAGCAACTCTGTGAGAAAATGACTGTAGAAATGATGTCAGATCAGGATAAATCACGTTACATATTCGTCCCTGGATTTTGTCGAGGACCTGAGATGAACAGTAGGGACACCAGACTATATCTGGCTACACTATTCAGTGAGAGTACGAATGGTTAATTTTTAGATTTGTGGGATGTAATCAGGCGAGAGAAATCTCATGGTGAGACACAGGGAATCTAATTTCCTTGCAGTAGATGAAGCTACAGATTCAATGTATTTGTTCCACTTCAGGTCAGTGGACAGGGTGAGACCAAACAGCGTAAAAAGCGCTCTCGCGCATTTGCGCATAAGATACCCTGATGGGTGATAGGGTAGGTATTCTATGGTGTGTAAAGGAGAGCAGTTTCTTTTTGGAGGCATTAAAGTTTACAAGCTTTTTCTTCCCCATTCAACAACAGAATGGAGGTCATTTTCTAGATCAGCAGACATGTTAGTCTCTTCAGAGATGCAAATGGTAGATTTATATATAAATAAGATACATTCTGCATAGGAAATTGAACCATCTTTTATAGCAATTAACCTAGCAATGGATTCAATGCATATTTCTACATCATGTCACCTGTGAACGTTTACCTGAGAAAATGAAACGACTCACTCTCCTGAAGGTTAGCATCAGACATGCGGATGGATAGCAAAAATGAATTTATGATTGATAGTGTGCAGCTTTGTTTTGGAGTCGTTAAAATACTTTGTCTAAGTTAACAACACACTGAACGTCTATTTATCAGGTCATCCCATAAGTTCTGTCCGAATTTTGAATAAAGAAAACAAGTGACCAAATGTTACATTTAATTACAGATTCAATCAATAATGTATTTTCCCTGATTATCTATGACTTCCTTCCATCTATTAACAAGCTTACTAATTCCATTACTGTAAAATTCGTTTGTCAGTTCTAACGTCTTCTTGTGTTACAAAAGCTGTTTCTTCCAAATGATTCTATAAGCTACGAAACAAATAGTAGATGTCAACACGGGATGTGAGGTTGTTTTAAGACAATTCATGAGGCAGCCATTTTCCAAGTTTAGGAACTTTTCCAAGTTGTTGAAGATGACCATGAACAGTTGTATCCTTTCACCTGAGAACCAATGCCAATTCCTCAACTGATAAAGCAGGATTTTGTTCAGGGTCTGCTTCAAGAAGCTTTTCATCAAATTCAACTGGACGCCCGGTTCGATCTTCATCTTCAAGGGTGAAATCTCCACCTCTCAATTTTTCACACCATCTTTTGCAAGTTCTTTCATTCACACATTCCTCTCTATAAACTGAGTGAATGTTTCTAGTCGCTTCGGCTGCTGAGTTTCCTTTTTTGAACTCATAAAGCATTATGTGCCTAAAATGATTCTTGGTTACTTCCATGTTAGCAGGGTTTTAATCAAACAAAATTTAATTTTATTGTTCTCTGAAATAAAATTTGATCAGTTTAAATGCATCTAAACCAAAAAATAATGTTTAGCTTCATTAGACATTATAAATTACTCTTTAAATTCCGTTCATTTTAAGAAAAAGTTAAAATTCGGACAGAACTCATGGGATGACCTGATATAAAGATATCTGCCGATTTTTAAATGTACTTCTCTAAGTTACTGATATAACATCAGCGAGAAGCTAACTAAATAGTCAGGAGAACTTATCTTCAAGACAAGAGAATCGCTAAACATATCCTGGCGTCTCTTAGAAAATGTTGATAATGTAAGTAAGTATATTATCATACTTAGATCTGGAATCTTAGAAGATCTTATAAAAATATCGATTCTGAGCGGATATGCTCTCATTTTTGAGCGAATCATATTTTAACTATCATTTGAAAGCCTTTCAAACTATTAAGTCAAAACAAATTTCTTTATGTAAACAGAAGGATTGGTTGATGGAACTGAATGCGGTTTATGTATTCGCTCTCTCGGCTAGTGCTGTAGAATGCATCGACTGCACCTCTGTAGAGGAGTAAGTTATCTGATTGATATAAAATGTTATTTTGTCTGATAGCAAACACTGTCTATATTTACCAGTGTCGAGCAATATGATTTTTTCAGCTAGTCCGTACATTATCTTCTATTCTCGAAGAATGTTGAAATATTTTTTTTGTCTTTAATCAAGTTCATCTCCTAGCCAAGCAGTAAAGATACTAAAGCCACTAAGACACAAGAGGTTACTATGTGTGGTTTTATTGAACACTTTTTTGTCTCTTTTTTAAATTTTAAATAATTAAATATCAAGACAAGTTGACGAGGTACTGAAAAAAAGAAGCAACAACCTACTTAACGGACCTACTTTTATGTGCCGTGTCCATTCAGGTTGTAAACGATTATGGCTCTCCACATCTTCCTGTCTGTTGTAGCTCTTAATATTTTTTTCTTTTTGTTATTTCTCCAAAAACTTGTTCTCACATCCGTTTACTCTAACCCATTAAATATGGCGCGTGTTACTTTCCACTGCCCCACTTTCCATCTATCCATCTTGTGAGTATAAGATTTTCCAATCCCTCTTAATTCATTATGTGTTCCAAATATTTGAAATGTCTCATTCTGATGTTAAGTATAAGTTTCCTTCATGCATTCATTCACTCCAAAAGCTATTCGCTTGCCTTACTAAGAGCAAAAGAACTGAAGATATAAAATGATAGAATTTTATTTCTTAGTGAATTGCATAAGGAGTGTAATAGTAAATACCAGGACAAATCGGAGATACGGAATTTTCATACGCTAGTCTTGGAGAATGGGAGGTATAGTATTATTGGAATTATAATGAAATATATTGTCTGTGTCAGGGAGAGTGGTTTCCAAGGTAATCGGGGATGATCCAGGGGAGGAGGGACAACGAAATTCATTGAAGCATGTCAAGAATAAGAACGTGAACAAATTATGACGGGATTTGATATTGGCGGGAAACCAAGCGTGAAATACGGTGCATTCAGAATCTAGAGCCTTCGATATAGATGCTCGTGATCAAAGTATTAGATGGCACCATTTCATTTGTGACTTATTCTTTCTTTCTTCGTCTCGACATTTTCAATTCATAGATGCTTTGTGTTTTGCTTGTCTTCATCGATATTTTCATATTGGTAAGGATGATTAAACATTATTATCCACACACATATATATAAGAGTAAAAAGAAGAATGATAGACGAGACCGGAATCACGCCAATGTGTGGAAATTAAAAACAAATGCTTAATACACAATAAACAAAATAGAATTTGTGGAGTCAATAATAAAATTATAGAAGATGAGAAGAAATTGACGGGTAACATTGTTCAACACTCACAGAGCCAACCTGTTGTTTATACTACAATTGTGCTAAGCAGACAACATGTACAGATCTTTCTGGGAGAAAGCGTGTCATCGAGTGTGATCTTGACAAGGCTAGCACACTCAAAGCCTCGGTTACGATAGCTTTTCATTCAAGCTAGCACAATATCATTCGACTCTTGAGTCGAACTACTGACTGGACTTGAACTACCTACTGATTATATTTAGTCCCCCCCCCAAGTGAGCGTCATGTGGCACCAGGCCGGTTTAACGTGGGGACTCCGAGCCCGTGGGCTCGGCCAAAAATATGCCCATTGAACCCGTATAAACGGGTTCAGGGCCGGTCTACCTCCCCGAATGAGACTCCGACCTTCGGCGTAGCCTTCTTCGGGTTCCTCCCTTCCGTAGGAAGAGAGTACAACCGAACAGTAGGTAGTGAACTATGGACTGACGATATTCAGTCCCCTACCACGAGGGTGTTATGCGGCACAAGGCCTATTTAACGTGGGCATTCCGAGCCCGTAAGCTCTGCCAAAAAATAGCCCATTGAACCGGCATAAACGGGTTCAGAGCCGGTCTAACTCCTCGAAGGAGACACCGCCCTTCGGCGAAGTCTCCTTCGGGTTCCTCCCGTCCGTAGGAAGAGCGTACAACCGAACAGTCGGTAGTGAACTACTGACTGACGATATTCAGTCACCCCCACACCAGTGTGTCATGTGGCACAAGGCCTTTTAAACGTGGGCACTCCGAGCCCGTGGGCTCGGCCAAAAATATGCCCATTGAACCCGTATAAACGGGTTCAGGGTCGGTCTACCTCCGCGAAGGAAAATCCGCCCTTCGGCGTAGGCTCCTTCGGGTTCCTTCCGTCCGTAGGATTAGAGTATAACCGAACAGTCGGTACTGAACTACTGACTGACGATATTCAGTCACCCCACCACGAGGGTGTCATGTGGCACAAGGCCTTTTTAACGTGGGTATTCCGAGCCCGTAGGCTCGGCCAAAAAATAGCCCATTGAACCCGTATAAACGGGTTCAGGGCCGGTCTACCTCCCCGAAGGAGACTCCGCCCTTCGGCGTAGCCTCCTTCGGGTTCCTCCCGTCCGTAGGAAGAGATTATAACCGAACAGTCAGTAGTGAACTACAGACTGACGATATTCAGTCACCCCCCCCACGAGGGTGTCATGTGGCACAAGGCCTTTTTAACGTGGGTATTCCGAGCCCGTAGGCTCGGCCAAAAAATAGCCCATTGAACCCGCATAAACGGGTTCAGGGCCGGTCTACCTCCCCGAAGGAGACTCCGCCCTTCGGCGTAGCCTCCTTCGGGTTCCTCCCGTCCGTAGGAAGAGAGTACCACCGTACAGTCGGTAGTGAACTACGGACTGACTTTTTGCTTATTCCTGAGGCGCAATATTTATTAAGTATGGAATAGTCCATTATTTTTATTATGGGTAAGATCTGAATATATTTGAAAATGTTTTTTTTAAAAAAAAAGCGACATATTAAAGAAAATAATTCAGAGCTTAATTCCTCAAGTTTATGAAATCAAGTTCTGTGAACCACGGATTCAAGCAATTTGTATAACCTCCTCAAGTCTAGGTTGAACCGTTATCTATCTTTCTCTTCCTTACATAAGATACACTGTCTTCCTCATCTTACGTTCATACATCATTCAGCCACCCTCTACCTTGAGTTGCTCTTGAGGCTTGCATTCGATGATAATTTTGTGGTACAACAAATGGTGATTACCTGAGATAAAGCAATGGTTTTGTTGACGTTAGCAATATCGTCTTGTTCGATTTAATCTGAGACCGAAGCACACTGTCAAATACATCAACGCTTATTGGAAAGTGAGAAAAATGAACAATTTGAATAGTTGACAGGTTATCTCGTGAGAAATGTTTCATTGTTTTGTTTCTTTAGTCACGGAGCCGTTCAGAAAATATCACACTACTGATAACAAATAAAGTTGATGTTAATGTTAGCCGTTTCCTGATGAGAAAAACTTCAGCATACTTTGAACGATCAGCCAGTACTTTGGGTCACGGCTTGACCATCTAGCTGGGATGAAATAGATGTTTATATTACCCCTTTCTTAAAGTGGCAGGGGTTCGTAAACTTCTCTTATACTGAATCCCTGGAACCATCATATTCCAATGTGCATTCATAGAGTACAAAACAGAAGTATATAATAGTATAAGATCGGTATGTATTAGGTTGGTGCAAAAATAATGAAGCAATAATGTCGTTTTTTGACCTTAAAAATACGTCAAAAAACGACAGGATTACGTCATTATTTTTGCACCAACCTAATATCAATATTTTTGAGATGAGGTATTATGTACATTATTTACATTATTCGGACTATTGTTCTCATTTTTGTCGCCACATTTATTTCAACGTTTAGGCCGTTGTTCGCTCTGGCCTCATTCAGGTGGTTGGAATGTTGAACTGAACCCTTTATTTCGCTCACTGGGGTAGACTGTTCTTGTTCCACGTGCAATATCTAATAGATGTCAGTTATCAGTTATCTCCTGTTAATTTCCCTCTGTAAGTTGTCCACTGCCTTAACAGGGGTTTTAAACTCACACTCTTTGGGTCCTGTCACTGGATCTACCCAACGCCTTATCCACTGTGTCCTTCTTTCCCCTTGAGGTCATCTGTGTATGAATTTCTGGGTATTATAAACCTAATGTCTTCAGCAACCATTTTTACCAATGCTCATATTGCAATTTTTGCTGTTATCATTGCATTATTTACCAGGGCTCATATTGCAACTATAGTTGTTATTATAGCATTTCTCTGGCACTCCTTATTACTGGTTCCCATATTGTATTCATTTCTATGCTCAGGAGATTTTGTTGCCTAGCATATGTGCTGATTTCTTAAGTTTAGAATTTTCCAATGGTGTTCCTTGTCTATGATCGCAACCTGATCCCGCAGAGAGCGGTGATCTCCCATCTCTCGTCAGCGTTCTGGTGTTTGTAAATCTTACCTTAAGATCAGTAAATCACGTGATTTGCTTGTGAATCAGAACATATTTACAATTTGGTTTTTAAAACCACCGACAAGAGGATATTAAAGAAAATATATAAAAACTTAATTCATCGAGTTTATGAAATTAATTTCTATGAAAAATGGATTCAAATTAAGTTCTACGAAAAATGGATTAAAGCTGTTTGACCAACTTCCTCAAGTCTAGGGTAAACTGATATCTATGCTTCTCTTATTCTGCACTTCTAACTCTTATTATCCGTTTAAGTGACTGTCCTGGGTAATCATGTAACTATATCCGCGTCCTAGCTAAGACGATAAACTACATCCAGTAGCAAGGCCTTTGATCAGGAGGTTTGGATGAACATGGAACCACCTCTTAATTGCAGATGTTCCCAGGTCAACCCTGACCTGGAGTGGTATCACCTGTTAGGATCCCAGCTATGGGCAAATAGTTAACTATTACCAGCAATACTTTTTTAAAAAAATATTTCCAGCAATACAATTTGAAAGAAAAATATTACCAGAAACAGATTTTTGACAAAACAAGATATTACTAGCAATAAAAATGCTTTCGCCAATAAATAACCCATTGAGGTTGATATGCCGTTAAACAAATTAAACCAGACCAATCTAAACCAAAGAATACATATTCTATTCATACGAATCTATCCTAAAAAATGTTGTCGGTATTAAATAACCCATTGAGGTTGATGATGCCGTAAAACAAAATAAACCAAACCAATCTAAACCAAAGAGTACATATTCTATTCATACGAATCTATCCGAAAAATGTTGTCGGTATTGAATAACCCATTGAAGTTTATATGCCGTAAGACAAAATAAACAAAACCAATCCAAACCGTTTAAGTGACAGTGTTTCTTAAAATTTACTTATACTACACCTCTGATATCTTGACATTCTAACTTGCACCCCTGGAGGATACAATAAAACCAAAAATATAGAAATTACAAATCAAATTATCAAATACATATTTAAGGAACTAAAACAGAATTAGTAATAACGCCTAGGAAATCCCCAAACAATTGACAAATCAGTTCATTTAAATCTTTCATATGACTAATTATGCTTGAAATGCGTCGTTCGTTTTTTGCTAAGAGCAAAGAGCCTGTCGGCTGGGTCAGCAACACGGATTCGAAAAATGGTTTTGACATGGAAAATTTAGGAAAATCTTTTTTAAAAACATAATTTTTGTGAATAAAATAAATACGCCATATAAATTCTTAGAATTGCATTTGGGCTGTCTCTAAATGTCTTCGCTCTGAAAGCAATTTGGGACATCAATATCAGTAATCTTCTCTGCCAAATGATCATCATCACGCAAAGCAAAGAATTAAATAGAGTCAGTTCCTTCTCCAATAATTGCTGAGATTCCAATTTCCTGTAGAAAAATATCCATCCAAAAACATTCAACATCTGCTGATATTGCACCTGCATTACAGGAGCAGAATCTGAAAGGGGAGACGGATGTCTTTTTTTTTATTGGTTTAAATTGTGTTCACCCCAAGAAAGGCAGTAGAGCCACTAAGACGCATGAGAATACTGGGTGTGGGAGAATTAGAAAGCAGAAACAATACTAAGGAGCGAGGAGAAAAATGAGCAATGAGGCGGAGAGTAAATACCAACAGATATTTCATTTAAACTTTTGAAGTTTAAAATTGACTGCAAAGCATAGGGCAAGAACTCCACAAGGGAGAATTAAGAGAAAGTAAAACTCTAAGGCATAGCAATCATGGTTATATCTAACCAACTCAACTCTGAATTGGTGAGACCTAGAAGCCCATCTTACATCAACCCTTACATCTGTTTACCTATCTTCCCAGATTGCAATCCCCTTGATTATTATGTTGGGGGAGGGGACAGTTGAGTGAGAGATCATAAAAACTTCTTTTAATACGAAAGATTAACTGAAGGCAAGTATTATAGTAGCATTCACTAACTTAAACAAGAAGACCGTGCAGAAGAGTTGCAAAAGATTCAGAAGTCGCCTTGAAACTGTGGTTGAAGTCAATGGCTATTTTTTGGAATAAATTTACTCTAGTACTTCATGATATTTTTGTGTAATTTTGGTAAATGTATCTGTTAAAATAAGATATCATTTTTATTTTCATTTTCTGCGTAATTTAGACGACAATTTATCCATCACATCCACAATTTAGAGATTCATGAAATGAAATATATTTTAAAATTTACTCTTTTAAAGTATTCATCGAAATGTGCATGGCTTAAGGATTGCATTTGAAAATACCACTGAGCATAAAATGAATTGAGGATATCCTCTTCCATTTTTGTTGGTGTACAATGAACCCAACCAGATAGTAAGCGTCACCCATTTCCCTTTCTTGCCCATTGATAGCATTAATAGCATGCTCTGTAATATTTTTTTTATTGTTTCGTTTTTTCTCAGCTTATCGACACTTTGCAGGTTATTTAAAGCCATAATTTTTTTCTACATTGTAAGAAACGTTTGCCGATAATAGCAATTTATGGATACAGGTCTTACTAATCATTTCAAAACTGGGAAGAGAAGATGTGGATTCCTACATTTCCCAAAGTTTTTGCGCGTAAGTGAATATAAAAAAATCTGACTGCTCTGTAAATGAAAAATAATATTCCAGAAATCAGACGTAGACATAGTGGCTAAAACAACTGAATTTCTTAAGATTAGCACAGACGTAGGTGTAGATAGGTTACGTGGGTCATTTTAGTCAAACGGATGCTTATTTTTTAATTAATTTTTATTTTAGCTTTTTGTTCAGATTCTGGTTCTAAATTAGCCATCGAATTAGATGTATGTGTATATGTGCGTGCGAGTGTGCGTACTTACTATTTGATCTTTTGTTTCAGGACTTCCGCTTTCCCATTTTTGAAATTTGGTATCTCGACTTCCGCTTTCTCCTACCACTTTTGTCTCGCAGTCAAGAACTTTTTTTTTATCCCATCTTCGCACTTCCAACAACTGAATCTTGCACTTCCATTGGGATGGCGGGACCTTTATTTCTGGACCATGGTTCTAAGTAAACATTTGGCATACAGAGATCTAGTTGACAGTCCTACTGTTGCCTGAAATTTATGCAATATTTTTGTTAAAACAATTTTGGAGAAATGATATTTCTCACTTTCATTAACTGTCATCGCTATTTCTAGAATGGGCTCATGTTTCTTTCCTAAATTTTTGTTTGGAGTAGTGCGGAATATCAACATTTTCATTATGTCATTATTCTCACAGTGATATCTGTTGTTACAGCTGTTGAAAGTCATCAAGGGATCTGGGATTTGTTATTTAGTAAATTACTTTGACACCATTTCACGAGACTGAATGTTTATCACGAAGACCTCAAGCTTATTTCACTCGAAGCCATTTACACCATTGATCTGAGATCTGGTGGTATACAACTGGCTCTTCTGATATTTCTGAACGTGTTTTTCATCATATATTACATCAATATGGAAGAATGTTTTGAGTGTTATATAAATACGGGTGCTCCTATAACTTGGACTGATTTTAAATGTGAATTAATTTTAAGCGTCTAATGATTTATTTTCTTTTTCTTTCAGACTTGGTGGATATTTCGGCGATATTATTTTTCATACATATTTGCCATGAGGTAAATAACATGAGCCAAAAGAGAAATAAATAAATTTTCACAAATAACAGAGATTTATTTACTGCTGAATTTGATCCGTCTTAATGAAACACCCTTATCTGTCTTTACATTCTTTATTTATGGCAACGGTTCTGATGTGCTTTTCTCCGTGATACTTCATCCATATGATTTTAAGCGTGCTGCTAGGTTGGCAAATTGCTCTGAGCGTTTTACTGCTCTACTGGCCAAATGCAACTGCTCCTTCTTCAGCAACAGTTACTTTTGTCCAATTTCTCACACTTGGGGAAATTCCTTCAGGGTCTTTGCTTTCCCGATAACAAATTTTCAAAATATTAAATGACAAGTCAATCACTATGTATTATCTCCTTGAATCATGTTTCTTCTTTGTCCTTCATGCACTACATTCAAGTAAAAATGTAATTCTCTTTCAATGCCAGTAACCCCCTTGCGTCTTACTTGCATTATCACTCAAAGGAAACGCTGTATAATGTTGATTTTTGTTCAAAATCCTTCTCACCTAAGTATAGAAATCTACGTCATTGGCATAACCCACTACCCCCTCTTCATGAGTAAAGTGGCCTGGTAATGCAAAGCAGAAATAATGATTTCTATTTGTAGAAACCATAAGTAAATACTATCTCCACCTCCTTCCCCATAAGGGTTTCAAGCCTGTTGGGCGATAGGTGATCGAGGCATCATCTCTAGACTAGTGTCCACTCAAAGCTAGAGAACACAGTGTCTTACAATTTACATAGAGCTGGTGGGGAGATGATTTGGATTCATGCCTTTCCGAACGGTATTATGACGTATGGGAATATCATGAACTAGACTGGGATACAAACCCAGCCCTCCAATTCAATTAATCTACCGGGACATGGTATCACGAAATAAATATATTATTCTGCAAGTTTTTTTTGTTTTTTTTTTCGAATACATTAATGTGACAAAGTAATCGTCCATCTTGGGGGCATTTATTTTATTCGGACGTTTTGTATTTAGTCCGGTATTTTTTGGTGTTTTTCTAACTTAGAGAATCCGTCTTCGATCGACGTTATTTTTATGCTGGTGACGGCAGTAAAATCAATGATTCTTACTTGGCCGTTGATTTTGAAACGATGTCATAAACATATTATGTTTCTTTTTTTTTTTCTTGTAGATCAATATTTCATTTGTGGTTACATTCGTGTCTCCATTTTAAGATTAGGATATGTAGAACAGTATTTAGAAATTTATCATGTAGAAAAGATCTTATTGTTCGAAAACAAGTATTTGGAAAAAATCTTAATTCAATATTTGTATGAAACGTATTTCAAATTAATAGTTTTGATCTCATTTTGGTGTGAGTGGATAACGAAAATAGTTACTATAGACATTTACTTCCAATTTTTTTTAAAACAAATAAGTAATGCTCTCAAAATAAGAAGAATGCGATTCATAAATTGTCTTTATCTATGCAATTCTATTTTAAGTTTCCGATGTTTAAGATTTTGATAAGAATTATGGATCTTGCTTATCGGAAAGGGACATCAAAACCCGAGGCCTGGGGTGTCCTTGGCGGTCTGTGCACCAAATGGATGTAATTCTTCTCTGACAATCTTAAGGGGGACTGCCACGGTAAAATCTATCTTGCCCTACGGCTCAATAACGAAACACCAAGAAGCATCAGATGACTGAAAACAGAAAAAAGGATGTTACGAGTTGCATTCGACATCAGCTGGATAAAACACCCAACAAAGAAACGCCTGTATGGACACCTTCCTCCTATGTCTGTTCCTTTATGAGAGAGAGGGGTATTCGGCTTGCTGGTCACTCCTGGAGAAGTGACAATCTCCTATCGAACACATTGCGCGGGAAAATATCCGTTGGAAGACACACCCACATTGACAAACTCGTAGATGACTCTGGATACCATATGGAGGACCTGCCGACGGCGATTTCTAACAGAGATGGTTAGAAAGAAGGAGTCAGGAGAATTCGAGAAGAATGTTCTTTCTGATGTGATACCTGTTTGAACTGTTAATCTTGACCTAAAACAATATCTGATTATCTCTCCGTTAACTGGATTTACAATTGCGTACTCAGGCCTCGCGGCATACATCATACTAGCAAAAGAATAGAAAATCAGTACATATCAGGAAAAGAATCGAGCCATTTAATGGCATAAAAGGAAAAAAATACGAGCTAAAGCAGATATATATTTACAAACACACACACACAATATATATATATATATATATATATATATATATATATATATATATATTGAGTGTGTTGGGGTGAAGATATATCTCATATGATAAAATATATAGATATATATTACATCGTGTTTATCAAGCATATAAATAAATACAATATGGGAACCAGTAATAAGGAGTGCCAGAGAAACAACAAAGTTGCAATATGAGCTCTAGTAAAAACATGTTGTGATAACAGCAAAATTGCAATATGAGCACTGACAAGAGATCCAGTGACAAGACCCAAAGAGTGTGAGTTCAATACCCGGTTAATGCAGTGGAGAATTTTCAGAGGGAAAATTATCAGTAAATAACTGACATCTATCAAACATAGCACGTGGAACAAGAAATAAAGGGTTCAGTTCGACAATCCAACCGGAGTATGATAAATATGGTGACAGTGATGAGGACAATAGTCCGAATAATGTAAATAATATGTATATATATATATATATATGTGTGTGTGTGTGGTAAGCCAAAAGTAGGCAGAGAGTTTTTTGTCTGTTTCACGTTTTAGATCAAAATTATTCAGACCAGTGTCCCTTATTCACGTTTCCCCATTATGCTCTACATTAACTAAATATTTACACAGAGGTGTTTCGGAAGAATGGATAACATCGAATAGACCCCACGTTCACCTTACCTAACACTATTGGAATTCGTTTTTTTTTTTTTTTTTTGGTGTAGGAAAAAACATTGTTTATGAGAGAAATCAACACACTAAGGAGAAGAAATTATTGAAATCGATGCAGATCGGGATTTCAGTCGTGTTGTGTGCCATAGTGTTCTGGAGAACTTCTTGCAATATTGAAGCAGAACATTTTTAGCACATAAAAGATTAAAATGTAAGTAACGCGTTTAAAATGTACGTAAACACTTTTGAACAAATATTATTGTAAGAATGACATATAGATATATTAAACTGTTTTAAAATATGTAAAGTGCATACATACTAAGTGTAAGTCTACGTATATATATATATATATATATATATATATATATATATATATATATATATATATATATATATATATAAATATAATTAATGAAAAACAGACCACTTTAAAGTACCATTACAATAATTTATTTCACGAAAATCCATTTAAAGGACTCCGGATCACCAGGTAACACTTCCAACATCGAACTGAAAGGAAAAATGAGATTAAAAATTGATGGGTAGTGTAATATTTGTAATTTAACAGGGGGGTGAGGGTTGTAGTTAAAGAGACAAGGTAGAGTATAGGGAGGGGTTAATTTCATATCTCTCTTAAGCGTGCGTTATATTGGGGTAGGAGGAGTGACAGGACCTTGACCTATTTAGATGGTTAACTTAACGGAAATGATATATAGAAATAGGAGGGTAGTGGGGTGAAAGGGAAAAGAGAGAGGAGACAGAAGACAGTAATACAGATATATACAATTGAGTGTTACGACAAGGAGAGAGGGGGAGAGGGAAGTAAAACGAAAGAGGCTGTAATTGTGTTATAACAAATTTATGTAAAAAATAAATTTCAATGCTTGATAGAAATTTAGATGTTTAAAAAATGATGATAGTTATCATTTTAAATATTTCATTTTTTAAGTAAATAGTTTAGGGACTTAATATAAGTTAACTACTATTTTAGTGCATTTATAGAGAACATATTAAAGGATATTTTCAATTATTATAGTTTATTTACCCGACCAATCGTACTTTCATATTATATATATATATATATATATATATATATATATATATATATATATATATATATATATGTTATACGTTATATATAGAGACTTAAATATTTAAGGAAAAACGTCAGAGAAATTTTCATAGAAAATATGTATCCTCCGAAAGGAATCAATATTGTATCCTACACGTAACAGTAATATAGCCTGACGTGATATACAATTTAGCTACAGAGCATTGTCTGCTTAGTCAGTTTGTACTGTTTGTAAATGTTGTCAATACTGTTTATAATTAATATAGCGTTTACTTAAATATTTTAATTATATAAATAAATATATACAAATATAGTAAAATAATTGTCAGACTTTGCCAATTTCTTCATATATATATTAGGTTGGTTCAAAAATAATGTCGTTTTCTCACATAGTATCATATGTGAGAAAACGACATTATGTTTGCACCAACATAATCTATAAATATATATATATATATATATATATATATATATATATATATATATATATATATATATGACTTCAGACACTAAGAAATTGGCAAAGTCTGACAATTATTTTAATATATTTGTTTAAATATATTTATATATATATATATATATATATATATATATGTGTGTGTGTGTGTTTGTTTCTTTGTGGGGGCTGTATGTATGTTCATATATATATATATATATATATATATATATATATATATACACATATACACAGAGAGAGTGAGAGAGAGAGAAAGGCATAGGTGGATATATATATATATATATATATATATATATATATATATATATATATATATATAGATAGATAGGTAGATAGATAGATATGAATCCTTGTTTTATGCAAGCATATAATTATTTTCTTATTTCATTTTTTTTTCTTTAATTCCGCTAGTTCAGATTTTTATAGCTAAGTTATACTAGGATATTCCCAGTAGTAGAATTACCTTTATTTCCTCCATATTGCAAATGTAAGGAGATCTATTTTCAGTAAAACCCTGCCTTGGTGGCTCCCGAGCCTTGCCTTGTGTTTACTTTCATATAAAGACATGGTGTCAAAACTTTCTTATTCAATAAGCTATGCGTAATGATATTTTCCCCTGATAATTCTTTCTTAGATTATATTTGGTAATCTTTTTTTTTTTTTTTTTTTTTTTTTTATACATTTAACCATTGCATTTTTTTCTCCTCATTTTATTTTTATTTTTTTCTTTGCAGGAAAATCTGGCATGATCTCGGGCCCCATAAAACATATTCGCATTTCCAATAAGATCCGACAAGGCAATCTACTTCCAATTATTTAAGAAGGTAAAAAATTCTCCTTAAGTGCGTCCCTTTATCTTGAGTGTCCATTTTCTCCAATTATTCACTTTTTAATTTGTTCTTGACACACACACACACACACACACACATATATATATATATATATATATATATATATATATCTGCATTAGGTGTTCTGAATCGTTTTTTCTTATTTTTTCGATGACACGACTTAAAGACAATCTCAGATTTATCCAATTGCTTTGTTTTTTCTTTCCATCGATTTTTTTTCAATATTCATTGTCTTTTTACTCCCCGGCATCTTTTAGTATTTTCTTGAATGAATTCTATGCAGCAAATAGAGAAAGAATGTAATAATATAAAAAGAGGCCTCAGGTGTCAAGTGTTCTATAAAACACTAAGCAGAAGCTTAATATAGGGAAATGAAATCAATGCTTGTCTGGGTTTTTTTTGTTTTGTTTTTTTTTAATAAAAAGAAATACAATTTACTGTTAAAAAAATAAGTGTGTATTTTGTATGAATTGGAATTACCGTGGTCGGGATGAAAAAGGTCCACGGTGGGTATGTCCGGAGATAAAGGATGTTGAAATCAATAAAGCAAGAGAAATCCGTACGCCGGGGGTTTGCGAAATAAAAATACGACAAAAATCAGTTTTTAATATGTAAGACGAGAATGAATGTAAAAAGAATATTCGAGTAAAAAATGAAACAAAAAAACAAAGAGATTAAAGTAAACAAACCTAGAAGTAAGAAAAATGATTAAATTCGAATTAATTCAAAGGAGATGGATCAATATGCAAAGAAAAAAAATAAATGAGCAATATTAAAATAAATGGAAGCCAAGAGAATATGATAGAAAAAAAAGAAGTTATTAATGGAGAAAGTGTGATGTGAGTGCAGAATAGCGATATGTTAGATGTAAAGAAAATATGTGTTGCAGCATACCTAAGGACGATAATGTCCCCATTCACATAAATACAGCAGTAAATACGCATTTTATTCTACACTTGGAAAAAGTCGTCTCCAGCTGTGCTGGTCAAACTCTCTCTTTCCGGGCAGAGAGGATCCCCAGACGAGGGTTTGTCGAAAAGCAGAGCCTCGTCTCGGGAAACAGCAACACAACCCGGTCCTATAATGGGTATACGTGGAATTTTTTGACGAGCCTACGGGCCCGGATACCACACATTAAATTCGGACTTGTGATACATCTGACCACGTGTTATGGTTGGTAGTTATCCTATAGCTGTAGATTCATTGTTGAATTCACTTGGCTCACTTCTTGTCTTAAGTATTATCGCTCATTACCATCCTTCTTGTGATTATTCTATTCAGTAACCTTCCCTAGGTTACAACAATATGCTTGAAAAATAAGATAGATATATAGATAGACAGACAGATAGATAGATAGATAGATAGATAGATAGATAGATAGATAGCAAATCTCCTTTGACAAGTAGGATCATTCTCACATATTTAAGAAATACATTTTTGGAGTTTATCAAATAACTATCACCGGCCTTAATTATACCTTTATGTAGTACTTCATGTTTTATGTGCCATGTCCTTTCAGGACGTAGACGATCATGACTTAACATCTCCCTCTATCCCATGCAACTGTCAACATTTCCTTCTTTCTGTTTCCTCCCCCAGATTACGTTCTGTTGTCCACTTGCTTATGCCAGGTATGTCACTCGTTGTTTTTACCTGTCTCTATTTCCCTCTGTTTGACCCGTGTGTATCAGATTCTCCATGACCGCTTACCTCATTATGTGTCCTAGATATTTCATCTGCCTCTTCTTGATGTTAAGAATAAGCCTCTTTCTTGTTTGCATCCTTTCTAACACCTCATCATTGCTCACACATCAGGTCATGGTATCCTTAGCACCAAAGTTTTAAAAAAAATGGATGAGAAGAAAACGCGGCAAAGGTAAATAGAAGTTAATAAAGTTTTAAAAAAATATTTTACATTCATTCTCCCATTGAAAGACAAAGCAATCGCATTATAAAAGTCTGTCATTACTCATTACAATTCCAGCACGTCTTTATTTAAAAGGCTGTACTTTATCCACGTGACAGAAGAGTACCCACACTTTACGGTACCCGTGGAACAACAGGTGTCGCATTCATTGACAGTTAAAGGTCATTAGACCGGGCAATCGCGGTTACTATTTATGAAAGAAGTCTAAGAAAAGAAAAGTTTCAAGTTGGAGATGCCAAAATACAAGCGCGTACAAAAATTTCAATATCTGGGATGTGTTTTAATAGGGAGCGAAAAGTGGGAAAGAGAAATCCGTAGACTGTTTGGGAGAGCGAATATTTCTATCCAGACTAATTACAATATTATTAGGTTGCTGCAAAAAATAATGTCGTTTTCTCACATAGCAACATATGTGAGAAAACGACATTATTTTTTGCACCAACCTAATAACCAACAGGAAATATTCGTTATAAATATTTATTTATCTGTGATATAGAAATCGGTCCTCCAGTGTGGAAGTGAATGCTAATCAATCGCCATGTAGATTTTCTTCTCATGTTACTCCATTTCAATATACGATAGTAAGTCAAAGCGTAATGTACATTCATTTATTATGTAAAAAAATAAAGGACACTCTCAAATATATCGTACAAGAAAGATCATATATACATCATAGGTTCACATCCCTAATTCTCATCATAATCACCGACTATTTCAATAGCAGTTTTTATGTGGGCATCTATTCAAGCTCTTTCCCACTTTTCATCCTCTATTCATCCCAGATATTGAAATTCATGTACGTGCTTGTATTTTGGCTCTTTTAAAGTGCGAGAGAAAAACTCTTAACAGAGAATCCTTTGGTTAGATTTAGCCATTCCATGTGCCCGTGAGGAGACATAGCCCAGTGGATAATGAATCAAATTTTTAAATTCTTTCTTGCCAAAGAAGGTTATAACACCACAAGAAGCGAGACGTTACTGAAAGTGAAAAAATCCGAGAAAACGTTAGTTATGAGAAAGGACAATAAAAATGAAAAGGATTCGAGCAAACAGAAGGCGACGTTTGACTCTGCATTTACGTCTTGTAGACACAAAAATAAGGAACACATGGCCCAAAGTGTTGTAGATTGGAAAATAATTTATCCCCCTTTAGGACGCGCAGACACATTTTGTTTCTATCGGTACTGGAAAGTAAAGACTGGGCAGCTCCTGCCTTAACATGACAACAGTACTCCATGTCTGGCCATCTTTATCTCTTTTAAATGCGCGAGAAAAATAAACAAACTATGAGCAGAGAACTTTTGGTTACGTGTAGCCATTTCAACTATCAAATGATGAGATCTTTCCGCCAATCAAGTACTGAGCTTGAATTCGTAAAGACGAGGTACCAAAGAGAAAACTTCATCAGAACAATAACGAGGAAAGGATTTATAAAATAAACATAAATAATCTACTTTACGTTAGTGGATAAAGAGACAGATGGCAGGTCAGGATCAGTAATATTAAAGATTCTTTGGATTTTATCAAGAATTTCTAAATACACAGGAGAAACACCATTACTCTAAAGTTATATTAAATACATGGACAAATGGTAGACTTAAATATGCAAGATATATTCTGGTGAGAAAAATGTCTAGCCCGGCACAATTAACCAAATTTCCTTGCGGGCAGACCTAGTAATTTATTCAATATAATCTTTCTGCTTCAGATCAAGGGAGATAATTCAGCCGCGTAGACGCAATGACTCGCTCTCCTAGAGGTTAGCATGAATTTTTCTGATGCTAGGCAAAATTTTCCCCCCAGGTGATTAAAAGAGAACGATTTCGTATTGGAGTTGTTAAAATTAAGAAGCCATTTCTTTCCTGAGTTAACGAAAGTTAGAAATCATTTACATTATTCGGATTGTTATCCTGATCTTAATTGCATTATACCCAGCGTTTCAGCCGTTGATCGGAATATCATACCGTACTCTTTTGTCCTCAAGGAAGCATGCCCTAGTGGATAAAGAAGTTGGTTAGATCCAGTGATTAGACCCAAAGATTTGTGAGTTCAATACCAGGCTACAGCAGTGGTGAACCAAAAATCTTGGACAGTTGAGTTAAAGGGAAATAACTGAGATATCTGGAAGAGGCATGGCACGTGGAACTTGAAAAAATCTACCCCAGTGGACGAAATAAAGGGTTCGGTTCAAAATTCCAATCATCTGAAAAAAAGGCCGGGGCGTACAAAGGCCGAAACTTTGAGAATACCCAAAGGAAGATGAGGATAACAGTTCAAATAGTGTATGTAGTCATAATACCTAATCCCATAGATATAATGAGATTCTAGGTCATATTTGAGATCATCTTTCAATTTGACCGTATCGAACCTATCAGACATGTTATTAAGGCAGCAGTAAATAGCTGTGCTATCGGTAGAAATATCGAGTTGATAATTGATACCAGGAAGATCATTACTGAAAATTAGGAACACGTATGTCCAAGCATAGAGCGGTAGCGAAAATCCGTCATTAATACAAAAAGCTTTAGAAGAGTGGCCGTTCCAGACAAGTTTCATTCACGACTCGATCAATAAATTGAATCAGATCAAAAATGAGTCCAGAATTTCCAGAACTTTTCAATTTTCTGAAGAAAACAGCCCGTTCTTTATCATACATATCTAAAACTTGACAGACTCTTTCAGAAATAGTCATTAATATATCAGCAGTTAACCTAGAGCAGCCAATGCCATGTTGCTTATCTAAAATGCAACCTTTCGATGTGAGGTTCATATACAATTCAGACATGATTAGTGACATTATAATACCTTGAAAAACAAAACCAGTAGGCTAATAGGTCGATAGGTAGAAAATTAGTTTATAAACAGTGGGGATACTGGATAAGATTTAGTACAATCAGGAAAACAAAGAAGCAAGGAAGTTTTGGAGAGTTTTAATAGAATAGGAGACAGTTCAGGGACACATGTCTAAAGTACTATTGCAGTGATATAATCAAGTTCACATGTTGGGATAAAATTTAGAGATGGTAGCAGAAAACATGGGCGGAGTTATATCCATACCTTGTTATATGTAGTAAGTCAGGCAAAACACTCCAGTTAAATCAAACCGTTATGCTTCATTAGTAGATGGCAGCAACTCAAATTTAGTGAAGGGAATATGGATAGGAGACTTACTATTATTTAACACATTATTACAGAGCCGCCAGTAGTCACGAGAACCAAATTTGTTAGTGTCTCTACGCGGCCTAATTCTGTCTGTAATGACTTAAGCCATTTTGATGACACTTTTATAATTATTAGGAGCAAGCAGGCACAAAGAGGTGTCTGGAGTGATTCACGCTGATGGCAATAGCAGCTGAAGAGGCAGTTTTGAAGCAAAGAGTAAATCGTGGTTTCACCTGGCATTTCCATGAAGTTACAAAAGCGTTTATGTCGGCTTTAATACAAGAAGAAACCTCAGTGCCACGATTCTCAATAGAAAGATTAACAATATCAGTCCAAGGGATGTCTAGATAGTCACGAAATGAATGCCAATCTGTACACTAGTAACAGAATGAAAATTTATAAGTGTCGCTGACTGCATTTTCGTCTGTAGTAATTCTCAAAATAATTATAATATTTTTGGCTCTCTTTAATTTCGACATGTTTCAACTTTTCAAAATGTAATAAATATATAAAAGAAGAAAAACTTGCGAAATGATAGCCTATATTTCTTTAATGTTTAACGATTAAGTTCTTTTTCGTAATGATTCAATTTTGACGTAAATTAATTTATGAATCAAATATTACTTTTTGTTTTATTTTAGAGTTTTGTTTACCTAGTGTTTGGCTCTCGCCTTTAATAGAGTGGAAACTCTCGGTAAATGAATTCTCTTAGGCTGGAGTAAATGTTATGCAAGCAATATTTCTTTTCTCCTTTCTCAAAAGAAAATATGAGAAATAATAAAAAATATACAACGACGATTCTTTCGATGGAATATTCGAAATAAAACAAAAACGAAAATTGAATAATCAGACAAAAAATCATTAAATATATACTAACAACAATGGCGTCATTAATCCTTTTAATGACGAGTGAACGAATTTTAAACTCAGAAATAATGAACACTGCGACAATAAAATAGGAAAAGAGACTTCTCGCCAAACGAATGAAACTAAAATATATATTATGCATATATTTGTGCAGAGGACACATGAAAAGCGAAATCAACTTCCTTTTCATCGCACCTCAGATCAAATGTATTACGACCAATTTTCACATAGTGAGTTTCGTAGAATCAGTTACTGACGTGACATAGGCAAAGAATGTTGCTGTGACGTAGGCAAATAGTGATTTAATGTAAGCAAAGTGTTGCGACGTAACCAAAGACAGTTGTAATATAGGCAAAGTGTGATATATGGGATTATATATATATATATATATATATATATATATATATATATTGTTATACGTCATTTATGAAGACACAAATATTTAAGTAAATGGTCAGTTTCTAATAGAGAGTATTAACAAACTTTACCATCATGAACGCCCGAAAAATAGAAAATATTTATCCTCCGACAGGTAAATGTTAATACTGTTTATTATAAACAGAGCATTTACTTAAATATCTGTGTTTATATAAATAACGAATAATATACTAAAATAATTATCGGATCTGTCTACTTCGCAGTATATATATATATATATATATATATATATATATATATATATATATATATATATATATATATATATATATATATATAATGTAGTCCCAACAAGACAGTAAAATGGTAAAAGACATTTCTCGTCAAACGAGTGAATCTCAAAATATAAGTCATATATATATTTGCGCGGAGCACACATGAAAAGTGATATATATGATATGTATTTCAGTAGGCAAATGAAAAGTGATATATATATATATATGTATTTGAGTAGGTGGGCTCATAATGTATGGTTGTTTTTGTTTAGAGATGTTTGTTTTTGTTGTATGTGTATTGATGAAAGTATCATCAATCGGTTTTTACAGTTTTACAATTTAATTTTACAAGTATGTGGTATTTTTTGTGAATAGCTGTCTAATATTAGGTTGTTGCAAAAATAATGTCGGTTTTTGACGTATTTTTAACGTCAAAAACCGAAATTTTTTTTGCACCAACCTAATATTATTATGTTCGTTATACTGCTAATTAATGTGTTGTTTGATGCTACTCGTCTCCGATAGGTGGCATATGAGGCTGTGGCGTAACCTATTGAAGAGTTTCATGTTTGTAATTTTGATACAAAGATTCTCCGATTGGGAAAATAAATCCATGTCGAATGGCGGAGTTATGAAGGGGCTAGAATTTTGGTATATATTATTTTTAATAACCTTCATTTCCCACCACCCGAGGAGATGAAATGTTATTGCATCGAAACATTATATGGCGCTTTTATATATATGTTAGAAGGTAATATCCTATAATTATGAATTATCCCTCTACTATTATATTGAGTTGTATTTTTATGTTAATATTTTGAACGTTTGAATTTATATTTTATTCGTTCTCATTTCATATATATATATATATATATATATATATATATATATATATATAAAAGTGAACATAGAAGTGCCCTGACGATTGCATATAGCATGAAACAGACTGTCGCCTCTAAGTGATGACTTCTATGTTCACTTTTATATTTACACACGCTCTATCTCTGATATTGAGCACTTTATTCCATAAATATAGCACACCTTAAGACTATATTTCTTCATATATATATATATATATATATATATATATATATATATATATATATATATATATACTAAAAAAATTTCCAAATCAAATTATAGATTGGCAGTTTTGCTCGTTTTTCTTTTGTTTTGTATTTCTGTTTTTTTTTTTTATATTTTTATATTATAGGAGTTTTCTAATTTTGTGGATCGAAATCAATATTCAGTTGTAACTGATCTAGCGAAAAATGCTTGCTAATTACACAACGTCAAATGTCTTCTGTGTGTTTTTTTTTTATATTATGATAGTCGCTAGATATGACATTGTTGTAACCTAGGGAATGTTACTGAATAGTATAATCTAACGAAGTTTGGTAATGAACGATAATACTTAAGACAATAACAATACGTATAGGTCCCGCCAGTGGTGCGTAGTATAAGTAGTCAAGTGAATTCCACAATGAATGTCCAACTGCAGGATATTTACCAACCGCCTCGTCTGGGGATTTGACCAGTACAGCTAGAGATGAATCTCCAACTGCAGGATATCTACCAACCGTCTCACGCAGTCAGATGTAGCACAAGGCCGAATTTAATGTGGGGTATCCGAGCCCGTAGGCTCGGCTAAAATTTCCCTATAGAGACCGTATAAAACGTTGTCGAGTAGCTTTTTCCTGACACGAGACTCTGCCCTTCGACATAGCATCGTGTGGAGATCTTCGCTTTGAATAACACAGCTAAAGACGATTCTCCAACTGCAGACCAATATACAGTATTTACTACAGTATTTATGTTAATGAGGACATGCCCATTATCGTCCGTAGGTATGCTACAGCTGACATGCATTGCTATTAACAGATTCAGTGATAAAACTAATCATGGATCTGGATAGCATTTCCAAACAAAACGTAGTAAAATCACTAGCTAAAAATGTTTGGTGTTATTAAAAATTCATCGTGAATTCCAAGAACATGGGCAGCTTGGTAACGCACAAATTTACAGCGAACAGATTTTCTCTGTTGACTGACATATGAGAAAAGTATGTTGACTAGTGCATGAAATTGCAAATTCGACACATCAAATGAACCTAAAGTACGGTTAGCACATTATTCTGAAAGCTTCATTCTCTCCAGAAAATTTCTTGTTTCACTCAACAGAACGGGTCAGTGGTTTCAAATTTCCAATATCGCGAATATTATTCAATCTTATCCCAGTCGTAACCATTATTCCGTGATAGATTTAGCAATTCATAAATGAGGTTTTAACTTCTTAAAATCGGCCGTATTAACTAGTCAAACTAATCATCTACGTCAGCTTTTTCTGATATCCAAGAATGTAATTTCTTCTTTACTGATCGCTTTTTTTATGATTATTGTTTTCATGACTGCATTCACCGGCAACGTACAGGTTCCGCATGAGAAGTTTCCACTTTCACCTGCTCCCATCATCCATTCCCTATCGCCGTTTGTCTTTTCAAGAGTTGACTGCAGTTTAAAGGTAATCAGAGTAGAAGAAAGTACCGATGGCGTCAAATTGTTTAAGTTGGAACCCACCTTGCCAGGTAGTGACCCACACACTTTCAACACTTTTATCTCTGGCACGTATGGAATAGGACATACATAATATAATTATGACACTCTGACGGACTACTGGTGAATTAGGTTATAATTTCGAATGACATCTTTTGTGGCTTGTCGATCATGCACAGCCCTCTTCATCCGCTAGTTCAACCGTTGAGATCAGGAAAAATAAGACATTATTATCTAAAAAAAAATAAAAATACATACAATCTAAAAAATATTTCCTGGCTTTAAATATCCAACATGTGGTTGGAGATCTAAATTAAAAAGCGAGTAAAAAAATGATTGCTGGCGACACAAAGACTTCGCTCGTGTATTGAATCTAAATCCAGAGGAAAAAGATGGCCGCTCGCAAAGAGAACAATCAAGAGCAATATATTCTCGCAAATACGAGATTTTGCTGGTAACATATAAATTTCCGACCGTTTAAAATAGCATCAAAATCGCATTACTGATGGGGAAGAGTAAAATTGTTTTAGATCCTACGATCACCGCATAGTTGAGAGTGGGTTATCTGTGATTGTCGAATGGTATGAGCCCGTGAGATAGAGAAGAGAACAAGACGTTTATTGTTGCTATAACGAATCAAAGAAGCGAAGAGAAATACAGCGAAATTAATTATCTTACAAGTGGACAGAAGCTACGCCACAGATGGCTGATAACACTTAAAAATTAAATTCGAAAAAAATCACCAAAAAACAAATCATCTTTGCACTGATATTAATAATCATGGAATCAGATTATGTAAATACAGCATTAGATCGTTCCACAGTACCATTAAGTAAAAAAAATGTGCAGATTTTTATGTCTTCAGCTCCGATATCAGTGCGTCAATATGAAGCAATGATAGGCAACTTATAACCACGTGAGATGGATTATCTGAATTCAAAATAGATTGATCGTGGATACCAAACCAATGCAACATTTCTGAAATTGAAATCACTCGACATTAACTGTCACAACTACCTTGTGTACGGATCCTAAATTATCGCGAAATTGAGGTGTTTCCCCTAAAAGGTAAAAATATACCAATGGCGCCTACATCTACACTTAATGTATGATCTGTCAGACGCAAATCCAGTAGGTCAGTTCAACTTAAATTGGCTTTCACGAAAAAAAAAATGACCGAAAATCCACCTGATACTTTCTGTTACCTCCACGAGAACTGACACAGTGCTTCAGCTGAGGTTGTGATGTCATTACGATTGTGCCGTCATCTAACGAGTAGGTTCAACTTGATTCTGGCTGACAGAAGCTGGCCGGTTAAAGGTACTGGAAACTCGAGCAGTCACCAGAGATCGCCATCATGACGTCAGGTTGTGTGTTGGGCATCTTCCACAATTAAAGCGTATAAAACATACTTGAGGCTATCCATGTCTCAAGACAGATTAAATTCTTTGACTATTTCATCAATAGAAAATTATCTTCTAAAAGAAAGTGTGTGAAAAGATTTACAGATTTAAAGGCGAGAAAAGGTTTACAGATTTAAAGGCAAGAAAAGATTTACAGATTTAAAGGCAAGAAAAGGTTTACAGATTTAAAGGCAAGAAAAAATTTACAGATTTAAAGGCAAGAAAAATGTCTTAGGGAAGGTAATGAATGTTTTTTTAGCTTATACTAAATAGCATATTGTAATAAACTCCTTATTTTAATGGAGCCAAAGTTCAGTTTCCCGGGTGTGCCAGAAGCGTTTGCGTGTGGAGCAATATCACGGATTCCATGCACTCCAGTGTTTAAGAAGACACCATTCAAACTGATGTCGATTCAGTTAAGTTGTGGGGCACGTTGCGTTGATTTTTTCCGCTGGTTTACCTATTCACGTTATTGAGGCAGACCACTACAGTGTAATGCATCATGAAGATTAGGATCGGTACGATGATTACGTATCTCTCATCAGCATCCAGCTATTTAATCAAATTAATCCTCCTTTTCATCGGGTCAAGGTTTCCCAGGAGCTGCTTTGACGGTCCTTCTGGATTTGCCGCCAACTTCACAGGACTTGCACTCAAACAAGCATTTATGGAGCAGTAGCGAAGATCCTAGACACACGCAAGATATTGCATCTACAAATATTATTGAAGAGCGGGCAATTTAATTTAAATCAATTAACGTCACTCGAGCATCCTCCAGGCTGCTTGTTGAAAAAATACCAGTTTTATTGGGTGTATTTCACTGCTCTAGAGACTTACCTGCCAGGTACCTATAGAAACATTGGGATATAATTGAATGACTAGCTTGTATATTTCATTATATACTTTATTTAACTGTCACAACGTTTGGTCGTTGTGTCATCCAGCCTTCTTCAGATGTATATCGACCTAGGTAACTTATATGGAATATATATTTAAAGAAAGACAAATGTCAGAAACCGTACCTGTAGGAATCAAATTAGCATCAGTAAAAAATATGTCAGGCAGTAGCAGTAGTTGCAGCAATGGCAATAGCAGCCTAATCAGCAGTAAAGTTTAGGTTTGCAGTAATCCAGTTAGGTATGTCATAAAGGACAATACCTTCGTGAGTAAGAGTTGGATTGTAAATTTGTTAATCAACAACAGTCAAAATGACAATCCTGGGTTAGACAGTTTGTAATTGCACTCAGGGTAAACGGGCGAGCGATTAAATAATTACTTGATGATATCCCTAAATATAAGCAGTGGAACTAGAACAGTTTACGCCCTTAAATTAAATAAATAATTCAGTTCGGAATTCACTGTAGTTTACCCAGATCGATATCGATCGTGACCGCAAAACTCATGACCTATCAGGGTCTTAGGGGTACCAGATGGACTGCAGCCGCA
>OZ010595.1:23367781-23387781 GCA_963932145.1 Acanthosepion lycidas | reverse complement strand
TAAAATCTGCTCTGAGCCCTTCTTGAACGACGAAATCGACTTTATTAAGGATACCCTATGTAGTTTGGGTTATCCTCTTGATACTGTTAATTCGATTATCCACAGTAAAGTCGAAGAGTTCAGAAGTGTCGAGCTCCACACTGTTAAAAAAATGCCCAGTTTACCTCAGATTACCCTGGATTGGTACCAAATGTGAAACAATAGCTAAACAAATTTCATTCAATGTTCGTCGTTGTTTTTTCTTTGCTGAAGTTCGGATTATTTTTCAAACTCGGCCTATGTTTCGTTCTGCGTGTAAAGACGTTCTCCCTCCCCATAAAATTAATTCAATTATTTATAAATACGTTTGTAGTTTCGGAGCCGAGTACATAGGGAGAACAACTCAACGCTTAGACATGAGAATAAAACAACACGTTCCTATAAAAATTAGAAATCACACCTTGCCGTTGAATGGACTAGTCCCGAACAACTTTAGTTCCGCCATATGCGAACACCTATTAAAGAACAGAGATTGTGTAGCCAAATTTAGTGTTGACTGGTTCAGTCTGAAGTCGGATGTCCGGCTGACCGGCTGATCGGTTGATCGGTTGAACTCTCTGCCTTCGGGCGGGGAGAAACCCGAAGGAGTCTACGCCGAAGGGCGGAGTCTCTTTCGGGGAGGTAAACCGACCCTGAACCCGTTTATACGGGTTCAAAAGGGCATATTTTTGGCCGAGCCCACGGGCTCGGAGATCCCACATTAAACCGGCCTTGTGCCACATGATGCCCTCGTGGGGGGGTGACTAAATACTAGTGCTGACTGGTTCAGTCTGAAGTCGGACGACCGGCTGACCGACTTATCGGTTGATCGGTTGAACTCTCTGCCTTCGGGCGGGGATGATCCCGAAAGAGTATACGCCGAAGGGCGGAGTCTCTTTCGGGTAGGTAAACCGACCCTGACCCCGTTTATGCGGTTCAAAGGGCATATTTTTGGCCGAACCCACGGGCGCGGAGATCTCACGTTAAACCGGCCTTGTGCCACATGATGGGGAGTGACTAAATACTAGTGTTGACTGGTTCACCCTGTTGTCCCGGTCGCACTCTTTATTTCATCTAAAGGTTCTGGAGGCACTTTACATCGGGTCCCTTAAGCCTTCTTTGTGTAAACAACGTGAGTGTCTGTTGGGGCTCGCTGTCATCTGTCTCTAGTTCCTTTGGTGTTTTTTTTGTTTGCATTTTTCTTTTTCTCCTCCCACAACTTCCTTTTATTGTACATTTTTCTGTGTTAATTTTAAATCAAATCGCCCGTTGAAGCCTGAAGAGCGGGAGCGAAACCGGTTGCTTCGCCCGTTTTTAATATATCTCGTAATATTAAATTTTATACTTTTATTTCGATCATTAAATTTTGTGCCTACAAAAATATGTTTATATATATATATATATATATATATATATATATATATATATATATATATATATATATATACTTTAGCCACCATCGTAAAATTTTATTTCTCATCCTAAAAGTGTTATTTTCAATGAAACATGATAACCACATCAATGGTTTGATTTATTATACTAAATACAAACCTACCTGAGATACATTACATACAAATTAAATCAAAAAGACGACAAAAACTTCTTAAACCATTGATTCATCCAAATGATCCCATTTGGCCGCTGTCACTGCTTTACAGTTTTTCGGCATTTTTTCTACCAAAACAGAAGGTAGACTGAATATAGATCTGTCCATCTTCCCTGGAAGAGTTGCCAGAGATGAGCTGCACTTGTGTGTTGTTTAGCACAGACTTTTTGTTCAAGTTCAACCCCAACCAGTTCAATGTTATTTAAGTCCACTTATTGCCCTGACAAATATCAGTCGAAGGACGTTCTGTTCTCATTTGCTTTTAATGTATCTCTGGCCGAGTTTACTATTGGGTTTTGGCTCCTTATCTTGCATGAATACAAATCCTTGTCCAACTAGCTGAGTTCCAGATGGGATCGCGTGATGCTTCATTATACTGTGATAACCGGTTCTATTGAATTTACACTGGACCTGGTGCAAATCCCTGAAATTACAGCTTGCAACAGCACCCCATACCACAAAAAAACCCACCTCCATGTTTTAAGGTTTGTGTGATACGTGAGGTTGCAGCTCTTTCAGCAAAGCCTCACTGCACATAAATCCTTCTATTTGACATAAATATTTCGAACTTTGATTCGACAGGCCAAATGGTTTTATTTCACTGCTCTATTCTCTAGTCTTTGTGCGCCGTGTCCCACTGGAGAATTTTGACATTGTTTTGATTCTTCAACAATGGTTTCTGGACAGCAATTCTAGCAAATATGTCAACTTCTCAGAGTCTTCTCCTCACAGTGGATATTGATATATATTTTGTACGACGTTGGATCAGTTGTGCAGTGATGTTTGGAGCTGTCAGCATTCTGTCACACATGCGGATGACACCGTTGAAATTATCCTCAGCTCTTGTTGTTGGTTTTGGTCTACCAGCCCTACTATTGGCCTTGTTTTGTACCGTTGTCTCTCCTAACAGTGCAATACACTGTATTTCTGGGATTTAAAAAATAATTCTCTGCTTGAATATCCTTCTTTATTTTTTCTAAAGTAGGTGTTTTAAGAATTTTGTTGTAAAAAAGTTTTGACTCGGAAGAAAGTTGTAAATTTTAGAAGATTTGTGCGATAAATAGGCTTGCACCTGTTTCACCAACACTTCACTGCATGTAAATCTTCCTATTTGACCCAAAGATTTCGAAGTTTGATTCGACAGGCTAAAGGATTTTATTCCACTGCTATATTCTTTAGTCTTTGTGCACCTTGGCCGACTGGAGGATTTTGACATTTTTTTTTATTCCTCAGCAATGGTTTTTTGACAGCTTCACAGAGTCTTCTCCTCACAGTCGATGTTGTTAAATTTTACGACATTGCTTCAGATGTGTAGTGATATTTGGAGCAGTCCGCTTTTTGTCTTGCAAGCTGGTGACTCTGATTAAATTATCCTCTCCTCTTGTTGTTGCTTTCCTCTACCAGCCCTAATTTTGGTCTTGTTTTATACCGTTCCTGTTGTCTCCGAACAGTATAATGCACGGTATTTATGGGATTTAAAAAAAAAAATTCTATTTGAATAGCTTTCTTTTTTTTCTAAAGTAATGATCTCTTGTCTTTGTTCAAGTGTGTTGGGCATTTTGTTGTAAAAAAAGTTTTTATCCGGAAAAAAGATGCAAAATTTAGGCTTTAATTTAAACAAAAAAAAATAACAAATTTCACTACGGGTAAGGTACATTGGTAGCATAGGCAAAACAGGTACTATCTAGCAAGTAGTATTAGGTTGGTGCATAATGTCGTTTTATCACATAGTAATATATGTGAGAAAACCACATTATTTTTGCACCGACCTAATAATTCAACACAATATAATCTAATGTGAAGTCAAGTGGTGACATAATGTACTTTTTTGAAAACGTTTATATTCATGCTCAGTACTAAAAAAAAGTCAATTTTTCAAAAGATATCTGGCTACACTAAGAGGAAAGTTACTGAGGAAGATATGTATTTAGTATAATAAATAAAACCTTTTTGGTGTTTAACTTGTTTCATTAAAAATAACTCTTTTAGGATGAGAAATAATCATTTATGAGTGTGGCCAAATACTTTTGACTGGTAGTACATACACACTCGCTCACTCACACACACAACACACACTCACTCACACACACACACACACACACACACACATATATATATATATATATATATATATATAGTTGAATATATGTCAGTTTCTGATCTGACCTTCTGTTTCACGCTTATGCGTTCCTCAGACAGGAACCGCATTTATATAAATCATATATATCCAACCCTGCAAATAACCTCTTATCACTAGAACCTCGTTTTGCTATCAACGAGCAGATTGGGACTCGTTCTGGGATTTCCTTCGCGATGTTTCCTGTGATGTTGTATTTACGCTCCTCGTTCAATAATGTGCTTCCGAGGTCTCCACCTGGGTAAAAGCTGGAATGGATTCTTTCATCCCTTCAAGTAAATGTATGGTCAAATCGCGCTCCTCCTCTTGGTTCTCCACTGCTCGCTCAGCTGCCATTGCCCTAAAGAAATCACTTCTTCCACCCATATCGTAGCGACATGTCTGACTGCAACAGACGTCTCTTTGTCTCTTCCCGTAACGAGTGTAACCGTGTCCTCAATGAAGTCACATCTCGCAAATTCGGCTCCAAGGATTATTGGCAAAATATATAACAAACCCTCTATACTTCCTTTGTTCAACAAGTTTGAGGTTCGGACCTCTTCTGCCGGCAAGGCTGATTGCTTTGAACTGAAAATCTCATTCAATTCAACGCTCGACTCTTCCGCTCTACCCACACCCGATTTCCCTCTTAGAACTGAGGCTCTATTGAGCGAGTTGCACATAACCCAGTCAAAGGTATTGGGCATTATCTCTAAATGAGACCCCCACAAGGCAAGTGATGGAGACGGCATATCAGCGATTGTCCTGAAGAAATGTGCGCCTGATCTGGCCTCTGCCATCTCCAAATTATATAACTAATGTCTCAATAAATCTTGTTTTCCAAACCGTTGGAACCAAACTAGTAAAACTTCCCCTTCATAGACCAGACCAAAAACTATCACCAGTTATATATATATTGTTTTTTTGGCGATTGTGGCTCTCCACATTTTCTAGTATTTTCTTCTCTTAATAAATTTTGCCTTTTGGTATCACACCTAAATATTCCATTGTCAGCTTTTTACTCAAACTCACCAGATATCTTACATGTTGATTTCCTGTTGTTTTTTGGCGGTTGTGGCTCTCCACATTTTCCAGTCTTTTCTTCTCTTAATAAATTTTGCTTTTTGGTTTCACACCTAAATATTCCACTGTCAGGTTTTTACTCAAACTCGCCAGATATCTTATATGTTGATTTCCTGTTGTTTTCGTCCGAACTATACGATTAGTATCCAATTTCCCAAGACCTTTTTTCTTATTATTTCCAAAAGAAATTCCGTCTCTTCCTCATGTTATACCTAAGGGTCCGTTTTGTCTCCATTTTCTCAACATCTTCATCGGTGCTCACACATTCATTTCCATTTATGCTCAGAATCCTTCTGTTCAACAATAATTCATATCTCTTTTTTATCTGTGAAATATTAGGTTGTTGCAAAAATAATGTCGTTTTCTCACATAAAGTTGAACGTCAAAAAACGACATTATTTTTGAACCAACCTAGTAGTTGCCCATTATTCCCTGGCATCTAGGACGAATGATACGACATATTCGCTGCCATATAGAAAGAATGATCCGACAATAAACTTTTTTTTTCTGATTCTTAATACTCTGCTTAAATTCTGGAAACCATCTTTCGACATCCCAATGCACACCAGGCTTTCAGAGCCGCACTTTCCGTCCGCTGTTAAAGTATTCCCCAGATATTTAAATTGATTTACTTCTTTGATTTGATATATGCAATATTTAAATTGCATGTTTGTCTCTTCAATTTGCTAACAACCAGTATTCTCCCTTTTCGCAACTGATGTTTTGTCCTTCTTTCTCGCATTCCTTCACTCCCTCCTGCAGGGTTTCTTGTAGTCATCTTTCTGCGTCTGTTATCAACACTGTGTCAACAGCAATAAATCCTGGTAGGACGTAATTCTCTGAGGGTCGCCTCCCTTTATAGTTTGAATGAGTCCGGCAAGAAATCACATCCTTGTCTTATTAATCTCTCCATTTTTACTTGTTGACTGAATTCATTTTCACTACGTAAGCAGCTGGATTTCTTCTAGTATAGGTCCTGGATTATTCTAATATCTGTCACAAATATATCATGGTTACCCGTCGAAGAAAACGCTACTAAGGAGAACCCCTTCAATGCTGGAAAGATCAATAAAAGTTTATGGAGCGAAGATCGAAATGAGCAGTAATGTAGTCAAACACTAAATGACTGAGTGGGAGGATACACGCATCCTTCCGCTTGCTAAATTAATCGTTTGAAAATAAATATTAAACGTTTTTCAACCAAAACGCCGGGTTCCAGCTGACAATGAAGAGCAAGTAAGCAAAGTTTCTAGACCATGAGAGCGAGTAAAGAAAAAAGATGGCAACATACGACAACAGGTAACGGCAGCTGGGCTTAAAAGGAATTTCTTCACTCATTCATCCGTCTTTCTCACAAAGCTACGTGACACTTACACTTTCCTACTCAATTTCTACCTTGACTTTTTCTCTTGTACATACACGCGAAGAAATCACATTTCTTTTCCTCCTAACAAACAATTACAAACAATGACTGAAATAACTTTAAAACTCATAGACGGTAAAAAATTAGTTGTTAAAAAAAAAAATTAAAAGTATTTTATATTTTCTATAGTGAAAAAAACTTTCTAGACTTTTGCATTGTTGTAGGTTGAAAAAAATCAGAAACAATTTGAGAAGCCTGTTTTCTAAAAAAACTGAACGTAGCTCTTGCCAGACATACCATAATTCTAATAAACAATTTCAATAGTAAATATTTACGGTAGCCAGGAAAAAGTATCTCACAAACAATATTGTGGGCTTACTGTGTGCTCAGGTAAGAATATGGAACAAGAGAACAATCAAAATAAGACAAAAAATAATGTATGTATTAGAAAAAGAATGGCATATGACGAAAGGAAAAAAATAACATGAATCTACCTATAATAAGATTGGTTTTCATATATATATATATATATATATATATATATATATATATATATATATATATATATATCACAAAAATTCAAAACTAAAAATATTTTATATTTTACATATTGAAAAAAAAATCCGCAACATTTTGAGAAACCTGTTTTCTTAAAAATGTTTCAAAAGAAATATTTTATATATTTCAACCGAAAGTAGCTCTCGTTGCTCGAACTATTTCCTTATAAGGGAAAGGAGACTATTGACACCGCCTGTCGTTCTAATCAGCGTCATCATTAAGTTATTTCTGTATCTTCTCTCAGCAGTCTACTTATATATATGTGAGAACATGTTTCGAAGAATTGCATGCCCAATAACGTGAGTGAACAATGCATATTATTTTGTACTTACAGCTAAATTAAACGAACTGATTATTAGCTAGGTATCTCATTTCTTTTTCTCGCGAATGTAATGAGTTAATTTTATTCTTATTATCTTCGTCACTAGAATCATCGGCTGCATATGTATTTCTAAATTGCGTTCTCTCTTCATTTCTTTCGTGACAGTAAAATGCTGAACCTGTAACATAGCATCAAGAATGGGGAGTAAAAAACATTAACACTAATTACAGAGTTTAGTTTTAACGATTATATTCACGCAAGAAAACAAAGTAATTTCTATCAACGTATTACATCTAATAATTTCTACTCATAATTACTAAAAAAATACTTTATAATTGTTGAAATATAAACATATATCGTTGAACCGACTGCTATTATTTCTCGATTTACAGTCACTCTTTAGGACTTATATGATAATGGTTCTTAACAACATCCTATCCTTTGGACCTGTTAATAACTATTGTACAATAAAGCAAGGATGTATTGAGATCGGGGGAAAAAATTAATTGTTCTCTAAAGTATTACGTTGTATACTGAGAAGCGGAATATATATATATATATATATATATATATATATATATATATATATATATATATATATATATATATATATATATATACATATTTATTAAAGACATTTCTTATGTTTAACGTTCTTTTTTTTTCTCTGTCCATTTCGTAATATATATATATATATATATATATATATATATATATATATATATATATATATATATATATATATATATATATATATCTTCAACTACAGATAAAATGTATCGTTGGCACTTTTTTAACTATAAATATGTGCTGTTGGTATGTTTACTATAGATATGTATTGTTGGTAATTTTGACTATAAATATTTGTTTTCAGTAATTTTTACTATATGTATTATGAAATTTTTTTACTATACATGTATAGTGTTATTAATTTTGACTATAAATATTTATTGTCGTCAATTTTTACTATACATATGTATTGTGGGTAATTTTGTTATAAATATGAATTATCGGCAGTTTTTACTATAAATGTTGTAAAATTGTTGGTATGTTTATTATAAAAATATTTTTCTGGTGTTCTTAGTATAAATATGTATTTGTATACTTTCATAGTATTTTGATTTTCTTTGGGCGTGCACTATTTGCTCGTTGCTGGGACGCTTATAGGTGCTACCTACCGTATGGGGCAGGATGGACCTAGAAAGAACAAGAGATTCTTCCACGCTCCTCAAACGTTGAATCTACCGATCAGAGACCTGCCTGCCGAATGTACTTTATCATTATACCCACGACTGTACATCCATCTACACAAAATGAATAAACCATATGCGTCAGCGAAATGGCGTTTGTATTCCTCAATATATTTGCTAACTATGCTTACAATACATGCCTCAATAGATATTTCCTCCATGTATCTACATATTTACTTCTTCTATATGTCGTGTCTCTTCAGGAAAAATGCGATCATGTCTCTTCCCTATCTCCTTTTATATTTAGCCCTTAGTTGTCTCTTTGCCAAGATTTCTTCCCATAGTTCCAACATCAATTTAATCAACTTCGTCAGGTGGCTGGCCCACAGCATACTTCTGTTATTTTTAACATCAGTATATATTATGATTTCTTCAAGATCTTCTTCCGTAATATGTATTCAAGTAATTTGTTAACTTTTTTTCTGATTCTAAGTGTCGTTTATGTTATATTATATAGCCTGCTTTCACCAGTACATACATGATTCTGTTGTATATATATATATATATATATATATATATATATATATATATATATATATATATATATATATATATATATATATATATATATATATATATTAAACAACGACAAAAATAATATGTCGAGGTTTTAACTTTAAAAATTAGGAGAACAGTTGTTTTCGCTCCCTTGGTTTCAAACCTACGGTATCCTCTGGCAACTGCACCTTTCACCATGCCACATAAGCAGTACAACTCAGGGAGTTTCTGCGACCACATCAACCCCTATATCTGGTCACCTATCTTCCCAGACTACACCCCCCTTGAATATTATCTGTGGGGCGCATTTAAGCGGGAGATCATCGAAACTCCTTGTAACAGCAAAGATGAAGTGAAGTCCAGGATCATGGCAGCATTCACCAATTGAACGAGGCCCACAAGAGTTGCACGAAATTCGGAAGTCATCTGGCGGCTTTGGATGAAGCCAATGCCGACTTTATTGAATAAATTTATTCTATATTATTTATATATATTTTTGTGCAATTTTGATAAATATTACGTTGGTGCAAAAATAATGTCGTTTTTTCACATATGTTACTATGTGAGAAAACGACATTATTTTGCACCAACCTAATATATCTGTCAGAATATGTCAGTGTTATTTTAATTTTACGTAATTTAGACGACAAATTATTCAAAGCAGCCTAGTCTGAGATTCCGTTAAATATATACATTTGTTACCAGAGCTGAATTCCTTACAATAGGAAAGGATACGTGGTGATAATCCAATAACATTCACAATTGAAGAAAAATGGACGTTTGCAATTTGAATCAGAAAGATACATTTCACATTCCTAGGGCTCATCATTAGGTAAAAACACTTATATTGTGTAACTGACAGGGCATGTGAATCATGCAGCGGAACTATAGTGTTAGGAGTTACAAAGTATGAGAAGTTGTGGAGTTATGATCGTCTATGTCCGGAAGATATCAAAGAAAAATACCAGATACCATATTTATACTCTAAATGATAAACGCTAATGCTAGACTCCAAAAGTATTTGAAATTTCGGGGGCTGCACATTGAAACATTTTCAGTATTCAGGCACGTTATTTTATGATTATAACAATGTTAAAATAATCTTTTTGCTATATAAGAACGCGGTTATAAAAGAGAATTTTGTAAAATAAATCTTAAAAAATAAAATAACCTCAGCAAATTAACCAACGATAAAATATTTCGGAAAACTAGACACATCTGAACTATCGTAATTGAAATATCTGAATAAAATCTACAGATGTAGCCCCACTCACGTAGATTATTCGTTATGTTTCTATCAGGGAACATTAAGCTTTAAAAAAATACCTCAACATATTTGCGTGTTCAAGTACTGATTTAACTTTGTTCTAAGAGTGACTGCTTTGGGCATGCGAATCTGCACATTTGCTAGGTGAATAAGTATTAATCATGCGACCAGACATGAATATATGATGTTTATTCCATTGAACCAATTAAAAAACTCTTCTTCACTTGGTGAAACTACGCAACTATTATGTGACTTCATTTCTCCTTGGAGCTGTATTTCATTATTTCTTATTGATATGGTTTAAATAACGATCGTCGACTGGCTATCTGCAAGACAAGGTAGCAGACAATATTACGAGAAAATTATTGCTACTAAAAATAACTACCAATGCTTCAACTAGTACCATAATTAATATCACGGATTCAAAATGAATGTAAAATTTATTTCTCAGGTAAACTTTAAATCTGTCTGCGATTATAATGTTCTAACTTCTAATATGAATAGAAATATTATTGTTATCAATAACAATGATGTTATTATTATCAATAATAATGATGTTATTATTATCAATAATAATGACGTTATTATTATCAATAATAATGATGTTATTATTATCAATAATAATGATGTTATTATTATCAATAATAATGATGTTATTATTATCAATAATAATGATACAGTATTTGTTTTTAACGGTCGAATCATCATTGGAGAGACGACGAAATGCGTTACGTAGTGAAATATTAAGATTGTTCCAGGCTTTGTTACTATTAGGTTGGTGCAAAAATAGTGTCGTTTTTTGACGTATTTTTTTTAACGTCAAAAACGACGTTATTTTTGCACCCATCTAATATTTAATTTTACGTCCTCATTTCTCGCTGTATGACAGGGAACGAAAATTTCTAGTACAGAGCGAAAGCGTCCGTTTCGAACTTCCTCTGGATAGCAGGGTGGATTTTATTGACCCATTTATAACAGATTCCATGCCTATCTTCATTGTCGTCGGTTGAAATTCTTGTAGCATTATCGCCATTAAATTTTTTTCGAAAAATATATTCCTTCAGTTTGTGACAATTTATTAATTTTTTTTATTTTTCAATACTTGCACAAAATGTCAATCCAAACAATAAAACAGAACTCTCATCTTCAAGTTTCAATTTTGATAAATTTATTTACAGCTTTATTTTCCAGTGTTTACAAAATTTGATGTAAGCATTGATAATGAAATTGTACTTTTGTAATGGCTTAGGTTTATGTAGAGATCTGATAATTCCTTTTTTATTCTTTACTGAGCATATATATATTTCGTTTCAGAATTTGCGGCGGAGGTTTCTGATGTAAGCTATCATATTTTTTGTTAGGTATTTTAGCAATGACAACTTTCCGAGTAAGTGATAAGGATTTAGTTGAGTCTGTTATACATGTTGGCATTTTATGAATTTTTAATTTTTAGAAGGGAACAAATCTATTATATTCAAGACAAAATTGACAATCTGTCTTCATTTTGGATTGGTAAACATTTCTGAGAAATCTTATGACTAATTCAAAAGCTTATGTTAGGGAAAATAGTCTACAATCCGACAGCCTTACTTTAAGATCGGATATGTGTATATGTTGTATAGTAGGAGTTATGGCAGCTTGTAATGAGTCGATTGAAGTTGTTTGTACAGTTATTGGAGATTATCATCATCATTATTATTATTATTATTATTATTATTATTATTATTAAAAATAAGTATAAATGCTTCCGTGATGTTTAATATTCTTCTTTACTTTTTCTGTCTGTTATCACTGTTTCCTGTCCCATGTAGCTCGTAACATTTTTTGTCATTTTGCTTGCTTCATATTACGTAAGGCAAAATTAAAATATAAACTTTCTTTTTCTTTGTGATTAAAAAGGTTATAATTTTAAATGATTATTATTAATAGTAGTAGTAGCAGCAGCAATAAATTAACCAATATTATTATCATTATTATTATTATTAGTAGTAGTATAAATAAGTATAAATGCTTCCGTTAAATTTAATATTCTTCTTTACACTGTGTCCCTTCAGGATCTTGGCGATCATGCCTCTGCGGTGTTTACTGCCGCATGCAGCTCGTAATATTTTTTTTACTTTTTGCCTGCTTCATATTGCGTGTTGCAAAATCGAAATATAAAGGTTATAATTTTAAATGATTATTATTAATTGTAGTAATAGTAGTAGTGGCAGCTGTAACACCTTTAAAAAATACGTCGTAAAACGATATTATTTTTGCACCAACGTAATATTAGTATTTGCGGTAGTAGTAGTACTAGCAAACTGTGTTTTGTATTTATTAGTGATTTTCATCATGCTATTTATTTTTGGTTTTTTAAATAATCCCCCCTCCCTCAAGGTAATAAAGCCACTAAAACGCAATAGGTTACTGAGTGTTAAAGAATATGGGAAGAATAAATGCCATTAAATAGAGAGAAGAAAACAAAAGAATTAAGTTGATAACAATTGTCACGACATTTCAATTTTTAAAGTTCAACCTTCTCTAGGAATCAAGACTCCGGAAGAAAGCTACACAAGCGTGAATTGTGATCGACGAAACCGTTAACATAAAACTTAGGGTTACATCTAGGAATTTCAACTGTAAAATGATGAGACCTCTTTATAG
Source organism: Acanthosepion lycidas (assembly GCA_963932145.1). NCBI lineage: Eukaryota > Metazoa > Mollusca > Cephalopoda > Sepiida > Sepiidae > Acanthosepion > Acanthosepion lycidas. Next base: position 23,375,054 of record OZ010595.1, on the reverse strand, counting down.
TCTTGTAGTGTCGTAAACTTATAATATCGATGTAGCATAATGAAAGTACATCAGAACAAATATCATGAAAATATTTATAGAAAAGGCAGTGGGGAGATATATTTTAAAAGGGCACTAAAATCCCGGAGGGAGAGGAGACAGATGGGTTAATGTTACACCAATTTCTGAGCGTTTTCAGAATAACGCCAAACTCAAACACCGTGTGTGGAATGTCGCCGGCAGAACTGATATTCGCCAAGACGATTAAGTCGGTATTAAGAAATTACTACGAGAACGGAAAGCGAGAACATCAAGGAACCAAAATAATAAAAAATACATATTTAAAACCTGGTGATGAAGTTTCTTCTAAAATGTAACTTGATGGAGAAAAAGAATTCTGAGAAGACGACATGATAAAAAACCGGATTGGGAAAATGACACACATGGTCCAGGGACAAATGTAGTGAAACTTTAACCAGTCAAATGAAGAATCACTGATTTAGTCCACGAAAAGAGGTACCGATGGAAATATTGCATGACATGTTTGACGTACACACGTACACCAGGAATTAGTGAACCAAAGAGATACAGTAAAAGAAAAAGAACAGTAACGGAGCATTTGAAAAGTGAACCCAAACTGAACAGATATAAACTCCAGTGATTTCATTTCAAAAAGGGGAGGTGTCTGATAGAAAGAAAATGAGCAACTAACGACACTGAGGTTCGAGCGTGGCACTCTAGACATTGATTTTCCGCCAGATGTATTAGGTTGGGGCAAAAATAATGACGTAATAATGTCGTTTTTTGACGTTAAAAATACGTCAAAAAGCGACATTATTACGTCATTATTTTTGCACCAACCTTATATATATATATATATATATATATATATATATAACATCATCCACAGACAGACTGTTTCGCTGCTCATCAGTGTGGCTAGACATCCGGTTGCCTCTAGCTCGGATCGAAACCCGACTGAATTGTTATCAGCCGGAGATTCTACCACAGTCGGCGCACGGTATCCAGCCACCAACCAGGGGTGATTTCACGGTTTCGGTGGCTAAGGCGGGACCGCCACTCCAGGCGCCACCAGCAGCATTTGCCACCAGGCAGGGTATATATAATAAAAAAAAAAACTAATTGATCGTTCCTCTTTGTAAATTGCTAATGTAATAAATAAACGATTGTACCTCTTTGCAGCTTCTGTCCGTAATGAAAGTTCCTGAACGCGTTAGCCATTATTGATGCGCTCGTAAAAATCGTTATAAACGACTACGAAAATGTTTTACCTGCGCATGTTAGGTCGTGAGGTTGCGCGCATAATAATTCAGTAATGTCTGTTCTGACCGCAATTTTCCTTCCTGGATTTGTTGTCGATTTGGACGTTTTTCGTCTTTTTCATTACTGGTTCAAATCACTCAAAGCAAACATCGTATATTGTTCTACAAAAGGAACTGATTTGTTGCCCTATGTGACCCTTAAGATTGTTATTAAGGATAAAAGAAAGCTCTTTGTCAAGATTTGTCCAAACAGCCTTCTGGTTACATTTGGGCCACTGTATTCTTGGTTTACTTAGGATTTCTCCAGGGTGCTGTCGCTCAACGATGGAATCCTGAACGCTGTGGGTGTATTCCAGATTCATAATCCCATCACTCGATTTACATTCTCCGATAGGAGAATTACGTTGTTTGCACCAGCGTGCCTTATGAATACTTAAACCGCGTAAACCGTTAAATCTTCTGCCGCAATCATACGTTGTAGCCGGGTCCATATACAGGTCGTTTCCATTAAAATCAGTCTGATGGGTGATTTATTCTCCCTTCCCGCTACAGTCACCCAGAGAGCATTCTACGTCTCTTGTATTCTTCATGCTTTAATGTAGATTCTTGTCTTTCCAAGATGTCACTCCACCTTTCTGGAAGGTCACTTCGTCTTTCCGAAGTGTCATCTTGCTTTCTAGAGAGTCTTGGTATATATATATATAAGCCTAGATGCCAGATTAGTATCAATGATACTGCTGATTCTTCTTTGGATTTGATCAAGTATCTCTAAATATATAGCAGGAATACCAGATCATATATGTAAACAATATTCAGCACATGGAAAAAAGACTTATAAAATATAAAATTCTGGACAGAAAAACCGTTTAGCACGAAACATTGAACCAAATTTTCTAGGAGCAGGCCGAGCACTTGATTCAATATAATTCGATTTCATGTCAGCGAAAAATATTAGACCGAGAAGGCTCAACAACACACTTGCCTGGAAGTGAGCCATGCTGGTGGAAGGTAAAAATGGTTTTCAGACGATTAAAGTGAATAGTATCGTTTTAAAAGTGTTAAATTAGCAAGCCATTACTTGCTCCAGTAAACAACTGTTTCTTGCACAGTGAGTAAGAAATTTTGCTCAAAAACTTATATAACCTTAACTGATATATTTCTAAAAGTTTTATCTTCATTTTTATCCCTTATATTATTTCTTATAGCTTACATATACATTTTCGATTTATAAGATTCGTCCCGAGCTGGCATACGCTTAACGATACATTTAGAATATCTAATAATATGTTACTCCACCACGCATTCAATCGCATTTACTTTGCTTGTTTAAACAGAGATTAACTTTCCTTCTATAATTGGCTGCGGGGTACCTGTGAAGCGGAAGAATTGCACAGTGAGTAAAGATTAATCACACAACCAGAAATAAAAATAGATTGTTTATGTGACCGAACAAATTAAAACATCTTTACTACGTTTACCTACAAAAGCCGCTTTTACAATATAACGGAAACTGAAACGATTGTGCTAACTGCATCCAAAACGAATTAAATGACAATTCTTTCATAAAGAACTACCTGAACTAGAAGAAAAAAAATGAGATATTCTAAAGATCTAAAGAAAAACATGTAATATTAAACATAGACAAACCATTTGTTTTTATTCAAAAGAATATAAAAAAAGTAGGAGTTCTATTGGAAAGTATTTAAAAGGGAAACAGAAGCCGTCCTATAGACGAGAAAACAATTGAGGATCAGTCCCTGAAAAAAATAAATTCAAATGGAAAGTAAATGCAACAAAGTGAAAAGAAACCGGAAACATGCTTCTGTAAATAGATGAAAAAAAAAACAACACTAGCGTTCACCGGAAGAAAATAAAAGAAGTAAGCTTTATAAAAAAAACAAAACAAAAAAAAAACACCAGAAACTCGCCCTCGAAAAAGAAAGCCATTTAATCTTGCATTGAATAAAAAAAAGCAATCCAGGGTTTAAATGGATGAGATAAAATAATTTTTATTTTATCCAATCCTTTTCTTTTTATAACTTTGCTTTGTAAATTGTTACCACATTTGGACTCATGTTACTATATAATATTTAGAGATTCTTGATAAAATCCAAAGAACCTGCTATGTTATTAATCGTGACCTGGCATCTCACTTTTAGTCACTTTCCCACCGCCGTAATGCAGCGTCCCTGTGTCTCTTCTATAAATAATTTCGTAGTCATTACTTTTTCTTCATTGGTACCTAAAATTTATGAATTTAAGCATAGCAATAGATTGACGACAAGAACATCATTTAAGAGTTGAAATGGCCAGATGCTAAAGTTTTCTTCTTTCGCACTTCTCAATTTTTCAATTTTATTCTGGTTTCTTGCTTTCTGGTCTAGTTTTATTTTTAAAATTTAAATGCAATGTCAAAATGTCAAATATTATCTTCTGTCTTCGTAATTTAAGTACTTTGCAAGTTGGAAAATTATTAACGGGACTAGAACTTTCAAAACTTGGGATGACCCACGTCCTTTGTGCCTCCATAAGAAACTACACATTATTAAGCTTCTAAACAATAAAAACCTATTAAACAACAGACATGAATTAACGGTTTTCTGCCGACACTACCAAACTTACGCTTTGAATAACTAGCTAAAAACACGCATACAATAAAATAGATTTTAAAACCTATACCCCATATACATAGTTTTAATACCCTACAAAAAAGATAACCCTTTATGAAGTCGTCAAAAAACAAACGTTACGACTTTTTTATATACATAAATCCCTTTCATAAAGAGATGTAATAAAAGAATAAAATAAAAAAAATAAAAAAATTCTCCATAGACGCTCAAGCCAGACTATGCGAAAAATTCCTCCGTTGTTAATTTGCCACCCCCACCTTACCCTGACCCGGCATCTATGAAAGTAACTCTATACTGATACAAATTATTAACACCCCACCCCTGACTATTCTAAACAACCCGCCCTTGATGTTACCATGGACATTTTGATTTCAATTCTGAATATACTATTAAAACTCGTAAATTTCAGAAATAAGTTATTCCAAAAAAAATTTCGCTTGAAGATGGAACAGAGCCTACTTTAACTCAAGTTAATTCAAATATTATTTTGAAGTTTTCGGCTGTTGTTTTGAAACATGAGACCTCTTATGTAGCGAGTTGGAATCATATTTTTAAATAAATAATTATATCTATATATATATGTATATATGTATATATATATGTATATATATATATATATATATATGTATATATATATGTATATATCTCTCTATATGTATATATATATATGTATATATAATTATATATGTATATATATATATATCTATATATATATGTGTATATATATGTATGTATATAGCTATCTATCTATCTATCGATATATATCTATATCTATCTATCTATATATCTATATCTATCTATCTATATATCTATATCTATCTATCTGTCTATCTATATATCTATATCTATATCTATCTATATATCTATATATACATACATACATATATATATATATATATATATATATATATATATATATATATAATGTAGTGGTACTGACGCAGGGAAAGTAGTAGGCACTCAACTGTATCATAATTTTCTTTTGCGTAGTCGTTATTCCGTAATGAACATTGTCATGTATGCGTCTATATAATTTTGCTACTTTGCGTTGTTGAAGGAACCACTATGACTCCATTATAAATTACAGCCTTTTCTCCAGTCAAATTGTTTTTAATTTCTTTAAAACGGCTTTCTGTCCTTGAGCAATTATTCCATTTACTATTTTTGTCTTGAACAAAATTCCCTTCAATATGGGATTCCGCTTCTCTTCAGCTAATATATCTATTGACAAAATATCACTTTCGAACCAGTGTAAGAATGTGTCTTCGAATTTTTCCTCTTCTTTCTCCCTTTGAGAACGAAGGAATCCCAATCTTGACAAAGCGTCTTCCTGCGGAATGATATTGCCTTTCATGTACTCAATATCAAATTCAAACGCCATTAACATTAAGGCCCATTTTAGAATTCTAGAAGACGTTACTTAAGGAAATTCCATCCTAGAATTAAATATGAATTCGGAAAGTCTGTGGACGCACCTTAAAACTGATGAACACTATTTCTGGTTCATATAATGGCCAAGACTTATTTCTCAATATTTAAGTAAATCAATTCGGCTTTTGATATTTTTCTTCTATGATACATAATAGGATGACAGTCCTGAGCAAATATTCCCAAAATTGAGTGTTCACTCAAAATTGTATCAGTCTCTGTTTTCTTTCTAGGGTTGAACATTTTTACTAGTGGTTTTCTTTTTCTAGAACAGCTTTAAAATTTTCCATTGACACTTGTTTTTGTTGTCCAAATGATTTCCATATTCTTTTTCCTTATGACAGCAAAATATTCTATCAATTCGGATTTTCACTCTACATATCGTCTGTAGAAATTTACAAGTCCAAAAAAATATTCCAATTCTTTTGATCTTAGGTTCTTCAACTTTTAATATTTTGTCACTTGAAGATTTTCCTGGTGATATCCCTCGTTAGATATGGAATATCCCAAAAGTGATATTTTGTAATGTCATTTACTTATTTGTTTTGTTAATCCAGCATTTTTTAACATATTCAAAACCAAACTGGTTTTCCGTTTTAGATCTTTGTCGTTAATAGTAGAAATAGCGGCAAATAACTTGCCCTGTTTTTAATTACATACGGCATTGTTTGCTATCTTAGCAAGCCTACTGGTTTGTTTATTTTTTCAACTTCTTTAATGTATTCGTCAATAAGTATTTGATGTTTCTCCGGCGTAAGATCAATTTTAGATAATGTTTACATACTCGCAAGGGAGTTAAAGGACATTCTACATTTGGGATAGGATATAAGTCTGCACAAATTTTGTGGTTTACACTTATTTTGTAGTCTCCCCAAATGCGCAAAAAATACTAACGTGTAGAACCATTTAACACATACTTTTAGGAATTTCTTCAAGTAGAATTGTTCCAGTAATCTTTTTAGTTTTTCCACAACTATTGGTATTATATGGACTGGCACTTTTTGTGCTTGAAAATATGAGCAGCAGACATTTTCCTTTAGTCTTAACTTTGTTTAAAATTTTTTTTTTGTTTTGTTTTTTTAAATTCCAGTTTTTTCTGCCTTTTGTAGGCTACTTTTGTCGAATTTCTGTACAATGATACTTTTCACAGTTTGCCAAGATAATTGTTAATACGTCAAACTTATTATTTTAGTTCCACGTAAGATTCAAAATAGCCCAACGTTATTATAACAAATCTGTCTGTTGGACAAGGCTTTTTTTTAATAGTGGTTTTCCTAATTTTCCTAATTTTTTCCAGAAATTTGTTGGGATCAAAGTTACGTCAGTTCATGTATCTAGTTGCATGTCCAATAAAACATCAATGATTCGAATCTTTAAGAAAACTTTTTTCATTTTTTTTCCAAAGATAATTAGTTCATAGATATTTCCTTACCATTTTCTTGGACCGTCTCTACGTTTTTCTATTTTGGATTTACACATACATTTAATATAAATGCCGGACAATTTTATTTTTATTTTTAAACCTTATTTTATCTTTTTCCTTTATCGCGTTTGTGTTCAAGGCCGTAATATTTGTTCTATTAAATTTTAAAATCAATTTTTGGCGGTGAAAAATTTGATATACTATTCTGAAAAAATTTTCCAATTTGAAATACATTAGAGTCTTTTGCCGATACTCACATCCTGGGTATGACAATAAACTACACCCTCGTGCTGAGTAAGACGAAAAATTACGTCCAACAGCAAGGCCTCTAATCAGGAGGTTTTCAGGAGGGCGAATCCACCACTTAATTACTGGTGTTCTCAGGTCCACCGTGACCCAGGGTGGTAGCACCTGTTAGGATCCCTGCTATGGGCAAATAGTTAACACCCAAACTTGTGTCAAAATAGCCTGAAAGAGTAAAAATAAGTTTTAATATCAAAAATAGTTTATAAAAATAATTATTACTAGCA
>OZ010595.1:23315281-23365281 GCA_963932145.1 Acanthosepion lycidas | reverse complement strand
GTTATAAGCGAGTGCTAACAATCTATCATAAGTATGAAACAAATCTAACTTGTTCAACGTTTTGTAACAGGTTTAGGGGAGGGGTAGGAAGATAATCAAACTTGTCGCTAATTGTAGCAGATAATCTTTCATCTGATAATAAAGCTTCTTTAAGAAACCATAAATTCAACTTTGTTGCCTTTTAAAAATTACAGTGTAACCCGGATATAAGAGAGTTGTCGAGACCGGTCGAAGGAGTATCTTATATCCGGGTTTCTCTTATATCCGGGTTTGGTCTATTTTGTTTCGGTAAGTATGGCTCTAATTTGGGACCAGAGAAAATCTATCTTATATCCGGATTTCTCTTATATCCGGGTCTCTTATATCCGGTTTACACTCTATTTTCTGAAGTTGTGTTGACAGCGACAAAAATGGCGACAGTAGTCCGAATATATATAGTGTCACTAATAAATCCTCATCCTAGAAATTCAGGCAGGAATTATATCATTCTTAAAGAGATAAAAAGCATTATTGAAAAATGTATTCGTCATGTTCTTTATTAAATGCTTTGGAAGTCGTGTCTTTAGAATTTCATCCAAAATTAAAATAAACCCGCTGTTTGGAAAAATAATACAAAATATTAAGATGGACATCAAATAATTTATAAACAGAAATAACATAGATCCATTGGCGTACTACCCGTAAAAAATAACCGCGTTACTAACGTCGTACTTTTGTGTGGAATTAGCGTTGTATTTGTCGTCTTCACTTTTTCTCAAATTATCGTCATTTCTCATTCCCACCTCGGAGAACTGTAAACATAGAAAATCGTTCAAACTCTCTCGTAAGAAAAGGAACAAAACTGGCCACAACTTTTATTTTACAAACGCCACCCTAATTTAAAAAAAAAAAATTGTTATGATCTCGTGATCACGAGAAATTGGAAAAAAAAATCTCATTCCCATGATCCTCTACTAAAAAAGAATCCGTTCTACTGATGGAAAATTTAGAGCCTTTCACTTTTTCTTCGGTCTCTCATGAGCAGAGTACGTGTAACTGAGTAGCTTCAGAAATGAAGACCACAGATAAGTTCTACGCAAAATATCACTTTCCTTTTGTTTAATATTAAATTTAATGATAGACTTATCACTTGCAAATAATTTATTAATTCACCAAGACAAACACAAATTAGAAAGATTTACTAACAACCACATTACAAGAACTTTCATAAATCTACCAAATTGATACAACTAGATGCTTCTGATAATAAATCCTTCTCTTTCGCTCTCAATATATATATATATATATATATATATATATATATATATATATATATATATATATATATATATATACAGTGTAACCGGGATATAAGAGAGTTGCCAGGACCGGAGAAGGAGTGTCTTATATCCGGGTTTATCTTATATCTGGGTTTCTCTTATATCCGGGTTTTGTCTATTTTGTTTAGGTAAGTATGGCTCTAATTTTGGACCAGAGAAAATCGCTCTTATATCCGGGTTTCTCTTATATCCGGGTTAAGATGGATATCAAATAATTTATAAACAGAAATAACATAGATCCAGTAAAAAGCTGAAAACATTTGAGAAAATATCCTAAAAATAATTTTAAAAAAATGAAAATTTGTTACCGTATAAGCTTTCCATATGATCTTATTTCGCTAGAATAAAATCTAGAAGATATTACCGTGAATCAATTGATTGATTTGTTTTCTGTATCTTATCAACTATTTGCAGGTCATTTGAAGCGATAAAATAATTTAGATTTTAAGAATTTGTTTCATATATTAATGTTTTACTGATACAAGTCTTACTAATTGACCTATAGCTGGTGGTAGAATGTGTAGATTTGTAGCAGTCCCAAGAGTATGTGTGCGTAACGAACACAAATGAAATTGGAACTCGTCTTTCCGATTAAAAAATTCAAACCACTATCCATTATATCAAACGCAGATCCAAGATGACATCAACTTTCATTCCCAAGTTGTCACACATTAGATACTGAGAGGCTCGGCGTTGCTTAACGGTGTTTGAAGACCGTAGATCAGTTCAAGTGAAAATTGTGATAAGGGGAACATTATAAGATCATGGATTTTCTCCAGGCTTTGATTACGGAAGAGAAACGTTAATGTTTTTCGATCTCTAATTCAATTGACATCCAATAAGTTAAAATGCATAATTTTATCTGATTTTTTTTTCAGATTAAGGTTGGCCTGCTTTTCAAGAAAATATTGGTCGTTGAATAAATTTAATCTTCATGTTGGAAGAGTTCCATTAAAAAGAGCTTTGTTATACCAAACAGGTACTTAACATATCTTTTAGGATTAGGAGATTGAATATTTTAAATTTACAGTATAAACATTTTTCTTAAAATGAGCCATAATTTTGTTTCCTATTTAATGCATATATATGTTTACTGAATGGAGGACTTTAAAGCGGACGATCCGCGGAGATTATTATAATTTGTTTATTTTAATTATATGTTAAACTTATAATATTTTTATTTAACACATACAGAAATATCCGTGAAAAGAATTCGGTTTTCCTATGTTCTGACTAATTTTAATTCTTAAATTAATGATTGAATAAACTCATGGTGAATTCTGCGACAATAAATTATCCATAGAAATTCCCTTATGTAGAATATGAACAAAATATTTTAATGATAATTGTAAATACGAACGCTGAGCATTATTTTATGAGGTAAGGAGGTACATTGAAAAACAATTGGATTTGACAACATTTTCTGATTTCACTGAAACAGACATTAAAGACTTCTTTCATCTATTTATGTCTGAAATCAAATAGCGTCTCTGATATGTCTTTTCCCTATTTACACGCGATAAAATGGAATTGTCCATTATATATGACGTATTGGCAGGTAAGAGACGTTAAAATGTTCTATCTTCCCCTCTCTTCTGTTTTCCTCTTCTATATTCATTCTTTCTTTCATTGTTTCTTTCTCTCTGAGATTGAAACCAAGTGGCGTCTCTGATATGTCGTTTCAGTCTTTTTATTCTTTCCACGTGATTCAAACGGAATAATCCATTATTTATGAGCTACTGTCAGGATGTTACGGGCAGGTTAACTAAGAGTGACAGGCAGAATTATAATATACGATAGAAGATATGCCTGGCGTCATTTTCATTGGACAATTTTTTTTTGTTTCATATATTGTGACTATTTTGAATAAATTCATATTTTCTTGATTTCAAAACACATCAACTGGAAAGCTTCCAACATTTTTCAATTCATTTTGCTTTCCAAATTATATTTTGTAATGCTTGTTTAGTTAGACGACAAAACAGCTTTATTTAACATTGGCACTGGGAGAAAATAAGCGGAACTGTTGTCTTATATGACTATTTCATGTGACCTTTCTACTTAAATGTAGTATTTTCATGATTTCAAATGATGGCTTGAAAATTTTCCAACATATTTCAATGCACATTCCAAAATTATACTTTATAATTATATTTAGATACACGAATAAACAGGTTTTCGTTTGGTTATTTGTGTTTTACAGCATATCAACCTCAATGGGTCATTTAATGGCGACAACCTTTTTCCTGGTAATATTTTTGTTTTATAAAAAATCTATTTCTGGTAATATTTTTTCCTCAAAAATGTATAGCTGGTAATATTATTTTAAAAAATGTATTTCTGCTAATATTTAAAAAAAAAACAAAAAAATGTATTCCTGGTAATATTTTTTTTCTTTTTTTTTTGGGTGGGGGTAATAATTTTTTACAAAGTATTTCTGGAATTAAAACATATCTTTATATTTTCGTAATGCTTTTTAACTCAGTTTCGTGGTTAACTATTTGCCCATAGCTGGGACCCTAACAGGTGCTAGCACCCCGGGTCTGGGCGAGCCTGGAAACATCAGCAATTAAGAGGCGGTTCCAGGCTCCTCAAAGCCTCCTGAGCAGAGGCCTTGCAGTTGGACGTAGTTTATCTATTATTTTTTGTATATACACCAGGCAATTTTAGAGGACTTACTTCACTGTTAATCTTTTAGTAATACACTGATAATCTATGAGCGTTTACGGATTTACTGTGTTTAAAACTAAGTTTGTGATTATTGTAATTTTTTCCTCATCTTCACAACATTTCGGCCGTCGTACGCTCCGGCCTTCTTTAGTGATTGGAAATTAAAAAGAAAACCTTTAATTTGTCTACCTGTGTGGATTGTTCTAGTTTCACGTTTCATGCATCTTCTAGATGTCTCAGTTATATCTCTTTAACTCACCTATCCAAGTTTTGGATCACCACTGCTGTAGCCAGGTATTTAACTCACAAATCTTTAGGTCTAGAAACAGGATCTAAACAACGTTTGATCCACTGGGTCATGTGTCTTTGAGGTCTGTTCTGGTTCCACGTGCCATACATCTTTTGGATGTCTCAATTGTTTCCTTTCAACTCAAATCTTCAAGTTTTTGATCACCATTGCTGTAGCCCAGTTCAGGGATTAGGGCCTAGTCACTGGATCTAACCAACGCTTGTATCCACTGGGTCATGTGTCCTTGAAAAAATGGCGCGTGGAACTAGAACAATCTAGTAGACGAAATATAGGGTTCTGTTCGAAATTCCACTCATCTGAAGAAGACCGGAGCGTACAACGGCCGAAACGCTGTGAATATGGCAATGATGATGAGTACGACTGTTTGAATAATGTAAGTAATCATAATACTTGATCTGAGATATATAGACAGATTTTGATTGTAATTACTCGTCGCAAAATTCAATCTTTATATATGGATTAATATATATCAATCCTTATATATGGCTTAATAAGACCACACTGATGACGAAGCGTGTTGGTAAAGAACATTTTTCCTTTTTCTTTTATTCAACCACGCGCGTGCTAACACACGCGTGCATTTGTGTATGTGTTTAATCATACAAATAAACGGACCAACGCAAATGCGTATATATTAGGTTGGTGCAAAAATATGTCGTTTTCTCACATAGTAACATATGTGAGAAAACGACATTATTTTTGCGCCAACCTAATATCTATCTATCTATCTATCTATCTATCTATATCTATCTATCTATCTATATATATATATATATATATATATATATATATATATATATATATATGTATATATGTATATATATGATATTGCACACAAAATCCAAAGCGTAAGGCCTCGCTTTCACATGCAAGCGAACATACGAATGTACGTATATTGATACTTTCCTACTTACCAAGCCCATTTCTCTTCTTAATTGACCGTTTTTCAGCTCTTGTCCACGCCTTTCGCTTCTCTTCTCCGAGGCGAAACTATTTACGAGGACCGTAAGATCTCCCACAATGACAATTATCGACCAACAACAGCCAATGCTCCGATTCTGAATCGACCTTCCGAAAAGTTAAGAATCGCCGGCGGTTGTCTTCTTATTAAATATCACCATGACATTTCGGTGCAGAGGTTAAATGGGTGAATATGCAGGTGACCCACGTATTACAGTTGCTGTTTGATGGATTGTCATGTGTACCACTTTATACTGAGATTTGGGGAAATTCATTTGAACTACAGCATATTTATTCTTTATATTTTATTTTCTAACACGTACAAATCAATAAGCAATATTTTTTTATATTGAGCAGGATTTTTCATTTAAAATAAACATTATGAATAAGAAAAAAAATTGTGATAATTGTAGTAGTAGTAGTAGTAGTAATAGTAGTAGTAGTAGTATATATTGCAAGATAATGGTATCGCTCTGTTTGGTCAAAATACAGTCCTATTTTGAGCAGTGTCTGGAGTGGTAACTTACCAGTTCAAGTGTTCTATACTAGTCTCCACTTCACATGGGACAGACAAACCTGGCACATGAAATGAAAGTCTGAGATCTCTCTATCTCTCATTCTCTTTCATTATCTCTCTATATAGATCTCTTTTTCTTTCTACTTTCTGCGTTGCCTTCCGATCTTCAAAAGCTGGTTTAAATATTTGTTCGCCTGATGAAACACTTCCTAGAACGGTATGGTGTCGGCCGCTGCCATTATATGCTAGTGGTTCCAACTGAGTCCCAGGACTCTCCTGCAGATGCCCTTAAAATGTGCAACGCGGCCTAACGGACGGTGTTCCACGGCCCCCTAACCGTCTATGATTTATTTTTTTTATATGGTCATCGTTCAGTCGATATACGTGATACAGCCATCGAAGTCGACGTTGACAATTCGAAAGTGAATGCTCGATCGGTCTGCCTAATGCAGCCCGTGAATATTGCTAACATTTCTCTCGTCATTATGTCGACGTCCATCGTGGGCAGGAGAGATGGAAGCTGTTCGAGCGGTTCCACAAATGTAGCAAAGTTTAAACTGCATGACGGTAATTACTCTGACGAGATACATTCAATGGTTCCGAAACTGCATGAATTTAAGCGTGCTACTAGGTTGGAATCTCGGTCCCACCGTTTCACCAGTCGAAACAACTAAATGTAGCCGAGATGGCTACATTTAGCTGTATATATATATATATATATATATATATATATATATATATATATATATATATATATATATATATATATATATTAGGTTGGTGCAAAAATAATTTCGTTTTCTCACATGGTAACATATGTTAGAAAACGAAATTATATTTGCACCAACCTAATATATATATATATATATATTAGTTCTACTCCAACTAATTTTTGTCGCGCTCTTCCCGTCAGTGGCGGTACTCTCTTTATATCACGTGTTCGCGTGATAGCTATAATCTTAAAATATTAAAATATAATGTCAATCGACATTTTCTGATGCCTTGAACTTGATCTCAGTCCTTCTCTTTAAACTTTGCCTAAACACTTCTCTTTACTCTTACTCTCACTCTCTGTAACCCCTTGCGTGCTGGTGACACTCCCGCCTTGCTTGGAGTGATTATCTTATATATATATATATATATATATATATATATATATATATATATATATATTTTAATTTAGACAGCAATCTTTATTTTGAAATGGGAAACAAAAATAAAATACACCATAATCATCAGATTCTACATGAGCGCACTATGAAGGATATGCAGATAGGATTATTCATACGAAGAAGACAAACACATTGAAAACCCATCTCTAGTACCCTAATTATTTTATATCCAGTGCGAACCAAAAATGCTCATCAAATATTTCAAGACATAACGAATAAAAAATATATTATCCTCCTAACTAAATCTATCACATCTACAATGAAAAAGAATTTATCTAAATTTAACATAAATTTTGTTACTACTGCATCGAAAACAATATACGACGTAGTGAATAACAAATCAAAAAATAAGCTAATGACTGAATGAGTTTACTCTATTGTTTGTAATAATTGTCATAAAAATACATAGGAGAAACCTCAAGAAATCTAAATAAAGGATTATAGGAAAACAAAATGGACATTTTACGAAATAATTACTCAAATGCTTTGATTGTGTAACGTAAGGAGACTGATGACGATTTTGACATGAAAAAAGGCTACTCTGATCAAGGGAGAAAAATAATTCACTACGACGTAAATATCTAGAGCGTACCTTCATCACAAGGTCATAAACGGTAAATTTGGGGCCTGGCTCTTACAATATTTCATCATTCCTGGCAGTTCTTCTACTATCACATTGTGTGATACCTACTAACAAAAGTGATTGAAAGAAAAATAAAAAGACTCTAAATGAATTCGGCTATATATATATATATATATATATATATATATATATATATATATATATATATATAATTCTAAAATTACCAGCACCTCTCGTTTGTGCGAATGTGTAGTTTCATCAACATAACAAATTTTGTCGGATGATGTCCTGAAAGACGAAACGCGTCACAAATAAATATTTTGCTTTTTGTCATTTACTTTCCCCAATAATATTCTTGATATATTTAGAAAAAATATAGAAATTCGTGAATCATTCATACAAAAAACAAATATAGAGGTTAATTATTTAAATGACGAGAATACATCATCGCAAGCAATATAAATAAGATGCACCAACCCGGAACCTGTATATGAATGGTACCTTATTTATATTGTTTGCGATGATGTATTCTCGCCATTTAAATCATTAACCTCTATATTTGTTTTTGTATGAATAATTCATGAATTTCTAAATTATAATTGCACCTTTTAAGTATATATATATATATATATATATATATATATATATATATATATATATATATATATATAGTTATCTTATATATATATATATATATATATATATATATATATATATTAGAGAGAGAGAGAGAGAGGTGAGCAGACAGACAAACATTTGCCTGTTAGGATTTGTTCGTATAATATTTATGAAAATAAATGTAAGTGAAGAAGCAAATGTCAAATATTAAATCTTTCTGAAGTTTTCACATTATTCCTATTTCAGCTGATTTTGAGATACCTCGGAAAAATCCCCTTGTACCAGACTTGATATATATCTATGCATTTAATGCCTTTCGTTTGGAATATCGTTCGGATATTTTTTACTGGATACATGGTTGCTTTCACCTCCATCTGTAATCAATATCCAATGGTTTCCTTGCTCTCTCGTCTTATAAAAATATGCATTCTCAATTCTCTCGTTGTTTTCAATAAACACGAAATAGAAAAAAGAAATTAAAAGTTAGCAAAATCAAGCATTTCCTTTATCATTTTTGTCTGAACAGAAATGAAGAGACAGTCAAAAATGTAAATTTACGCATAAAATAGAAATCTAAAAACTGTATTCAATCGAGATAAATTATACCGAATGTTAAAGAAAAAAAATAATAAAATATATTAAAGATGGAGAAAAATAAATTTATATTGCTGTTGTTATTCTTCTTTTCCTTTTCTTCTTATTGTTATTATTATTAATATTGTCTTCCATTTTGATATTTTGAGGAATACAACATATGACACATTTCTTTGAATCTTTTCTCTTTTGTTACCGAAAGAAAAACCCACTTTAAAGATTCTAAAAATAATAAAATAAAAACAGATTTGAGCCTAAGGGAGAAAAATACGCCTGCATCTAAATTACGCTATTTTCATTATTATCTGCAAATGCAAAGAGGCAACAAAGTTGCATATCATTACCATGCTGCAATATTTTTTATTAATATGACGAAGAATGACGTGACAGATTTTTCAGTCCAGTATCATAATATGAGCTGCCTTTGCCACAATGTTTTTAGCTGGTGTGTCCTTAGGCCTTCCTCATTATGCATTTGCTATTGATAACTCTTAAAATAACGTCTATATTTTGTTAATCCAATGCAAAACAGCTGGTTAACGTAAGCGAAGGTCAAATCAAAAATTAGCAAATGGAAGTATAATTTAAAATAAAAAGCCATTTCATCTTTATTACTATTATTATTATTATTATTATTATTATTATTATTATTATTATTATTATTATTTTATTTATATTTCTCTTGATTTCTGGCGTTTACACATTTCTTTCCGGGTCCCACCCAGGGACCTAAGTTTAGAAATGGCATCATGACACTTTCCACTGACAAAAAAAAAAAAAAATACATAGATAAAGCCATTCGCAAAGTGTATCAGAACAATTTGTTGTATCTTGTTGAGGCATGGACTTCCAGGAATCCCTTCAATTAGTCTACTGGAATCTTTTGCAACCAATCGTATGGCTTCAACTACAACAGGGATTGTTGATATTCCCATATGCCACATTTCTGAGATTTCTGTTTCAAGGTTCTTCTATTTTGACAGTTTCAAGGTTCTTCTATTTTGACAGTTTTTTATCTTCAAAGATACATTGCAGTCTGCAGAGACTGCCATATCAATAAGGAGGGACTTTTTTTTGTTTGTGGTCTTTAATACCAATGTCTAATAACAATGTCTTTAATACCAATGTCTAATAACAATGTCTTTAATAACAATGTCGAATAACAATGTTATTATTATTATTATTATTATTATTATTATTATTATTATTATTGGTGGCACTAATAATGTTGGTGCGCGCGATCTTAAGAAATACAATAGGTACATGAGACTCTTTTGATGGTAGACACGAAAAGAAAAATAAATGGACGCCTAGATATGATAGTAAATGAAAGCGTCATCAAAGGATTAACCATAAATAATAATAAGTCAAAATATATTATCATCATTCAGAGAAATATGTTAAAATACGAGTTAAGTATATCTCAAGCTGACAAGTAACGAACTGCAAATATATCAGAAATGTTTTATACAGATTATAAATATATATGATTACAGGACGTCTTTGGAATAGCGAAGGGTCCTCCCAAAAGCTAAGCAATGTACAGAGAAACAGAAGAATTAGATATAAACATTTCTAGCGTCCTGGGTATGACGATGAACTACATCCCCGTCGTGGGTATGACGATAAACTACACCCGCGTCCTGGCTAAGACGATAATATACGTCCGCGTCCTGGGTATGACGATAAACTACATCTGCGTCCTGGGTATGAAGATAAACTATATCCGCGTCCTGGGTATGGCGATAAACTACATCCGCGTCCTGGGTATGACGATAAACTACATCCGCGACCTGGGTATAAAGATAAACTACATCCGCGTCCTGGGTATAAAGATAAACTACATCCAACAGCAAGGCCTCAGATAATGTTTTCGGAAAAATAATGTTGACAGCTATACGTTTTTTGGGAAAAATAAATATTGCCAGCTATACCTTTTTTTTCGGAAAGAATAATTATTGCCAGCTATACGTTTTTGAAGCAATAATGTTACAAGCTATATGTTTAATAGTACTGTATATTTAATATAGGTATAGTTATATATATATATATATATATATATATATATATATATATATATATATATATATATATATATTAATTTGGCATTAAATGACCCACAGTGGTTGATATGCCATAAAACCCATCCAACGAACAAACGAATCAACCTAAACATTTCTAAGTTGTAATGTAATATGAAACCTCCCGTATTGCAGTAAATAATAGATTTTTTCTCACAGGTGATGGCGTGATTTTAAGTCACGTAATTGTATTTTTAAGTAATACCTTGCAAGGATCATGTAATCAAAGAGCAAATACGAAGGAAAAAGAAATTAAAAAAAACAGGAACATACACTCAAAAAATGACAATTGTAATTTCTTGCAAAGAGAATGAGAGAAAGGTACTTTGAAGAATTAACGCAAACAGGAAGTTCCGTGGCAAAAGTGACCTGGAGAGTCAGCAAGTAAGCTACATACCAAGTGTGATTAAACTGATGTCGGAAAAGAAACTTAGGTTTTTCATGAATGACATTTATACAAAAGCTCACAGGACAAAGAAGGCTGATAGCTTAGCAACCAAAACCATAGGATCGCTCACTCGCCACGAGAAATGAAGGCCCACACCGGTTTGATGTTCTCCCACTCATTATCCTTGTTTGCCTACAGCCGCCCCTTAAGATGGACTAAATTTTACCGCCTACTAATATTACGTTACATGTTTCTTTATTGTGTAACAATTCGGACAAATAATCCTTTTCATTGTATTAAGTCACATTGAAGTAGGTTCAGTTTGCTCTGAGCTGCAACGCTACAAATCAAATAAATATTTTTAAGGGAACTTTTCAGGGAATTTGTGATGCTAACAAGATTTTTTGCACTGGTCAACATAAAGAAATTTTTAAACGGTGTCGAGACAAGAGACATCTTTTTTTTTAGCTAATTGGAGAGCACTGAATCTGAAAAATGACCTTACTTTTTCTTGTATAGCAACCGTTTTGGCTGTACAGAAACGCCTCATTTTTAGAAAAAGAAAAACATTTTTTTCATTTGTTATCTGCATATATGATATTGACCGATGGCAATATTTCTCTGTATGTAATATCCCACCCACGAGGAACATATGTGGCACAAGGCCGAGTTTAAAGTGGGTTTCTCCGAGCCCGTAGGCTCGGCCAAAAATATACCCTTTGAACCCGCTTAGACGGGTTCAGGGCTTGTCTACCTCCCCGAACGAAACTTTGCCCTTCAGCAAAGCTTCGTCCGGGTTCCTCTCTGACAAAGTAAAGAGTTCGACAGACGTCGAGACTGTATCTCAGCGTATCTCCGATGGCAATATTTCTCAAATTAAAATCACAGAAACGTCACAATTTGTATTTAAACCAACAAATTTTGGTATTCTTATTGAGAAGTACTATTTTTGACCTAACATTCCCACACTATTTAAAAAAAAAAAAAAAATAACACAATTGAATATAGGAAGACCAACACATATTTTCATGAAATCATTTAATAAACTAACATCATAAAGAAATCTTTTATGAACCTAAGAAGTAGGCAAAAAAATATTCTTCATTGTTTGTCATATTCCAAGTTCTTTTTAAGTCTCTTGATACTCCATCAGTATCATGTAAAATGGAATATGTGCATTCAATTGGGATATCTTTAGTTGAAGTTTTATTTCCAAATGTGAAAACAAAATGCTGTCAATATGCTTGGTTTTCTTCCGTAGTAATGGTATAAATGTAGTAAACTTATGAATATCAAACTGAAAGATTTAGGGTTTCATTTTCTTTATTTTTTGATGTCACATTAATTTTCGGTATTTCTGTTTTAAAATGTTTAACTCAAAAACACTTTTTTTTTATAAAAAATAGTTTATTTCAGGTGGCTGACACAAATTTCTTGCCCTACCTGAAAAATGATGGGTTTCTACAACCTTTCGTAATTAAATTTTGAGATCAGACAAATTGTTCTTTTTCCCAAAAATGAGCAAGTTCTGTACAGCCAAAACGGTACCTAACCATGAAAAACTGAGGTACTTCTCCGAATCAGCGCCATCAAATTAGCTAAAAAATTGTTTGGTTTCTTGATACCAAAAATCGTGTTGACCATTGTTATCAATGGGTTTTTTCTCAGCAATATAAGATATACAGATGACACTGACTCGAAAAGACAACTACAGGAATTCCTTATAAAGTAGTCGAAGAAAGTGAGAAAAAGGACTACGCAATAAACTGCGAGAAGCTAGAATATATGTTCATCAGAAACAGAAAATTCAAAATAATTTGGAAATATCAATCATGCGCATAAGTGGTCACAGTGATTTAATTATCGGCGAAATGTTGTAAGAGGATGAAAAATATGGCACCAACATCCGACACGCATTGGTTTAGCGGAAGAAAAACATTCCTGATAAGCATGGCGCTGAGAAAAAGGAAAAGAAAAGCATTCTAAACGAAGAAAAAAGTGATATGTGGCTACAGTGTAACCCGGGTATAAGAGACCCGGATATAAGAGAAACCTGTATATAAGAGAGATTTTCTCTGGTCCCAAATTATAGCCATACTTACCTAAACAAAATAAACCAAACCCGGGTATAAGAGAAACCCGGATATAAGAGACTTCTTCTCCGGTCCCGATAACTCTCTTATATCCGGGTTACACTGTATATGTTATTCCTAATCTTATATCGAAGTGAATGCTGGGAAACCACACATCCGGGTGAGGAGTAATTATAGGCAGCAGAAATGTAGTTCTACAGAAAATTCCAAAGACGGATCGTGCAAGCAAAAAAGAACTCGTAAAGAAAATATTAGGTTGGTGCAAAAATAATGTCCTTTTCTCACATGTGAGAAAACGACATTATTTTTGCACCAACCTAATACTTAACAGAAAGAATACTAAGAATCAGGAAGATTCAACTGAATTTTCTTGGATATATAATGCGTATGAAGGGCTTAGAAAAAATAACCATCACGAGAGATATTGTTGTTAAAAGAAATAAGAGAAGACAGCAAGTCAGCTATCATGTTTTTTTTACCGTTTCATCATTAACTTCTGTAAATGCATAGCATTTTAATTTTTAAGAGCGACAAAATTTACTAAGTGTTACAAAGGAAATTGTGAAGAGTCATGATTACTAATGTCTTGAAGGGAGTTGTTACGTAGAAGAAGACGTAACTATCAAAGAAATAGGAAATAATTTTGATTATGAGAGAATCAGAATCGAAGCTTGCATTTATTTGTCGTCCAAAAATTTTTTAAGAATGCTGTGCATAGAGTGAATACAAGAACCAGAATTGATGCAATGCCTTCTAGTAATACATTCAGTAAACCAGGAAACCTTAAAAGGAGAATCTAACATTGATTATACAAACAAAAGTACGGTTATTTCAAAAGACAAACAAGATGAATTAAGGATAGGATTACGAGGTGAAATCTAAAGAGGGAAAGCGAATTCCTGTTAATGTCAATTCAGACCAACGCTTTAAGAACCGGTTTTTAAAGGGCAGTATCGATAAGTCACAGGAGAACAGTAAATGATGACTACAAGCATGGGAATGAGAAAATAAGCCATCGAATAATCGAATGTCGCCTAGGATGAGAAAATAATGAGACAGTAATATACATTATAAATAATTGAAGCATGTTCGCTCTAAAAATATATAAAGAAGCAAAGAATTGACATTGTGTAAAATGAATAGCTTCGAACAAGTAAACAAATGCTATCAGCACAAATTATAGATGGTCGTTGAAAAGGAAACTAAGATTATGTGAGATTTGGGGGAGTTAGGCCGTCCATCATGTCCCTGTGTTATGATCCATATATATTTTCGTAAACCTAAATGCGATCTAAAATGTGGCTGCATTAATAAAGGCTTGCCAGAACATCACCCGGCAATTGCGAAAGATTACATCTATCACTTCTTCTATGTGTCATGATCCTTGAAGACGTAGTCTCTCTGGCTTTTCACAACGTCCTATATTTTGTAAGTCTTAGAAAAATTTGCTTTTTGAAAAACAATATCTTATCCACTCACTGATATGCCATCGATTTGCCAAAGCTCGTTTAGGAAGTTACTTACAGTGTTTACCTCCCACTTTTTGTTTCCATATCATCCGTGTGTCAAATTTTCCTAGCCTTCTTTCTTCGTTATACGTCCCCGGGATTTTAAATGTCTCGTTCTGATTGTAAATATGAAAGACGTTTTGTATAATTTGTTTAGGTCAAACACTCCCTCTCTGCAAAGACGCCAGCTACTCGGTGCTGTTCTAAGCATAGTATAGATGTGGCACAAGGCCGAATATATGAGGGACCCAGCGACGATCGAACCGACGTTTTAGTTGTAATTATTCTAGAGAGTCAAGCTTGCTAACCACGTCGAAATGCCCAGGCGATTTTCTAAGCATAGCTTAGATGTGGCACAAAGCTAAAAGTATTGGGCGTCCGGTGTGGATCGAACTCACAACTCAGTGGTAATCACTCTAGTAAGACAAGCTTGCTAAACATTACAACATGCCTAGGTGCCAAAAAGCACGCTACATTTTAATGTTCAGCACTATAGAAAAGAGATAACAAACATTTCAAATTTTTTCACTCCGCAATGTACCTACAACTTCAGGATTTGTCTCCGCTGAGTGATTTTATTCCTCCGGCAAACTGACCATGTAATTTTAGAGAAACCACGTGGATATGATAAACAACCTCACACACGGTTAAGGGCATCACTGTTTTATCATTATTTAAATTTTTTTTTTTGCTATCGATATATACACTTCGTTTCAAATTATCAACGGGTCGATTCTTTTCAATTATCTTCCAAAATCTACTGAAATTGTGAGAAAATGATGCCTACAAGTATATACACCTACTCTGTAAAAATTGTAAGATTCTACAAGACAGAACAGAAGTTACGGTAATTTACATAATTTACTTAAATTATTATTGTGTCAAATTATTAGCGTGGTGCTGCCCGAATTTCATCTGTGAACAGAACTTTCGAAAAATGGAACTTCATGTCCACGTTTTCCCATTTCAAACGCATTTTTTGTGTGCATTTGTCAATCGAGTCTTTGTCACTGATCTCACTCATGTGCCGACCTCTTACTGGGCACAGATGCTTCTCCAGTGCTCCTGAAAAGTGCTTTTCTGGTCAGGCCTGGGTTATTTACAGATTCTTGACTCAGTCGTGACAAAAGATGTCGGGAAATGACCCTTATAATGACACTTATGGACCCTCTTACGTATCTTTGTAGGATCTGCAACAAATCTCTTCATAGTCTTGTGATATCTTCAAATTATTTCGGATATTTCTAATCTAGGTTTGCATTTGGAAAATTAAGATGTAATAATATCTTTTTTAGAAGGGATCAAGTCACATTTGCGTCCCATAATAGCGCAATTATAATGATACTCTTTTATTGTCTGGAACCATTCTATATCGTGTTAACATTGTAAATGACCACAGTATGTTTCATGTAGCGTAAAACCATTATTTATACAGCCTACACATATACCTATTCCCATTGAAAATTTCATTAAATTCCGACTAGTAGATTTTGAACAAAATGAAAAAAAAAAAATAATTTCGTTAAACGCAGTGTTTTTTCATCCATTGCGAGATATGTTGTTCTTTATAGTGGGTTGGTGCATAATTATCAGGCGTTTTACTTTGAAAAAAAAAAACATAACAATTCAATAATGATATTTTTAAATGATTATTCCAGGGCTTATGGTTATCGACACACATTATTATAACCTGATTATAAAATAATATCTTTTATCAAAAAAAAAAAAAAAAGAAAAGAAAAGTAACTAAAACATCAATTATTTTAAACAAATAACTCGCCTACAAAAACGCTTGATAATTACTCACCAACCCAATACAAATATATATGTAAATCCGGAAATTCGTTTCTTGCCATAATGTTAAATTAATTGACAGTTAAAAAGATTCATTCTCAATAACAACAATTAGTAACTCTTCATACTAAAATTATTGACTAACAGCCATGTCGTTCAATAAAAATTGTAGTACCAGTTCGGTACAAATTTGAAATCATTCCTTGTTAGGTAATTCCTTTGTTTATAATTAACTTAAAAAAGAAAATAGTGGCCCGGTTTATATTATGCTTTACATTTAATATAATTTTTCATTCATTTCGCCTCAAGGAATGAGACAATTCTACTAAGAAGTAGATGATTACAGGGAGTGAAAGAAAATGTGACATCTTTATTGAAGAGGAAGGACAATATCATATCAGAAAACAGGAAAACGGAAGGCGGTGATTGACGAGATTATTATTAAATTTTGAAGGTTGTATAAGGCAAGGAAGTAAGGAAACGAAAGAGTTACACAGGCGAGACGTGCAAGAAAGGAATCTATAAATTAGAACATACGGTTACATTTACCTAATTCAACAGTATAACGGTTAAACAATCTAATGGCACGCTTAAATTTATGCGCTCGAGGTAAGTAGGAAGGCCTATCAGAAAAATTGCCATGAAGATATTTGTAGAAAAGATAGGCAGAAGCTACGTCATGGAGTTTGGAAAGAGACAGAATTTATTTATATATGCCAAGTTACGATCGATTTTATTACAGACCATATGTTGGATTTTGCCTGGAATCTCGATATATATACCTGGACCACAATACCAGAAAATGTAAGTATTGTTTATATACTGATTTTCAATCATCCAACAAATAGGTAGGTAAATAAAAGAGTAATATTACGTCCTGGTCGGAGAATGCGGAAGAGTTTTTTTTTTCCAAAATCTCCCTAGAAGTCAAGAAAAATTAGGATTGTAGTGGAATCGACGTTCCTAGGTCAAATTCAGAGATGTATTCATATTCAGACTACCGCTCTGAGTATGGCATGATTCATTTTCTTCTCCGTTTGGCTATGAGTCAAACAGCCTCTGAGATGGAAACTAATGTAAGAGAAGGACAATTATTAATATAAAATATCAGCATGAATTCAAGGGGAAACTCTCCATTTACTTTCACAAGCATTCATGGCAATCCATAGATATTGAAGAAAGTTGATCTGTTGAGAGTCATGACAGCCTGTTGACTGAAAGGACACGAAATTTTGTAAAATTGTTATCTTATTTGAAAGAGCTTGAAAATTCTAAAGTAGAGAGTTTAAACAAATTAAAAATTCAATAAAAAGCTATATCTCTCGAGGTCTTTGTAGAAACTTGTAAAAGTTGAGACATTGGGAGTGAAAAGAAAATTCCAGTCATTTTATTTCAGTTGTAATTATTTGGAAATTGTAAAGCCTTGTAACAATTACACACACACACACACACACACACACACATATATATATATATATATATATATATATATATATATATATATATATATATATATAGAGAGAGAGAGAGAGAGAGAGAGAGAGAGAATTAATTTAGTGTAATTTATCACTTAACTGAGTGGCGTTGGTTCAGTGATGACTATTACGCAGTTTCGAGAGCACATATTAAATATTTAGGGCTTCTTGTCTTCTGTGCTGCTATTTCTCAATTTTAACATATTTATGTGTGGTTTGGTATAATTTCATCTCTTTTTATAGATGCGGTATTTTTCACTTAATTTATGTTGGTGAACCCAATAAGTGAAAAACCACACGCCTATAAAATTATGTCAAATTACAATAAGTTGCATAACAATTTTCTAAAGTGATTTCTTCATTGGTACCTCAACTGCCGTGTCCTGGTTTCCTTTTATCTTTTCTGTAAATATTGCCATGCCAATTATTCTAATGTGTTCACTTACTTGGTACTTCAACTGCCGTGAGCTGGTTTCCTTCTGTCGTTTCTATAAATATTTTCATGTCAATTGTTCTAATGAAATTTCTACCATGGTACCTGAACTGCCGTGAGCTGGTTTCCTTCTGTCGTTTTCTATAAATATTTTCATGTCAATTGTTCTAATGAACTTTCTACCATGGTACCTGAACTGCCGTGAGCTGGTTTCCTTCTGTCGTTTTCTATAAATATTTTCATGTCAATTGTTCTAATGAACTTTCTACCTTGGTACCTCAACTGCTGTAAGCTGGTTTCCTTCTGTCGTTTTCTACAAATATTTTCATGTCAATTGTTCTAATGAACTTTCTACCTTGGTACCTCAACTGCTGAAAGCTGGTTTCCTTCTCTCTTTTTCTATAAATATTTTTATGTCAATTGTTCTAATGAACTTTTTTCCTTGATACCTCAGCTGCCGTGAGCTGGTTTCCTTCTGTCGTTTTCTATAAACATTTTCATGTCAATTGTTCTAATGAACTTTCTTCATTGGTACCTCAACTGCCGTGAGCTGGTTTCCTTCTGTCGTTTTCTATAAATATTTTCATGTCAATTGTTCTAATGAACTTTCTAACTTGGTACCTCAACTGCCGTGAGCTGGTTTCCTTTTCTCTTTTTCAAAATATTTTTCATGTCAATTGTTCTAATGAACTTTTTTCCTTGGTACCTCAACTGCCGTGAGCTGGTTTCCTTCTGTCGTTTTCTATAAATATTTTCATGTCAATTGTTCTAATGAACTTTCTACCTTGGTACCTCAACTGCTGTAAGCTGGTTTCCTTCTCTCTTTTTCTATAAATATTTTTATGTCAATTGTTCTAATGAACTTTCTTCATTGGTACCTCAACTGCCGTGAGCTGGTTTCCTCCTGTCGTTTTCTATAAATATTTTCATGTCAATTGTTCTAATGAACTTTCTACCTTGGTACCTCAACTGCTGTAAGCTGGTTTCCTTCTCTCTTTTTCTATAAATATTTTTATGTCAATTGTTCTAATGAACTTTCTTCATTGGTACATCAACTGCCGTGAGCTGGTTTCATTCTGTCGTTTTCTATAAATATTTTCATGTCAATTGTTCTAATGAACTTTCTAACTTTGTACCTCAACTGCCGTGAGCTGGTTTCCTTCTCTCTTTTTCAAAATATTTTCATGTCAATTGTTCTAATGAACTTTTTTCCTTGGTACCTCAACTGCCGTGAGCTGGTTTCCTTCTGTCGTTTTCGATAAATATTTTCATGTCAATTGTTCTAATGAACTTTTTTCTTTGGTACATCAGCTGCCGTGAGCTGGTTTCCTTCTGTCGTTTTTTATAAATATTTTCATGTCAATTGTTCTAATTAACTTTCTTCCTTGGTACCTCAACTGCCGTGAGCTGGTTTCCTTCTGTCGTTTTCTATAAATATTTTCATGTCAATTGTTCCAATGAACTTTCTACCTTGGTACCTCAACTGCTGTGAGCTGGTTTCCTTCTCTCTTTTTCAAAATATTTTCATGTCAATTGTTCTAATGAACTTTTTTCCTTGGTACCTCAACTGCCGTGGACTGGTTTCCGTCTGTCATTTTCTATAAATATTTTTATGTCAATTGTTCTAATGAACTTTTTTCCTTGGTTCCTCAGCTGCCGTGAGCTGGTTTCCTTCTGTATTTTCTATAAATATTTTTATGTCAATTGTTCTAATGAACTTTTTTCCTTGGTTCCTCAGCTGCCGTGAGCTGGTTTCCTTCTGTCGTTTTCTATAAATATTTTCATGTCAATTGTTCTAATTAACTTTCTTCCTTGGTACCTCAACTGCCGTGAGCTGGTTTCCTTCTGTCGTTTTCTATAAATATTTTCATGTCAATTGTTCTAATGAACTTTCTTCCTTGGTACCTCAACTGCCGTGAGCTGGTTTCCTTCTGTCGTTTTCGATAAATATTTTCATGTCAATTGTTCTAATGAACTTTCTTCCTTGGTACCTCAGCTGCCGTGAGCTGGTTTCCTTTTGTCTTTTCTTTTAATATTTTCATGGCAATTGTTATAATGTGCATTCTTCATTGGTATCAGGACACGTGTTCAAGCGTAGTACTAATTTAATGCCTAGGTCTCATAGTGTTTTAATACCTGAACATAAACGTAAAATATTTTCAAGGAGTTTCTTTTTTTGCATTTCTCGCCTATGGCAATTTATATCCGTTTCTTCTTTTCATGCCACCTACGATACTAAATACATTAAATGCAATGCCAATCACCATCTTCTAACTACCTGAATCCTGTTATTTTATTGTCATTTCTCCTCACTAATGTATTTCCATTCTTTTTTAACAGTAACAGATGGTGTTCTCGCCGTGTTTGGAGTGAAATTATTTAAAAACAAATATCGACAGAGAGATCGATAGTGATATAAAACAAAACACACACTGACATATATTTATGTATATTCATAGAAATTATATTTGTTTATATATATATATATATATGAAATACTGCATCTGAAAAGACGAAGAAAGATGAAAGCTAATATGTTAAAAGTTCTTGGCTGCGAATAAACTCTGTGCTTAGCGACTTCAAAAAGATTCAAATGATGGGCATATATAATACGATATGAAATGCAATATTTTTATTCCTTTTAGACAAAAAAAAAGCAATTACAGCTCGTCTCACTTTAAAGGTAGTTACGATAATTCTTTTTGAAACTACCATAAGTTAATATTCTAGTCACTGTTACAAACCAAACAAAAAACAAGCCCACAGCATTATGATAATAAATAATTAATTTATATTGGACGATAATGAAACTCTAAATAAAATATAAAGCAGAAAGCGACGAGAAGAACGAATATTTCTTCTCTGGAAAGAGATTGCTTTGAAATTTTCGGTTGGAAAGTGAATGAACAAAAGGAATAAAAACATCAACTCTATAGATTCGATTCTGCATAATATTTCTCTTTTATATTTCTAAGATATCAAAAGGTTTATGAGACATTTAATAAAACGAACATTTTAGATCCAGAGTGCTGGTAACATGAATCAAGTTTTTCTTTAAGAAAGCAAACACATCTGAAATCTATAAAAGTGTAAGAGACAACGGCTATTATTTCGGGAAACAAATAACGCCTGTAGTTAAAAGGTATTTTCTTGGAATCTTTATACAATACTAGCAGCATGGCCCGGTGTTGCCCGTTCTTGATTCAAAAATTGTACAACTCATACAGCAATCGCTATCACGTGACTTAAAATATTTTGCTCTTCATTGCGTTTAAAGGAGTGCCCTTCCCCGTGCTGATGTTGATACATTCCTGACTTCTTGCGTATCTCACACTGCGATTTTTTTCTAAGCTCTACACTAAACATTAAATCTGTTACGAAAAAAGATCTAAATAAAATGAACACAAAAAAAGGACTCGTCACTGGAAAAACCGAATGAAAAAAGAATGTTAACAACAAATACATTTTCACACCCAACCCAGTTCTGCGGAATCAGAATCAACGTTGAGTTTAAGCAAGTGAATGAGCCAATTCGAGTAAAGTGCCGTGCAGATTTAAATTTTTCCCACTTGTGACGAATGCAGCTATCGATTTTTTTGGCATGCTAGCATGCTAGTTATTATTCGTGTCAGTCAGCTGTTGCCTCTCACGCTGGCCTATTGAATCTTCCTGCCTATTCGTGGCAGCCAGCTATAGGCTCTCAATCTGGCCTGTAGAAAATGTAGAACATGAAAAACTGTCGTAGAAGCATGAAAAAATGGATTATTTCCACTATCGATGGGAGTTGGGAAATGCAACGTCGGTCTTGGCTTTGCCACTAACTTGGAGCATGTGCATATAAATTTTGGCGCAAATCCGTCGAAAATTGCGGGCGTGCATTCATTACACACACACACACACATATCCTACCTTTTATAGATAGATATATACCCGCGTGTCATGCGATCTTCGAAAACCTAATTTTGGAGATAATTTGACTACGGTAGCTATCTATACTCTGTGGTCAATGGCATACCCAGGGCCAGCAATACATACGCTAATTTTATATCTTGTGTATGAAGCGACGCCCATAGAAATTTAGTTTTCAAAAGTCACATGATACGCAAGTTCATATGGTATTTCCTTAGTAATATACAACAAATCACGCATTCAATTGTCTCCTTAAGAAACATAGAACCACAAGTCATTGTGGTAGCTGTATATACGTTTTGCCATTTGACTACTTCTCCCAAACTGTGTTCCGCCATCCAATTTCTCACGCCTGTTAAGTATGTCACGCGTTGCTTTCCATCGTCTCTCATTCCCTCTATCCTTTCTGTGAGTATCAGATTTTCCAAGCCCTCTTTTTTCATTACGTGTCCCAGCTGCCTCTTCCTGATGTTAGATATAATTTTCCTCTTTGTTTCCATTCAATCGAAATCCTTATTGTTGCTCCAATTTTAGGCCTACAGTTTCCTTAGCATCCTTCTGTAGAACCACACATGTTGCTTCGAGTTCTTTCTACACCTTTGAGGAGATTGTCCAGCATTTGCTGCTATACAGGAGGATAGATATCAAGTCGCAGTTCAGTAATTTTTTTCTTTGTTTGCAACGTAACTTTCTTGTTTCGTAATACTCTGCTTAACTTTTGGAATGGATTTTTGGCCATCTCAATACTTCTTCGTTCTCAGTATCGCACTTTCTGTCTTCTGTCAGAAGACTTCCCATATATTTAAATTTCTGTAACTGGCGGATTGTAGTGCCCCCGATCTGTAAATCGCATTTTGCGCTAAACTTTTGCTGATTATCATGCATTCTGTTATTTCGTAGTTCATATCCTTTCTTCTTGCTCTTCTTTGCTACCTTTTGTAGGGGGTTTAGTACTTTCCTTTTCGTGACCACATCAGCACTGCGGCATCTGCATAACCTATGTTGTTAAGGTTGTGGCCACCACTGGTGAATCCCGGTAGGATTTCTATTTTTTTCGGAATCGACTCGATGTATTCGTTGAATAATCCGGTGAGAAGACCCATCCTTGCCTTACACCCTTTTTTCTTTTCTGAATATATGTGGAACTAATATTTATCCGTATGCAGGCGGTTTCTCTACAAAGCCTCATTGTTGCTCGGTCCATGGAATTCTTTGCATCCTTCTGTAGAACAATACCTCAGTTGCCTCGAGTCACTTCTTCATCTTTGAGGAGACCACCCAGTATTCGTTGTCGTAAAGGAGGACAGATATAACAGCGATTCAGTACTCTTTTCTTTGTTACCAACGACACCCACCTGTCTCGTAATACTCAGCTTAGGTTTTAGAAATGCATCTTTGGCCATTCCAATACGTCTTCGGATCTCAGCTTCTCACTTCCCGTCCTTTGTCAGAACAATTTCCACACCTGTATGGTTGTAGTATCCCCCCGACCTGTAAATCATATTTCCGGCTCATCTTTTTCCTGATGGTCATGCATTCTGCCTTCTTGTAGTTTATGCTTAGTCCCTTCTTCATGCTCTCATTTGCTACCTTCTGTAGGGTTTTTGACAGTTTCCTTTCCGTGTCCATATCAGCATTGTGGCATCTGTATAACCTATGTTGTTAAGATTATGGTCGCCAATGGTGAATCCCGTTAGGATTTGTATTTCTTTCAGAATCGGCTCAATGTACTAGTTGAATAAGTCCGGTGAGAAGACCCATCCTTGCCTTACACCCTTTTTCCGTTTCTGAATATCTGCTGAACTAATTTTTATCCGTATGCAGGCGGATTGTTGCCAGCAGTGATTTTTTATTATTCTGATTTCTTTCCCGAATACGTCAAGGTTGCTGGGCAGATCTTTGCGTCGTAATTTGTCGAACGCCTTTGCGTCGACGATAAAACACAGGTAAACGTTCCGCTGCATTCGTCTGGCTCATTCTGATAACATTTTCAGCCCAAATACCGCGTTCCTTATTTCGGCTTCTTTAATGATACCGACTACTCAGTCGTAATTGATCCAGTGATGAAAATTTGCCAAACATTACAATACGTCGAGGTGCAAATCTTAAGGAAAATGTGTAACGGAATAAGTTTTAACAAAAAGAAAACAAGTAGAGAAAATCTATTCAGAGCTGCAAACGTGAGGGAAATATTTTAGAGCAATGATCGCTAACATCATCAAGGGACACGTTTCTTTAAAGGAAGAACTTTGGGAAGATATAAAAATACATAAATACAAAAACTAACTAACAGAAAAAAGAAAAAGCGAAAGATATATTTGTGAAACTAAATTAATAAAAACACAATGTCGGAATGGATACAAGAACGATATTATGAAATATGAGATGAGATAATACGCTGGCCGGATAAATGGTGGAAAAAAAAAGAAAAAAAATGACAAAGGGAAAATTTAAACAGAAAAGAAGCAATGAAAAAACAAAGAGAAATGAGGAAAATAATATGAAAATTGATGCGTGAATAAACACGGAAAGCGGATAAAAGTAAAAGAAAAGGAGAAAATGAAACACTAAAAGAATCGTACTCTATAAAAAAGAATGAAAAGTAATTACATTATAACAAGAAGAAATAATACGAAAAAAAAAACTAACAAAAATATATATTAATTATACAAGAAAATATTGAAAGAAGCAGAACTATATGAAGAAAAAAGGATAGGCGTAAGAAAAATGTCGAAGATTTAATAAAAGCTATAAAAGAAAAAATGAAGATTAGAAAATGTTCTGGAAGGAAGTAAAGGGGAAAAAGAGAAATTGTAATGGAGGACAATAGAAAGGAAAGAAATAAAGAAAAAAATGTAAAAGAAAGACAGAGAAAAAAAGAAGGAAAAATATAGAAAAAAAAGAAGAAAAAAAGAAAAAGAAAGAAAGACAGAGATAGGAAGAATGGCATAAAGAAGAAAGAAAAGATAAAAATACGAAAACAAAAAGAAAGAGAAAGCAAAAAATATAAATGAAAGAAACAGAGAGAGAAAAAGAAATGAAGAAAGAAACAGAAAAGAAAGAGAAAGTGAGTGAATAAAAAAGAAAGGAAGAAAGAAAGAAAAAGTGAGAGACCAAAAGAAAGAAATAAAGAAGGGCAGTTAGAAAAAAGAAAACATGATTTCAATTCATTAGGATGATCGAACGGAAATAATATAAAGGGAAAAAGAAAATATAATTAAAGGCTCGAAAAAATAACAAGCAAAATAAATAAGAAGGAAAAGAAAAAGAACCGAATGAGAAAAATGAATAAATGAGAGAAAAGAAAGAAAAAATAAAACAATGAAAAGAACGAAATACAAGAGAAAAGAAAAAGAAAAAAAAATACAAATGATAATAAAATGTTTGAACAAAAAAGAGTGTGACGAAAATCACTAGAAGAAAAAACGAATCTCAGAGCGAGTGTGAATGAGAATGAAAAGGAAAACAAAATTATAGCTAACGGTGAAAGATAAACAAATCATCATTCCACAAAAAAGGATGTGGTTTTTGTTTTCCAAAATTAAAAAAAAAAAAAACGACACTAATAAAAAAAAGGCGCGAGAAACGAAACAGAACGGGAATAAAAAAATATACTAGTAAATAAAAAATAAAGGGACACTTAAACCAAATGAGTGTAAAGAAATAATAATACAAAACAATTAGAAGTAATAGATAAGTAAATAATTCAATCGTAGACAAACAACTTAAACATAAGAATTTAGACTCGTTCCTATTTACGTAAATGCGACCCTGAAGATTTTCTATCAGCAATATGGGCGAACATTCGTGATTACTTACTTAAGTCTTTTCTTATTTTAGCAGCGGTGAAGGTCTAGAGGAGCCCGAGGTGAATATACATGTGGTTCTTTTCGTCAGTGTCAGGATGCTCTTATAATACCATTTTCTTTTTGGCGTATGTCACAATCTTCGCTTCACGAATCAGGAGTAATTTTCAAAGTTCTGTGATTCATTTGCTCTTTTTAAAATGCAGTTGACTCGGCGTGGTGTAATGGTTAGCAAACTTGTCTCGGTAAAAATAGTTCCGACAGTATAGCGAGTTCCGTCCTTCCGAGTGCTTAATATTTTAAGCCTTGTGCCACATCTACTCTAAGTAAAAACCATATATTAGGTTGGTGCAAAAATAATGACGTAATAATGTCGTTTTTTGACTTTAAAACATACGTCAAAAAACGACATTATTACGTCATTATTTTTGCACCAACCTAATATTAATCAGCTATCTGTCATTGTTTTTACCAAGAATTCAGGCTGAATAGTTATGAAGAAATCCAATTGATATTTGAGATTAAAGAAATATGAGACACGAAGCAATAATATGTTGACACTGTTTCGTCGATGTAAATTCAAAGACGTAGACGACGGTAAGTGCGACACTGAGATACATAGGCGTATTGGGATGGCCAAGGACACATTCCAAAAGCTGAGTAGAGTACTGCCAGAGAAGAGGATATATCTGGTAACAAAGAAAATTTATTACTGAACAGATAGGTGACATCTGCCCCTCTTTAATGCAGTGAATGTTGGACGATTCTTCAAAGATGAAGAAGAGACTCGAGATGACAGAGATGTGGTTCTACAGAAGGATGCTAAGGATATCATGGACCGAGCGTGTGAGCAACGATGAGATCTTAGATAGGTTCCAAACAGGGAAGAAGCACTTAATATCATGAAGAGGCAGCTGAATTTTATGGGAGCACAAAATGAGGAAGAAGGGCGTGAAGAATCTTATACTCACGAGTCGAATAGAGGGAAAGAGAAACAAAGGAAAACAACGCGTGATATACCTGGTGGGTTTAAGCTTATGGATGACAGAATGTGGTCTGGGGGAGGAAACAGAGGGAAGGAAGTTGCTGAAAGCTGCAAGGGATAGAGGGAGGTGGAGAGACATGATCGCCTACATACTGAAAGGGCATGGCACATAAAAAGAAAAAGAAGGCACTAATTCTTTAAAATAGAAACGTTTTCTTCAACACTAGTAAAAATAAGCAAAAATAACAACACTATTTCTGCTGAAAAAAACTTTTTTGACTATGAATAATACAAATTACACTACCTAAACAAATGTTCTCGTGTTCACGAAAAAGAAGTTATCTGTTAATTATTCAGACAATATTTGGATATAATTTAAGTTTTCAAATAGCATTATCGTTTTGTTTGCTAATTGAAGCTATCGGTATTCGCAATAAATGGAAGCGACATCAGGCACCTCAGCGTGGTGTAATAGTTAACAAGCTTGTCTCAGTAAAACGGTTACGACTGAATAGTGAGTTCGATCCTCACTGGGTACACCATACTTTCGGCCTTGTGTCATATCTAAGCTACGCTTAGAAAACCATTAATAGATGTGACACATATAGTACGTTAAAGTAAACAATCTGTATAGTGATTTCCCAAGCGTAGCTTAGATGTGGCACAAGGCCGAAATTATGGGGTACCCAGTGAGGATCGAAATCATAACTCAGTTGTCATTCTTCTAGCGAGACAAGCTTGCTAACCATTACACCGCCTCGAGACGGTATTTGTATTTTGCCATTGTAACGATAGTTCGTGAATTTGGTGACATTGTAAACGTGAGTTCAATCCCCGGGCTGGGCAGTATATACGTTACATCAGTGGAAAGGGGTAGGGGGCAAGCAATAACTGAGCAGATCTAAAAATTAACTCGATGAGATATCCATAAACATATGTAGCAGGGGCGTACCAAGGCAAAGTGCCGCCCGGAGCCCGTATTCACAATTGCACCTAATTTTGGGGGAGAAAAAATATAAATAAAATACCGTTAATGGCGTTGATTAGTATTTGAAAAATAATAAATTAAAAAGTTAACTGAACAAACGTTATCATATTCTAACCTTTCGAGCTTTTGCAGAAACAAAGTTGCTAATATTAGTTTGGTGCAAAAATAATGACGTAATAATGTCGTTTTTTGACGTTAAAAATACGACATTGTTACGTCATTATTTTTGCACCAACCTAATAAATTGGCCAAAGTCTATCTTCTCTTTAATTCTATGTTCAATTAAAATGAAGGACAAATTGGATAAGCGATCTTGGGACATACTCGATCTCAAATGACTTTTAATGAGGTTCAATTTTGTGTGGCTCCTCTATGCAATACCAACAGAAACTGAGAGCCTCAAAAACAGCCATAGAGCAATCACAATGTTTGGCAGTCTTTCTTAAACTTGTCATCGATAATTCCATCTCAGGCATTCGATAACCGAAGATTTAGTCCCCATGGTCATGTCAGGTTCCACTTTGGAATCTGCCACTAAAAAATCCCATAATCCGAAGACAGCCTAAGTCAGTACCGATTTCTCTTCCGAGATTATTAAATTTTCTCTCCAACTTGCCTTCAGTATCTTTCACGAGTGCTTGCAATGATAATCCAGCGAAGGCAGTTTGCAGATGAGACAATCGTGCTTCCAGTTAATTTACAAATTATTATTATTTGTAAATTTTTATCTTTACTTCCTGCAAAAGTGTTTGACATAAATCATCTTCCTTTTCTCCAGGTAGCTTTCTCTTTCTTTTAATTCGCTTTTCAACTTGAATATCCATTTCCTCGCACTCTCCTTTACGTTGATTAACCAATTCAGACACCAACCTGGCCCGCTTTCGGTTAAATAAGATTTTGGTCGCATCTGTATGTGTTACACAGACGTCCAAACCGACACCAGTTTCTTGAAGTTTATTTTGGATGAGATTTATTTGTCACAGTATAAAAAATGAGGCATGAAGGAGAAGTTCTGAATTAATATCAAAAGGATTTGCGCCTCCACACTCATTTGAAAATTTTCTGCAGCTGAGGTTAATTAATCGAGTGCCTGAATCACTCCTTGAAATACGGTTTTCACTGCATGAAGAGCTTGTAAATGCACTCATTTACGCTTCATCATGACGTTCAAATGCGAAGATAGAATTTCTTACCGGTGATTGGAAGAGGAGAAAAATG
Source organism: Acanthosepion lycidas (assembly GCA_963932145.1). Taxonomy (NCBI): domain Eukaryota; kingdom Metazoa; phylum Mollusca; class Cephalopoda; order Sepiida; family Sepiidae; genus Acanthosepion; species Acanthosepion lycidas. Next base: position 23,335,860 of record OZ010595.1, on the reverse strand, counting down.
TATAGTCTCTCAAACACTATGGAAAATGTAAAGGCACTTGCATTCACAGCTGAGGCATGAACACCGCATAAATTCAGACTATGACTATTACATGACACATTTTTAGTTTTCACAGTTATGTTTCGTAGAAACTTTGATCATCACCATGAACTCCAGCCATACTAGCCACATCGTCAAATCTTATGCCTCTAGATTTTTTGAATCAAGTTTTTCTTTCTCCAGTCGATCGAAAATCATCTTCTTGATATCATAAGCTGTCTTCCAATGCTCAATGATAAAACCAAGAAATGGTTCCCAATGCACCACTTCTTTGTCTTCAAAAATGATATATCGACAAATTAAACTCATCTGATCAGCATGAGAAATGTCCGGCGTGCTGTCTTGCATGATCGCAAAATAATTGGGTTTTCGAATTCGATCCACTATATTTTCCTTTACGTGGTTTCCGAAAATATAAATGAATTCATTTTGTGTTTTCGATGACAAGTACCGCTGGTTATCATTTACTTCTTTCAATTAATGCTTTCCAAGATCAGGATCATACTTGCTCATAATTTCAACAAGTTCTACAAAATTACCTTCATTGGAACGATATACATCTCGATGACCTCTAATAGGTACTTTTTATTTCGTCAGAAAGTTCACGAACTCAAGTAACCGTGTTAAAACCTATCTCCAAATCTGCCTTTCTTTCAGTTTGTACTTGTAATATACTGTCAAGTGTATTATGTGGAATTTCCAACATCTTACATTTCTTGAAAGCTCTTTGGTGGTCAGACGAATTTTCATGTTAAGACATTTTTGAATTAAGCTTTCATAACATTTGAAATCATGGATTTCTTACTAGACTTGATATGCGTTGCTGTGTCTTCAGGTGGAGGAGACAGCAGAAACAATAAATAAATTTCTTCGGCTTTAAGTACAGCAACCATGATCTCAAGACAGTCTCTCAATACTCCATAATTTTGTAAAACCATAGTTGTAGCATTAACATCGGACTATTGTTCCCCGGTCTTACAGTCGGAGGAAACGGTTCATCTTTTGTCTTGAAACCTCTGAGGTCCCTACGTTAGATCAACAAGTAACTGACCTGAGCAAGTACGTGGCCAAAATGCGATGTCTTCTTACGCTGCAATCTCTGTGTTTGCCTTTTCTATTTCTTTATTTCCAGGAACTTCATCAGTTCCTTCTTCATATTCATACCTGTCCTTACCGCATACACTGGAGCTCTCTTCCTTTGGCACATGATCATCGTCACCTTCAATTTCTTTTACAACGTTAATTCTTGGAGGAAATTCCTATTTTACTTTTATTTCTATATTTTTCTCCACCATATTCGAATGTTCTCCATGTCTCCACATCTTGTTCTGATGTACTTTCAGCATCTCTGTCTTTGCATTTTGCTTTAGGTACATATTTCTTCTGTAGGAAAACATGTAAAGAGGCAGCACATTTTCTTTCCTCGCGTTCTCTGGTAGCTTTCAACTTGTAGTAAGCCGCACCACTCAGTTTGGGACGTTTACTCATTATAATCAATTAAAAAAATAGAACAAGAAACAAATAGGAAAAAACGTGCCGTTGCCTCCCTCTGTCTTTTTTACAAATACTTTCACGATAACTGCTCCGATGAGCTATCGCTGGTTCTCAGACTTCATGGATTTAAGCGTTCAACTAGGCTGGCATCTCGCTCTCAACCTTTTATTGTCGAAACTGTTAAATGTAGCCGTCTCTTCTACTCCAATAGCTTTATGTCTTGCACTTCTCACCTGTGGAACTCCCTCCCCATTTCTTGTTTTACTGATAACCATAATCTCTAACTATTTAAATGTAACGTCAATCGACGTCTCCAGATGCCCTGATCTATCCCCTAACCGTCTCTTCATCTTTTCCTCTATCACTCCTCTTTGTTCTCATTCATACGCTTAAATCATTTGCGTGCTAGTGGCTTCCCGCCTTGCTTGGGGTTCAATGCTTAAAAAAAAAGGAAAATGACATACTCAGCAACATAGGGAATTTCTATTTATTGTACTAAGATAGAATTTAGCACAATGCTGAAAGTGCGGTTGAAAAAAAGTGTTAATAATTTTTTAAATATCCGGAACTTAGCTAGACTCGTGACTCATCCGCATATTATAATAGCATAGAAAAGTGTTGATTAATATAGAAGTAAATAATTACAGGAGTTTATCATATACAGCCAATGATTGTTTAAATCTTTTCTTAAATTCATTTTTTAACTTTTACGATCCTCTTTTTTGATTATACAGTTTTCTTATTTCTTTTTATTTCATTCTCATATTTAATATAATTTAAAAATGAATCCATAGTAATGGTCGTAATAAAAAAAAATAACTAAATATTGATCATTTGTATTAAAAAAAAAAATTATGACAAATATTCACCATTGATACTTGTATTACTGTTATGGTCCCGGTTAGGACCAAGGAAGAACAACACGAACACAAGAGTAGAAAAAACGAATGTATATTACACGAAATAATAATACAAGATGTGGAAGCTGTTAGTATGACTGTCAGTCTGGCTTGGAGTGAACTACTATCGGCTCGACTCGAATCGGTATCCGGCCACCCCCCACGAAGGTTGCATATGGCACAAGGCCAAGTTTAACATGGGTTTCCTGAGCCCGTAGGCTCGGCCAAAAATTTCCGTAAAACACGTATAAACGGGATCGGGTTGGTCAACCACCCCGAACGAGACTCTGTCCTTCGGCGGAGCCTCGTCCGGGTTCTTCCCTGCTCAGAGACAAAGAGTTCAACCGTCAAGCCAAGAAGCTCGGCTTGATTCGGTATCTAGCAACCCCCACAGGAGGGTTGCATGTGGCACAAGGCCGAGTTTAACGTGAGTTTCCCGAGCCCGTACGCTCGGCCAAAAAATGCCAGTAGAACACGTATAAACGGAATCGGGTTGGTCAACCTCCCCGAACGAGACTCTGCCCTTCGGCGGAGCCTCGTCCGGGTTCCTCTCTGATCAGAGGCAGAGAGTTCGACCGTCAAGCCGAGAAGATCGGCTTGATTCGGTATCTAGCCACCCGCCCACGAGGGTTGCATGTGGCACAAGGCCGAGTTTAACGTGGGTTTCCCGAGCCCGTACGCTCGGCCAAAAAATGCCAGTAGAACACGTATAAACGGAATCGGGTTGGTCAACCTCCCCGAACGAGACTCTGCCCTTCGGCGGAGCCACGTCCGGGTTCCTCTCTGATCAGAGGCAGAGAGTTCGACCGTCAAGCCGAGAAGATCGGCTTGATTCGGTATCTAGCCACCCGCCCACGAGGGTTGCATGTGGCACAAGGCCGAGTTTAACGTGGGTTTCCCGAGCCCGTACGCTCGGCCAAAAATGCCAGTAGAACACGTATAAACGGAATCGGGTTGGTCAACCTCCCCGAACGAGACTCTGCCCTTCGGCGGAGCCTCGTCCGGGTTCCTCTCTGATCAGAGGCAGAGAGTTCGACCGTCAAGCCGAGAAGATCGCCTTGATTCGGTATCTAGCCACCCGCCCACGAGGGTTGCATGTGGCACAAGGCCGAGTTTAACGTGGGTTTCCCGAGCCCCTAGTCTCGACCAAAAAATGTCCGTTGAAGCCGTATAAACGGGATCGGGTTCCTCTCTGCCCTGAGGCAGAGAGTTCGACCGTCAAGCCGAGCTTCTCGGCTTGATTCGACCCTCTTTCTTGAAAGGCGTAGTATACATTGTGTTAGGAAGAATTCATTCTATAGTTATAGGTAAGGGCCCATGACAATTATACATTAATTTATTCTCCAAAGTACTGACTGACAATTTAACAATGTAACTGTCCCCCTCATTATTTTACCGTTTGTATACTTCTTTAACTTTAGGGCGTTGTGAAAGATGGTAAATAAACTAAACTAATAAGGAAAAATATTTTTGATTTTAATTTTCCGCCCAAAATCTGGTTTGGAAGGACCGCAACTTAAAAAAAAGACCAATTATATTTCTCCATAATTATAATCTTTAAAATCTTAAGACTTCAAAAAAGGAGACGATATTTCTTCATGTCTACAAAGAACTTTAATCTGAATGAAAAATCTTCCGTAAATTTTTTTTTAAATATATTTAAATTTCGAAAAATAAGCTATCCTACATTGTGTAGTTTTAATCATACATTTTAAATAGATGAAACAAATCTTTATTTAATTACAAATATTGGAACTTAGGCAGAAGAGTTCGAAGGATCTCAAAATTCACTGTAAAAGTTTCGAGGAAATAAAATGTTGGTAAATTATTCGGAGAAAATTAATTTTGGATACATCCAAAGAAATAACGTTGTTTTTAAAAGTCTACATGAAAAAAAAAAAAAAAACACTTTATATGAATTCTCTTTTTGAGACAAAATTAAAATTTTGAAATAACTTTTTCTGTGTGTTCAGATAAAAAAATTAAATCTTTTTTACATGTGGCCTAATTTTTCTAGAAATGTAAAAATTAGCGATTGGATTTTTTATTCACATAACCAAACGTTGAATCCCTAATGTTAATTATTAAATAATATATCCCCAAAGGTTCTTTTTTTTTTAAATCAAAGAAGCTTTATTGTAAAATTAATTTATGAATGAATAAAATACCAAACTTTCATTAGAACTTCAGCGTGTTCACAATGAATCAAGAAAAAAATTTCTAGCATTTTATTTTTAATAAAAATAATTTTAAAACAATCCAAAATTATTTAGTTCAATTATCGCAATACAAAAACATGGTGGGGCGGCAAATATATATCTTGGTTATAAGAATTTTAAAATATAGTGCGGACGTGTCTTGGAATGTCACGTAGTGGTTTTGTAGTCTCGGCAAGATTCGCTCACAGAAGGGCCAGATCAAAGTACCAGACTATCAGAGAGTCCCCCGAGATTATTAAAAGTTCAGGTCGCCAACAGGGCGGAATGTCATGTGTTTGTGATCTTCCAAACAAAAAGAAATGAAGGTGAAAATAAATAATTAAAAAGACTAAATATTAAATTTCTGTTTTGAAAACTAAATATTAAATTTCTGTTTTGAAAACTAAATATTAAATTTCTGTTTTGAAAACTAAATATTAAATTTCTGTTTTGAAAACTAAATATTAAATTTCTGTTTTGAAAACTAAATATTAAATTTCTGTTTTATTACATAAATACGAATGATTGCGACTTCATTTTTTTTCACTCGCAAATGCCGCCCCTATAATGTGACGGCGCCTGGGTCCTGGATCACCCGCCTCCACCTACCTCCACCTCTGGTCCCCGCCACCAATGGGTAGTGAAACAATCTACCGCGAAGATTAGAAAATCTCACAGTATTACTCGGATGAACTTGCATCTGATAAAGCCGGGAGGTCATAGCCATGGAAACGTTGTGATGTCAAGAATAATGAAGCCACTAGTCTCGATGTAAATAGTACAAAGAATGGTATCTGTATATTTGGCATGAAATAGAATTTGCAGACTTAAAATAGACCGCAGTTAAGCTTAGTGAAAATAACATGTATCTATACTCGGTTAAAATAGGCGATCTGTAATTTCGGTAAAAATAGACGATATATAAGTACAGTTAAAATAGGTTATCTATATGGTAATTTAGTATAGGCTCTCTTTTTGCTAGGATAAAATCGAATATATGTAACCACGATTAAAATATAATATCTCTAATGTATGTTAATATATATATATATATATATATATATATATATATATATATATATATATATATATATATATATATATATATATATATATATATATATATATATATAAGCTTGCTCAAAATAGGAGCTCTCCATGTATGATTAATATAGATTCTCTGTATACTTGGTTAAAATAGGCGATCCGTATGGTAGGTTAAAATAGACTATACGTAAGAAAAGTTAAAATAGGATATCTGTATGGTCTGTTACTATAGGCGATCTGTACGCTAGGGTAAATAAGGCGATCTGTTGCTTAGGTTAAAGTAGACGTGTAAGGACGGCTAAATATGCTCACTGTATGCACGGTTAAAATAGGATATCTGTATGGTACTCTAAAATAGATGATACATAAGCGTGGTCAAGGTAGGATCTCAGCATAGATGTTTAATATAGGCTCTATGTATGCTCGTTTAAATTAGGCGATCCGTATGGTAGATTAAAATAGACAATATATTAGAAAGAATTTAGGTAATAATGACACATGTAAAAGTGGCACGGTAAAATGGCACAGGTAAAAATGGCACGGGTAAAAATGGCATGGGTAAAAATGGCAAGGGTAAAAATGGCATGGGTAAAAATGGCACGGGTAAAAATGGCACGGGTAAAAATGGCATAATGGGGAAAATGGGAAAAATGGCACAAAACATACAGGACAAAATGAAATGCACAGGTTATCTATTCTGTAAATTTCGAAAAAAATATATAAATATGTAACTGTCTAATCAAACGCCAGTTAACTCCTGGTTCAGTTGTCAGTGGTTTTATTGTCAGCGGTTAAAATGCCGGAATTCTGGTTTAATATTCAACAGAGCAAACAACTAGAAAACATCGCACTGAATCTTGGATTAGAAATTGATTCACTTGCCCTGGAGCCGTCAAGCACACCATTGATATCAGTGGCTGTATCACAAACCCATCATGAAAATTATAGGAAGTAATGGAGGTAAAGAGTTTTGCTTCCAGGGGGATATGTAAACAAAACAGATTGCAAGATTAACTACTGTCAGATGGAGATGTTAAGAGAACATCTTTTTCTAAAGGTACCCTAACCACCAGCATTGATATGACTTGATTCTCTACAAGATAAAAAACCACAACCATGTTCCTGTTTATGCTGCTATTGCATCCAGGAAATGCATCAAGTAGATGAAGGGAAAAACAGTTGAAATGTAGACAGATTTATAGCATTAACCTGGATGACTTACCAGCTGAAGCAATGAGGATGATTACTAGCTGATCCTGTACCATGACCATCAACCTTGATATGACTGATCCTGTACCATGACACTAACCTTGATACGACTGACCCTGTACCATGACAATCAGCCTTGATAAGACCGATCATGTACCATGACAATCAGCCTTCATAAGACCGATCCTGTACCATGACCATCAGCCTTCATAAGACCGATCCTGTACCATGACCATCAGCCTTGATAAGACCGATCCTGTACCATGACCATCAGCCTTGATAAGACCGATCCTGTACCATGACAATCTGCCTTGATAAGACCGATCCTGTACCATGACAATCAGCCTTGATAAGACCGATCCTGTACCATGACAATCAGCCTTGATAAGACCGATCCTGTAACATGACAATCAGCCTTGATAAGACCGATCCTGTACCATGACAATCAGCCTTGATAAGACCGATCCTGTAACATGACAATCAGCCTTGATAAGACCGATCCTGTACCATGACAATCAGCCTTGATAAGACCGATCCTGTAACATGACAATCAGCCTTGATAAGACCGATCCTGTACCATGACAATCAGCCTTCATAAGACCGATCCTGTACCATGACCATCAACCTTCATGAGACGGATCCCGTACCATGACCATCAGCCTTGATAAGACCGATCCTGTAACATGACAATCAGCCTTCATAAGACCGATCCTGTACCATGACAATCAGCCTTGATAAGACCGATCCTGTACAATGACAATCAGCCTTGATAAGACCGATCCTGTACCATGACAATCAGCCTTGATAAGACCGATCCTGTAACATGACAATCAGCCTTGATAAGACCGATCCCGTACCATGACCATCAGCCTTCATAAGACCAATCCCGTACCATGACCATCAGCCTTGATAAGACCAATCCCGTACCATGACCACCAATTTTGATATGACTGATCATGTACCATGAACATCACCCTTGATATGATGATACTGTACCAGCTAAAAACCACAACCACGCTCCTGTTCATGCAGCTAGTGCATCCAGGAATTGTATCAAGAACACGCAGAGAAAAGCAACAGAAACAGAAGATCAACCGAGCCAGGTTTATAACAATAACCTGGATGACTCATTGTGTCAGTGTTTCTATTTTTTCGCTTGTGCCATTTTTACCTGTTCCATTTTTACCTCTGTCATTTTTATCTGTGTTATTATTCCTGTGCATGTAAGTACATTTAATATATATATATATATATATATATATATATATATATATATATATATATATATATATATATATATATATATCAACTTGTTTAATATAATCGATTTGTATGCTAAAATAAGCGATATGTTTGTTAGGTTAATAATACCGGCGGTCTATATAATAGGTTAAGATGGGAATTATGAGGATTACGTTAAAATAGACGACAAGTTAAAATATTACGTCTGCAAGCTCGATTAAAATCGGCGATCTTAATGTAGGCTAAAACAGACGTTACATAAGGATAGTTAAAATAAGATCTCTTTCTCTCTCTCTCTGTCTCTCTCTCTCTCCCTCTGTGTTTGTCTGTCTCTCTGTGCATAGTTAACTATATGTTTTATATAAGCTGGGTTAAAATAGCCCATCTGTATGCTTGGGGAACCTACGCGGTATGCAGGTTTAAAACAGGATATCTACATGCTAGGTTAAAACAGGTGATTTGTAATTTCGGTTAAAACAAACAATTTGCAAACACGGTTAATTGGGGGTTCTGTATGCATAGTTAATACAATCTCTCTGTATGTCCGGTTAAAATAGGCGATCTCCATGTTAGTTTAAAACAGGGGATCCGTAAGTTAGGCTAAAATAGGCGATCTCTAGGTTAGGATAAAATAGAGGATATGTTATCATGGTTAAACCAGTATCTGTGCAGGCACCGTTAATATAGGCTCTGCATGCTAGTTTAGAATAGACGATATGTTAGCCAAAATTTCCTTCAAAACTGATAAATGCTATTCGCTAAGCTATTTAGTAGAACTGCATTGGAATCTTACCAAAATGTATGTTCCATTGTGCATTAGAAGCATGGGTCACTTGGATCTAGACATCGCCTGAACAACAAAAATACAAAAACAGACGATTGGATTTTTTCTGTTTTTTGTTTTTTGTTTAGTGGCATAATATCGGTTATTTAATGTCGGATACAAATAGCACAATTTTATAGCTTCAACTACAGATAAAATATATTGTTAGCCATTTTTCTGTAAAATGTATTGTTGGTAAATCGACTGTAAAAGATATTGATGGGCATTTTGCTTCGTTGGTAATTTTACTATAAATATGAATTGTTGTTAATTATTTATATCAAAATGTATTACTGGAATATTCAATATAAAATGGATTTTTATACTTTCAGAATGTTTTGATTTTGATTGGGGGGGGGTTCACTGTTTGCCCATCGCTATGAGAATCACATATGTATACTCAGTTAAAATAGACAATTTGTAATACATGTTAAAATAGACGATATGTATGTATGGTCAAATACGATCTATCTATGCATAGTTAATATAGGTTCACTGTATATTCGGTTAAAATAGGTGATATGTACGTTAGGTTAACAGAATATATGTCAAAACAGTTAAAATAAGGTACATGAATACTCGTTTAATATAATCGATCTGTATGTGACATAAAAATAAGCGATGTCTTGCATAGGTTAAAATAGATGATATGTAAGAATGGTTAATATCAGTTTTCTGTATGCAAGGTTAACATAAACAATCTCTTTGATACGATAAAAAATGAGCAGTATGATGCTTATTGTTAAAAAAGACAATATGTTAAAATTGTATGTCTGTAAGCTCGATTTTTTTATGTAGGTTAAAACAGACGATATATAAGCGTGGTTAAATTAGGTTCTCTCTATCCATTGTTAATTATATGTTATATATATCCTCGGTTAAAATAGCCGATCAGTATGATGGGTTAACAGGCGATATGTACGCAGGTTTAAAACAGGATGCCTGCAAACTTGGTTAAAATAGGTGACCTGTAATATCGGTTAAAATAGACAATATGTAAGCATGGTTACAATAGCAATTCTGTATGGTTAATATAATTGATCTGTATGTCCGTTTAAAACAGGTGTGCTGTATGCTAGGTTAAAACAGGGTGTCTGTAGGTTAGTTTAAAACAGAGCATATGTAAGCATTGTTAAAACTGTATGTTTGTATGAAAAGTTAATATAGGCTCTGCATGTTGGGTTAGAATTGGCATTATGTTAGCCAAAATTTTCTGCTCTATTGATAAATGCTATTTATTATACACTGAAATCTTACCAAAATGCCTGTTACTATGCACTTTAGAAGCATGGATTACAAGCTATTTTAATAAGAATTTCTTCCAGCAGGGATGAAATTAATCAAATCCAATTTCGAACGGTTATTCTTAAAACCACATACAAGCACAATCCACTTGGCAGTTTCCGAGATCACACTGATACCCGTTTTGGCAATATATCTGTATTTTAAGTATCAGCTATCGTTCAATGCTTCAAGTGAAGAAAATAATTCAAGAATGTTGAATCACATTAGTGTGATTGCTGATATTTTCTTAGCAGTAATAAATTTTTGATAGCATTATCAACAGAGTTGGTTCTTTCCCCACCTTTCAATATCATCGCACTAAGAAAAAAAAAAAAATACTATCGAGCCATAACCTTAACCAGAAACGAAAGCCACGGACGGGTTGATTTTTCTGTTAGTTGGTCTTGTTTAGTGGCATAATATAGGTTATTTAATGCCAAAATCTAAATATTTGAACTAAATATTATGGCTTCAAATAAAGATAAAATGTTATGTTAGTTATTTTGTTATAAAATGTATTAAGGGTAATTCTCCAAAAAACATTTATTTTAGGTCACTTTGCTTTTAAATGTATTGTTGGTAATTTTACTATATGCATCGTTGGTGATTTTTTTATATCAAATTGTATTGCTGGAATATTTATTATATTATTTCCATAGTAACGAATGAAGATGCTTATAACGATAAGTAAACTTCAAAATTGGTCATTACTAAATTTTCGCTTGAGTATGAAACGGCTTGTTACTTTTATTCAGTTTAATTTTAATAATTATATTGATGGTTTCGGCTCTCTTTTTTGAAACATGAGATCTCTTATGTATCGAAGGAATCATATTAAAAAAAAACAATTATAATATATATATATATATATATATATATATATATATATATATAATTATTTATTTAAAAATATGATTCCAACACGTTACATAAGAGTTTTCATGTTTCAAAACAAGAGCCGAAAACTTCAATATAATTATTTGACATAAATTGAATTAAAGTAAGCTCTGTTCCATCATCAAGCGAATTTTTTTTGGGAATAACTTATTTCTGAAATTTACATGTTTTAATAGCAGATTCATTATTGAAATCAAAATTTCCATGGTGACGGCCAGCGAGAAGTCTTATGTAGCGTGTTGGAATCATATTTTTAAATAAATTATTATATTTATGCTCTACTTTTGTATCGAACACTATTTTTTTAAAAAATAATAACAAAAATACTAAAGAACTTTGGATTATTTACCTAACCAGTTTTTCCTATTTTCTATATATTTTCATATATATATATATATATATATATATATATATATATATATATATATATATATATATATATATATACTTTCATCGTGTTTTGTTTGTGATTGAGGGTTCACTATTTGACCATAGCTATGACCCTAACAGGTGCTACCACCCCGTCTGAAGATGAACCTAGTAACAACAGCAATTAAGAAGTATCCCATGCCTCTCAAATCCTTCCTGCTGGATGTAGTTTATCGTCATACCCAGGATCACGAACTGTTGTAATTAATAAAATGACATGTCACATAATCCATCTTTGCAGGCAGACAACGTATAAAGGATTACACTAGACGATACATGACTGGAGTGGGAGACGAACGACAGAAATAACTACGCCCAACTCATACATCATTCATCAAACTGTAACCCTTGGCATCGTGATTAACGTCTAAAGTGTGTATTCGGCATACGGTGATCGAAATACCCGACTGTATCACGGTATATCCCTCGTCTTCACTTTATAGTGTCTTTATAGATGATTAATTATCTTCCACCCTACAACCTCTTTCCCAAAGTTGAATAGTCGCAAGCCTCTTTCTACTCAATAGCTATTTCCATGGAAAATTTTCAGGCGAACTAAATTGCTTACTTCCACTAAAACACGACATGCTACGCACATTATCGCAAATCAACCTGATTCACTTCATATTCCATTTCATCAGAGGTAATTTCCCTTCCAGGGGCTTCCTCCACCAAACCGGTGTTTTTAGAGACCGACTCCCAAGTGGATGCTTCCCCGATCACTACAAGCTTAACATGGTCAAGTCAAGGATTAATCGTTTCCTTTACCTCATTTTCTCATAAACTGTGTCTTTTACTCTGAAGCCCTCTACTTTGATTAGTTCTTGTGTCTTGTACACAGTGAAAGTTATTGTAAATAAGTAAATTGATGTTATGGTTTACAAAGGCAGGATTCATTAAAAATAAGTTTTGTGCATGAGCTGTTAAACACCGGAAACTTGGATGATCATTTACTAACTGATCATGTTTATACGCGATCAAAAATGATGTGTCTTCATAAGTCTTGGGGAAATTTCCAGAAGTTACGAAAATGGCCTCGAAGGGAAGGGATACCACGCGTCAATAAAGCATTAATCTTTGTATCAATCTGCAATGAAACATCTAGTTTGCCTCACTTTTGAAGATCCGTGTACAATTAACGACCTTGAAACCTTAACAACACTGGCAAGGATCTGTATGCAATACGGGATGGGTAAGTTGTAGCGACTCTAGAAGACCTAGTAAATATATGATAAATTTATATTTGTTTAATAAGCCCCACCTCAGATTTGTGCATATGCGATCAACACGCTTCAGTTTGCATATTTTAAATTGATGGCAGTCACAGTAAGAAAAATAACTCGGCCTCCTAAATAAGATAGTAAACAAAAGCGGGAAGAAATAACTATCATATTTGAGAATACAAATAAGAGTGGACATCAGCAAAAGAAATAGCACAGGATCCGTGTTACAAGTAGAAGTGCCAAAAAAAAACACAAACTTTTAGATATCTGAGAAGTGTTCTAATAGATAACTGCAAATGTGACGCTGTAATCCGAAATATCATTTGACGAACTTTCCAAAAGCTAGGGTAACTATTAAGAAAGAAAGATGAGTTGATGAACTGAGGTAACATATGTGGTTCTACAGAAAGATACTGAGGATGCAATGGACGGAGCTGTTAGGCAACGATAAAATTTTAGGAAAAAAGAAACCAAGCATAAGAATTATATTTGGAATATGAAAGAAAAGATAGTAGAAAAGTTTAGGCTTGGAGAACTAGAAACTCACAGCATAGAGTGAATTCAAGGACGAAGAAAACAGAGAGTGACCTACTTATTTCAATAGTGTAAATTGATATCCGATAATGGATTAGAAGCGACAATAACAAAACAAAAAAAATGTTTTTTTCTATCTATAAAAGGCAGTTTGTGTTTTTCTTTTTTTTTCTTTTTTTTTGTGTATGTGTGTGTGTGTGTGTGTGTGTGTGTGTGTGTGTGTGACGAATGCACGGCCGCAATTTTCGACGGATTTGCACAAAAAATTACACGCACATGCTCCAAGTTAGCGGGAAGGCCAAGACCGACTTTGCATTTCCCAACTCCCATCGAATAGTGGAAATAATCTATTTTTTCATTCTTCTATGGCAGTTTTCATGTAGTTTACGGCCATTTTGTACTGGCCAAATTGAGCGCCTATAGCTGGTTGCCACAAAAATGAAGGAAGATTCTATTGGCCAGCATGAGAGCCAACAGCTGACTGACACGAATAATAACTAGCATTCTAGCATGCAAAAAATCGATAGCTGCATTCGTCACAAGTGGGAAAAATTTAAATCTGCATGGCACTTTCCTCCAATTGGATCATTCGCTTGCTTAAATCCAACGTTGATTCTGATTCCGCAGAACTGGGTTTGGTGTCAAAAAGTATTTATTGTTAATATTCTTTTTTCATTCGGTTTTTCCAGTTACAAGTCCTTTTTTAAAGCTGATCGTTTTGTGTTCATTTTGTTTAGTTCTATTTCGTAAGAGATTTAATGTTTAGTATAGAGCTTAGAAAAAAATCGCAGCGTGAGATAGGCAAGGAGTAAAGCAAGTAGCAACATCAGCACGGCAAAGGGCACTCCTTTAAAGGCAAGGAAGGGCAAACATATTTTAAGTCAAGTGATAGCGATTGCTGTACGAGTCGTACGACTTTTGAATCAAGCACGGGCAATGCTGCTACTAAAAGCTATAAAGACGAGAAAGGTGTGGAGGACCATGATAACACACGTCCTGAAGAGACAATGTCCTCACAGAAGAAGAAGAAGAAAAAGAAGAAGAAGACCTAAGATTTGAAATGATGTGCGTATAACATAATGGTTATAGACTCAGAAGGTGTGATTGGCTTGTCGTGTATAAATTCCAGCTTACAATTACATTTGCTTTTGAGCAAATACCCATTATAAAATATGAATATATTTCCCTCCACTCCCATTAAAATTTACATTTGGTTCGGATGTAAAACACTGACTTTAAAATTATTCATGTGTGGCGCTCGTTAATTATAGAACAAAAAACAAACCATCATAAAAAACACCAATACGTAAACAAGAGAGGCTGTGCCCCTCTGACAAACTGAAAGGTTACAGAAATTCATGTTTTAAAAGGAATATAGTTTCACTGGGTTATTAGAGGTCAACTGAAGAAGAAAAACATCAATAAAAATATAATTTAATAATAAAGTCAAATCTTTCTAACCTCATTTGCATTACAAGCGCTTATCAAGACTAGAGAAATTTTATTGGCAGCTCGGCTCGATTATAAGTAAACTAATCCTGTTTTGAATGATACAAGTCACTATTTCACAGACAAGAGAAGGCTGTACCATTTGTCTGATTTGGTCATCTTCATTTTTCGATGTGCGCTTATAAAACTTAGTATCTTCTACATATAACTTTTCTAATGATCTGAGAATATTCTTAGGATGAAAACAAACTAGTTATATTCCATGAACGACCTTCAGACCCAGAGCTACCGCAAGTCACGATGTATCCTCGAGGAGACACCGGGCCTTGAGAGAATATTCGGCCTCAAACACAGACCAGACCTCATAGAACTTTTAAATAGGTTCCATCTCTAAAGATACAGGTAAAGTGACCGGCACCCTGTAACGTTCCAGTAAGTGCCACACTACTCTTGCTATCCAAAAATGAAGTTCTTTTGCCATATGTCCTGCGCAGTCCTCACTTTCTAGATTTGATAGAGTTGAAACGGGTCCTCGAGTCCGTGTTGGAATAGAATTATTTTCCATCCTATATCCTGTCTCTCATATATAGGTTGTGGCGAGTGGCGAGTCTCTCACTGCTCTATCGCTACTTCTTTGGAAAGTGCTCGGGCGAACGACATTCCTTTGATCCCCCAAGTCTAATATTCACGGCTTGGAACCCTGATGCCATTTGCATATTAGCAAACCACCCACAACTTCTCCGTATTCTACTAGCGAGAAGTAAGTTCCACGGTAATAACTTTTCTCGCTGACTACTCCACTTTTCTGTGACACAGACTCCCACAAGGATTTTTCCATGATACCACTGTTTTAACCTGTTCAAGTCTAGAGTTAACCATTATCTTCCCCTTCTATCCATATGAACTACCCTTTATTGCAACTCTCTACCTCGAGTGGAACCCGGGCCTTGTACAGGGTGTACCTTACTGTCAAAAAGGAAACTATATACGGAAAAGAAGAGTGTCATGCTGGACGTCTACATTCAAATGATTTGAAGAAAGTACTATGTAACATGTCCGTAGACTAACATCTTCGGGAAATGTACTAATTTATAACAGTCAGAATTATCACAGTATGTATTACAAGAATAAAATCATATATATATATATATATATATATTCTACCTATAATATTCTAACAGAAGTTTTCTTGGATAAACAATAATTACAAGGGCAAATACAGCCAAAATAGTTGGCGGACGTAGTTGCAGACCTAAAAGTTGTTATTTTTAACCATGTAGGAAATAACAATAAATACTCGATTCAACACTCAAGCAAATTTAAAAAAAAAAAAAAAATACAATTTCGCGAACCAGTGTGAAATTAACTTATAACTAATGAAAAGTTTGTATTTAAAAAGTTCATATCTCTATGTAAAATTAGATTTCCGTTCCCCCTACCTAAAATATAAAAACAAAAGCTTAATGCTTCTCGAGGCTCGCAATAAATTCGGAGGCCAGTTTTATCTACACGTGTGTACACACACGCGCGCGCGCACATACACACACACACACATACACTCCCGCACACGAACACAATAGAAGAGCGGCCGGGTAATGTCTTGTCTACGCACACAATAGAAGCGATTAACCAGCAACCAACGACCTAGGCTTTTGTCTTCGAACTCAAAAGTGCATTAGGCTGGCCACACATTTCACAATAGACTACGAATACTTAATTTATAAAACAACCTGCAAAGAAAAATGACAATTTTATTGCTATTCTCTATTTATATATTAATGCTATTTCAACTGACGTTCTACTTTTACATTTCCTTCATCGAATAACAGTAGTCATAAAATAAGATTTTTATCACATGTCTGTCCGTCTGTGTATCTGAAACATCTCTAACTCTGGCCGGACTTGCTCTATAAAGACATATTATACCTTTTTGGAATCATGACGATCCGAGGATTTAAGCTCTACAGCTGGTGTTTGAACATTGAGCATTTATCTAGATGAAGAGGGAACAGCCAAAAATTCTATTTTTAAAATAGCTAGAAAAAAATTAGCAGTTTTAAAAGTTGTAATTTAGACTGAGTTTAAAGTAACACAAAAAAAAAACTTTGTGAATTAAAAAATAAATAAATTCAGTTCCAAAACATTGGGAATTGAGAAAATCAATTTTATTTAATCATAAACGCCAAAGAATCAGAATTAAAGTATTCCGAAATGACATTTTCATGTTCCGCGGAGTTTTGATTTTAAGAACACAGTTTTCGGCCTGAATTTGAATTTCGGTTCAAATCCAACTTTCGGCCCAAATACTTCTGTCCGCAATTGCAATTTCAGCCCGTCTCAAGGTTAAAGTTAGGTGTTGAGTTTCCATGTAGTGAATTGAGGAATTCAAAGTTATTGCTTCAAAATCATCATTGCTATTTTCTGAACTGGAACAGCGATCCATTTAGTTTTGTGCTGAAGGCCCAATAAAGATTCCACAGAAGCTAGCTGAAAAGACGGCAATATGTGCTGCCTTTAAGCTAATTACTTCATAAAACACAGTTCATTAAAATATAAAAAATTGTATTGCTGTTGCTACGTCTTAAAAGAATCTATAAATGTTATTTCAATTGATGTTCTGCTTCTACTTTTTCTTCAGCAAATAACGTTTAAAATATTTCATTCAAAAGATATGTTGTTAAATATTTGAAATCTCAACATTCGGATAGCAATATAAATCTGGATATCCCCCCAGAATTATATTCTATTCTATAACAGTATAAACGTCTTAAGCTTAGAAGCAAATGATTCACTTGAATAACCGGTTGCGGGATTCCTGGAATGTTTGCGTAAATGTTTAGGCATCATCACGTTACAGTAATCAATACTTTAAAGAGTTGTAGCGAACCATGGGTTTATGTGTTGTTAAACAAAACACGTGTGTCACTCCTGATAGAAAATAAAGCCCAATATATGGCCAACCAAAGTAAAGTAATGAAAACAAACAAGACCGATATATATGTACAAACAAGTAGATTATTAAACAACAGGATTTACAATGGGACAAAGATATTAGCGTATGTGCGAGTGGAAATTTTGTGCGTCAATGAATGTTAATACTTACGTATACGTGTATATTTCATGGCGTTTTCCGACAAGGGGGAAACGCGTATTTTCTGAGACAGTCTACATTGTTTTAGTGTTCGCTGAAATATCGAAGTGAAAAAGAGCATGAAAGAACGAAGTTTTCAGGTATTTATAGTTTAGGGGTGGCGTCCCCTAGGGAACAATTTCGACAGTTAGGAAATTAAGGAGGGGTTAACTCCAACAGCATAATCTTTACGGGCTCCTGGAAAATTTATCCCACAAAAAATATATAGATGGAATCAATGCGTCTCCAAGTAAAAATGAGTAACATAAATCAAAATAAATCAAACGACAATGTATAATATAACAAAAGAATTACGTTAGGAAAAGGAAAAAAGAATAAAAAATAACTATATTAATAATGTACTTGTTTGTGTGTGCGTGTTTGTATTGGGTTGGTGCAAAAATAATATCGGTTTTTGACGTTAAAAAATACGTCAAAAACCGACATTATTTTTGGCACCAACTTAATATGTGTGTGTGAGTGAGTGTTTGAAAGAGCACAAGTAGTCAAAACAGAAAACTATGAAAATGAACGTGCCCAGTGGCGCATATTTTTTTTTTTACTCACGTGCATCTACATGTTATAGTGAGAAGCTTCAAAAGAGGAAAGAGAAGAGGGAGAAAAACACACGGTTTTACAAAGGCTTAAGGAGCACACCCGAGAGATGTGTTTTTTTTGTTTTTTTTTTTCTTTTAGCAAAGTCATTTGGAATGACCTACAGATCTATCGTACGAGAGAAAAGGTGACATAGGATTCCATCGACAATTACTAAGAGCAGATTATATCTTACAAAAGATGAACAAAAATTTAAGAAACATGAATATTTCATTAGAAAAGAAAAATAATGCGAATCAACATTTTTATGATGTTGTGGTAACAGATATGCAGTTCTGAAGAAGGAGGCGAGGAATAATACGGTCGAAAGATTCTTCGAGCGAAACATCGATAAAAAAAAAAAAAAAAAAAACTGTTCTTAGAATCAAAATATTAGGTTGGTGCAAAAATAATGACGTAATAATGTCGTTTTTTGACGTATATTTTAACGTCAAAAAACGACATTATTACGTAATTATTTTTGCACCAACCTAATATGACAGTGAATATTTTGGGGCCATGGTGCCACGTCTGCATAGATTTAAGCATGCAGCTAGATTGAAAATTATATCTAAGTATTTTATTGTTGAACTAGATAAATGCAACCGTATGTCCTGTTTTAATAGTTACGTTACTTGCACTTCTCGCCTGTGGAAATCCCTTTAGTTTTCTTGCTTCTGTACCACCTAAAATCTTCAACAATTGAAATGCAACGCAAATCTCTATCTTCTCTCGTTCTGAACCGCGTCATTTTAGCGTCTTTTCTCTTCACTTCTCGTTATTACAGTCTTCTCATTCTCTCTCACTCCCAGTCAAACCTTGCATTGTAGTGGTATTATTACCGTGTTCTGGGTGAAATGTTAAATATATATATATATATATATATATAATCAGGAAACAATGCTTAGATAATTTAACACACAAAGAGAACATAGAAATAAGAAAGGCAGAGGGAATATTATTTAACATACATAAAAATTTGTTATATATTGATAGCAGAGAAAGGAGAGAGAATTTATATCAATGTTTTAATCATTGCTTAGAGAAACACATTAGTGGGAGTTGTGGAGATACATGATCGTTCACTTCTTGTGTGATGCCAAAGAATGCTCGTTGTCATTTTTGAAATGCTCGTTATAGTAAAGTCTATTAATCACAGATAAAACTATAGTACGCCGTTTAACAATGCTGGTGTCATAAGCCTTCGAATATCACTCTCACTAATAGCATTTGATCGATAATACTCGCTCGAACAGTAATACGCATAGGGATCTGAATAGAGAAATGGTATAGAGTAGAGAACAAAGGTCCGTGTAGTAATAGAGGATAGAGTAGAAATGATGATCCGTATAGTAATAGATGATAGAATAGAAATAGTGATCCTAATAGAGAAGTAGTATAGTGGACAGAGTAGAGAATAGCGGTCCGAATAGTAATAGAGTAGTAATAAAGATCATTAGTCGTCAGTTACTTCCTATATATATATATATATATATATATATATGCGTTTCCTTTATAGTTACGTTGTCTACTTAATTTAATAATGGGATAACCTGTGTCTGCTCACTGCTGATCTATGTTAAAACTCAAATGTTGGCAGCGACAATTTATATAACAAATTCCTTGAGTAGAAATTGGCACTACCGTCTAATATTTTTACAGTTGAAATGTGAAAATTTTAGCTTCTAGCTCAACAGTTGTTATGGGAGAATATTTTGCTAAAGTTTGGATTCGCCGTCGGACGAAATATAAAAATAGATTTACATCATGAGGAGTAGCAGGAGAAGCAGTAGATGTTCTGAAAACAATTAATCATTCACGGCTAAACTTTCTGTTCTCTAGTTTCTATGCTACATTATATTACTGGTACCAAAAGATAATAAACTTGTCAAACCAATTCTGGTATTCTACTGTTGTTTCGGTCGCAGAGTTAAAAAAAAAAGTAAATTTTGATTTTCAAAAATTTAAATTCAATATCGATCGTTATTGCCTGTCACCAGTTCTTCTATTGTCGAATCACCTTAATTACGTGTGGTTTTCTCATATTTTAACACCCAGTAATTCTTGCGTCTTAGTAGCTTTATTGGG
>OZ010595.1:23305281-23310281 GCA_963932145.1 Acanthosepion lycidas | reverse complement strand
TGTATACCAAATAACATCATGTACAGTTAGCTGGCCAACATCCGGTAGGGTGTCTTGTACTTTGTTTCAATGACGTTTACAAGAGGGCTTTGAAGTTTGCAAGCATCGGCCCTAATAGATGGGATCAAGTAACAAATGATTACTGCGGCTGGCGCAATACTGTTCAAGGGGTTGTTATGAAGAACGGGATAAAGCGAAGCCAAATTTCAGTGATCAGAAGACAGAGCAAAAAGAACGATATCAGACCTTTTTCTACATTCCAGCTTCGTCTTTCAAACAGGGAGAAGTGACTGTCTAGCAAGAACTGGACTGTTAAGCTACTCCAGACGCAGCCGAGAGCGGGGCTAAATTTTGAGTAAGTAACGTGCTAACATTATCGCGCAAGATAAATGGATGATTTATTCTTCCTCTTCTACTATTACTACTACTATTAATACCACTAATACTAATACTAATACTACTACTAATAATAATATTATGCTTTCTCACATCCTGTCTCCCTCCAGCTCAACTTGAAATTTCATACCAAATTTCTTATTTAATATTTATTACATATTATGTGTTATTACTTATTACTGTTTCTAATATAGATGTTATTTTTATTGTACATTTTTATTTATATTTTATTTTTTATATTATATTTATTTATATTATGTATTTATTTATATATATTTATTTATATATTATATATATTTATACATATCATATCATATCATACATATATATATATATATATATATATATATATTTCTTTATGTGCAATTAACACACACGGACACACACAGACACATACAGCCATGTATATATATATATACATATATATATATATATATATATATATATATATATATATATATGCATGCATATGTTATAATTTTTTTCTGAAATTATGAGTTAGTGGGTTATCTATTTAATTTTTCGCATGAAAATTTATTAATGTAAACGTTCTTACAGTTTATTCTATGAAGTCACTGGTATTATTTTTAAGGGAAGAAGCCTACTTCAGAGAACCTCCGTTCATTACATTAGAAAATAAATAGGGTCGTGTCTTTGATGATTTATTGATTATTTTTTACAGCTTGTCAACATTTTTCAGATTATATAAAATCAGAGATTTTATTATGAAAACTTTTTAGAGATAATAATTATTTACTGATACTAAATAACCCATACCAAATAACCCATGTCTGGGAGAGGAGGGGTGGATTCATATCTTTGTCATGGCGATTTGCACGTTATTTGGAATATGAGGAAACCATCTTGAATTTGATCACGTGTCTCCGATTTCTAACACCAAGCTTTATTCATTACACCAGTTCGCATATCCATGATTAGAGCACGTGTTATTTTCAAGCGGTCAGCAGTGGAGTTAGTAACCTTCTTGACGGAGCTTATATCCAGTGATCATATGAGTTTCCGGTGTATTGATGTGATTCAAACATAAGATTACTTAGTGATGATCAGATGTTATTAGTTTGGTTGAGAGAATTCGAAAGGCAAAAGAGCCCAGAACCTGCTACTTAAATAATATTCCTAATAGCATGATCACTGAGTGTATATATAAATATAAATATATGTATATATAAATATAAACACCCACATATATATTTATATTTATATATTTACATGTATACATACGTATACATACACATATACATACATACATACATATATATACATATATGTGTATGTATGTATATATATATATGTATATATATGTATATATGCATATGCACACACATATATATTTACTTGTATAGATACATACATACATATATATATATATATCAGGGAGCAATGAGATCAAATCCATGGGATGACATCCTTTTTCATGCTTTCAGGCTAAGTTGGCATTCAAGGAAAAAGCAAACTGCTGAATCTTGTTATTGACCCCTGTACCTAATTTTATATTTACATACTTTCTATCTCTGATATTGAGCACTTTTACCCATAAATAAATCAAACCTTAAAAGTGTATTTCATAATATATATATATATATATATATATATATATATATATATATATATATATATATATATATATATATATATATATATATATACAGAGGTTTATGCACATATGGGTGTGTGTGTACGTGGTGCGTTCTAGGACTTTTAAGAATTTTTAAGAGAGGTAGTTTTCATCCTTGTAAATTATTATTGTACATCGACTAAACTGACCAGCCAATATTTGTTTTCCCACATAAAAAAAAGAAACGGTTGTAACAACTCTTTGAAGAAACCCCCCTGAAATCTGCTTGCTGTAGCTGACTAGTGCGCAGGGTTCAATAGGGACGTCAAGACAATTTGGCTGTTCGCTATGCGACATTGTTTTTCCGACAAAGTTTACCATAAAATCTCTCCCTTAATCTCCCTACAGTCTGTGCCTTGCTCCATGACTTTTTGTTGTTCCTCAAGTTGAAGGATGATCCCAGTAGCTTTTTGTTACATTTAGGAGCTGAAGGTGGTTGGGACAAGAGCATTGCAGATCTTCACTTTGACTTCTATAGGGCTGGCCCCAGATGACTGAAGCGTTACATCAGGTATATTGAGCTAAGTGTATCCTACTTTCAATGGTATTAGACTTTTGTACTTCTTTGAGTTTAATAAATGTCTACTGAAAAAAATCTCAAAATTACCGGAATGGATCTCATAACTTTGAACTGGATAACTGATATTTTTTTTAAAGTTTCCCTTATGATAAATCAAATTATTTATATATATATATATATATATATATATATATATATATATATATATATATATATATATATATATATATATATATACCGTGTGTTGCGAATTAAAATAAAGTTAATAATTGGCAACATTCCTCTTTAGGCTTTTTCTTGTTTTCAAATAGATTTTTATCAATATTTTACCTCAAATTGACGCTCGGAGCAACAGATATCGATGTTATTAATCCAAGCATCATTATTTCGTTTTTACATATAATGATACTGATTATTACGAATAAGAATAGTTTTATTGATCCCTTAAGGTATGAAAAACTAAAGATCTATTGATTATTTTTTACAGCTTGTCAACATTTTTCAGGTTATATAAAAATCAGAGTTTTTATTAGGTTGGTGCAAAAATAATCTCGTTTTCTCACATATGTTACTATGTGAGAAAACGACATTATTTTTGCACCAACCTAATATTATGAAAACTTTTTAGAGATAATAATTATTTACTAATACTAAATAACCCATACCAAATAACCCATGTATGGTAGAGGAGGGGTGGATTCATATCTTTGTCGAGGTGATTTGCACGTTATTTGGAATATGAGGAACCCATCTTGAATTTGAACTCGTGTCTCCGATTTCCAACACCAAGCCTTATTCATTACACCAGTTCGCATATCCATGATTAGAGCACGTGTTATTTTCAAGCGGTCAGCAGTGGAGTTAGTAAACTTCTTGACGGAGCTTATATCCAGTGATCATATGAGTACCGGTGTATCGATGTGATTAAAACATAAGATTACTTAGCGATGATCAGACGTTATTAGTTTGGTGGAGACAATTCGAAAGGCAAAAGAGCCCAGAACCTACTTAAAGAATATTCCTAATAGCGAGATCGCTGAGTATATATATATATATATATATATATATATATATATATATATATATATATATATATATATATATATATATATATATATATATATATATATATATATAAAGTTTTATTGATCCCTTAAGGTATGAAAAACTAAAGATTTAATTCCTTAAATCATTAGCCAAAGATAGTTTAAAACTATCAGGTCTTTCTTTTGTATATATCTAAAATAATACATCCTAATGCCTGTTAAGGTATCCTGGTTAAGTTATAGACGAAGCTGCACATGTAATACAGATGATAAATTCGCGGAAGTAATTAAAATCGCTGTTGTTGCTGCTGCAGAATCTTCATGTGTCAGTTGTCCCTCTTTTGCCTGTTGTCCTCGTATTTTGTGAAGAATTGATAGTTTCAGATGGACTTACAGATGCATGATCTAAGTAATTACCTATTGATATTTCTACCAAAGTTAGTCTGTAAGGAAATGCAATTTTCACAGTTACATTTTATGCTTGGAATGCCCTCAGGACAGGCCCCTTCATATCCCAGAAGAGCGTCTGCATCAGTTTATTGTAGGGCGGCCGATGTTTAAACATCTTGCGAACTAATCACCTGCCATGTTTCCATCTTTGGATTTCCTCCTTCCACTCGGTTCGTAGAAGTGAATCCATTTTTCAACGGTTTCCACGATTTGGTCCAAGATACTGGAATCTTCTTTGTAGCGTTGAAGGAAACGGTTCATAAAATCTACGCGTTGCTGTTTATGTTTGGACGCACAACGCACAAAATTTTGCGGTAGCCCAAGTCATCATACACTCTGGCTTGAGCAGATACATACGCTGATGCCTACGATTGCTGACATTTCTGCTAACGTCACTCGTCGATCTTCCCTGATAAAGGCATCCAATCTCTGCGTGTGTTGAGAGGCGACTAAATCGACTTTTGTCCGTTACACTTGTACATCCCACTTTTAAACGTTCTCTCTACCCATAGAAATATCGTTGATTCATGCTGCGTATTCCATACGGCACCAATATTCAACGATGCTATTCCGTAGATATGACACTCTCTCCCCACAGAAAGCGTACTACGGGGCGTTATTCGATGATGCAATCGTTGAATGGAGCGTCCTTAAGTCTGATCTCTTTGCTCACTGCCACCTGACTGAAGGATGGAATGTTGTGCATGGCTAGCTGTCCAACATACTATTCGAACGCGATGTGCCACGCATCAGCAGCTCCATGTTGCTTTTGCCACGCCATTTTAAAATTGCCTTTGCCTTCTGATTTACTCTCGTATTAAAACAAAATAAAATCTACTGTATGATTTTATATGTTTGTTAGTTAATTTTTGTTTAGTGGCATATTAAAAATCTATGGGTTATGTAATGCCGAAATCGACATATTTTTGACACAATTATACGGTTTCAGATG
>OZ010595.1:23260281-23300281 GCA_963932145.1 Acanthosepion lycidas | reverse complement strand
ATTCTTAATTTCATCACTTAAAAATTCGTCTGAGCATTACATGACTAGCGACATTATCTCTATGTGTAAGTACAAAAATGTATATATTATACAAAACTACTTTCCGGGTATGGATATAAGCTGTGTTATAAAATGTAAAAATATATGGTGTCTATACTTGGTTCCAATTTCCAAGCTGCATCATTTTATATATGCTATATAAAAACGACCTGTATTCTAAAATCCCCAAAATTGCATTCACGTATCAATTTGCAATAAGCTTACATGGCAAACAAATTCCCCAACTGAATTTGATAAAATTTAATAACATTTTTCATGTGATATATATATATATATATATATATATATATATATATATAAATTTACAGTGTTATAAAATATACACATTTCATATTGTACAACTCCACCATAAATACTATTATTTTGAGAATATCCCTAGGTAGATCATACTTATTATAAAACCCAGGTTTCCTCTGTGTCTGTGTGTGTGTCTGTGTGTGTGTCTGTGTATACGTTTATATATTGGATCGGATTTCCTACATTTTTCAACCGTTTTCAACAAAACTTCGCAGGTCTACGTAAAATTACATTGTGGTGGTTCTGACAGCGCCGAAAATTGGAAAAACGCAATTGTTTTTGCACGAAATCAATTTGAAAACACGGTTAAGAGACATCCCGAGAATGAAAGGGGGACAAATCATATCGAGTTATATTTATTATAGAACCCAGGTTGTTTGTGTGTGTGAGTTCGTTTATTGATGGGATCGGATTTCCTACATTTTTCAACCGATTTCAACAAAATTTCACCTTTTTTTTGGCAGGTAGTGTTTCTTATTGTGTTGCACATTTTTTTCTTTATTTTTACATTCAGAATGCTTTAAAAATTCCATTTACAAGACAATTGTTTATGATAAAATTCTATTGAATCGGTAGACTCATAACGATTGAAAACAATGTTTTTGTTTGAGTTTGGGTTTGACCAATTCGTAAAAAAAATAAAAAAATAATTAAGACATGCGTGTCCGTCAACCTTAAACAATAATCTTTGTCAATTTTATTTTTCAATCTTTATGATGGTATATACTTGAGCTATCTCTTACTGTTACATCCCCGGCCAACGCCGGGCTCTACTGCTAGCCGTAAATAAAAATAGAAATTAATTAGTACCAGACTACGATGGCTTGCACTATTCTTAAGAATTTAAAAGCAGTCAGTCAGTTATGTGCCATGCGTGATACACGCGTAGGCGATCATATATCTTTCTATACTTGACTGACGAGGCAGATTTTTCCCACAGTACGTTGCCATTTCATTCTGCAGTAGACCAGTTGCCATCCAAGTCTATAGAACCCAGTCTGTACAGCTATTTACCCATAGTTGAGGGGAGAGGAAGAGGTTTCATACCTTTCCCAAGAGTATTAGCATGGTATGAATCTTCTTCTGTTCACCCAGGTGTGGGTAAATAGCATTCTCAATAAAATAAAAAAAAATAAAAAAAATTGCCAATATACTACAGTATTTTCTTGCGTATAATACGACGAGTATAATATAAATTTTGTGTTTGAAGCTAAAACATGGGATAAATTATATCCTTGAGTATAATCCGACCCCGTAGTAGACCCATCCATATGTCTATGCAAAGACTATCGTGGCTCTTATATTTTCTACAAAAATTGGATTTTAACAGATCAGCGACACAAAGCAAAATCCTTAAATACATTTTCTCTGTATACATTAATTTAACAATAAAAAATCAAACCTTAATTTCACGCCGTCTAAAAGCTATATATACCCACATTCAAACATAACCGTCACAAACCAGTCTGATGTAAGCACAGATTCCCTGAAAGAGAATGCAAGAAGCGACACAGACCAGCGTTTGATCGCGACACCGACAGGCTGAGAGAGAGAGAGAGAGATAAAGAGAGAGAAAGAGAGAGAGAGAGAGAGAGAGGCAACACACGACAAAGATCATTAACAAATTTCCATTTCACTTCTAATTTCCCCACTGTCTCTGCTTGTTACCATACCAACAGAAACAGATATAAATTATTAGTCTTTGTACATATGTAAATAAATTTTACGTTTATTTACCCCTATTCAATGTCTACTATTGCTTGATACTTAGATTTACATTTGTCAACGCAGAGAAAGAATTAATTTACACAACGGTAGGAACAACAAGGTTCTTTCTTCCGTGTTACCTATTTTCGCTCACTTTATTTTCGAACTAACTTTATTCTGCAAAAATTTAAATGCAATGTTAAACGCTATTTACTGTCTCCTGAATATACTTTACACTTCCCTCTCATTATGAATGATTCTGTTCTTTATTCGTTTACACCCGGTAACACATTGTGTCTTAGTTGTTTTGTTACCTTGAATCGGATGATACCGATAAAAAAAAGCGATGAGGATAATGAATTGAAGACAAGAATAATGTCGGAAGAATTGCATTCAATTTATTTTATATAAATTACTTTTTTCCAACTTTTAGTCTGATTCCAAAAAGACATATATTGCCAAAATATCAAATACTTTTTGTAGATAATTGTTATCAACAGCTGCCTAATTTGCGTTTTATTAAGTATTTTGCTAAGTACTTTTTACAATCTTGCTGTTTGCTACAAAGATGTTATGCTGAGTAAAAATATCCGAAATCGTATACTTCTCTATAATAATATTCCTCTTGGTTGCATTTAATTTTGTTCAGAATTTCTCGTATTATGCACAAGCAAATATTGCAATATATTTTCTTTCCAAAGACAAGACAAGAGTCAAGATCAGTGCCGATATGAAAATGTTCACAAGGAAAAAATGTCATCGGTACCTGTCTATATTTCTGAGATGAGGTATTATGTATACTAGTTACATTATTCGGAATATTGACCTCGTCTTTTTCGCCATATTTATTACAACGTTTCGGCCGTTGTAAGCTTCGGCCTTCTTCAGGTGGTTGGAATGTCGAACTGAACCCTTTCTTTCGCTCACTGAGTTAGACTGTTCTAGTTCCACGTGACACAGTAGATAAAGGCGTTAGTTAGATCCAGTGACAAGATCCAAGTGTGTGAGTTCAATACCCGGTTAAGGCAGTGGAGGAGTTGGAGAGGGGAATTAAAAGGAGATAACTGATAACTGACATCCATTAAACATGGCACGTGGAACTAGAGCAGCCTACCCCAGTGAGCGAAATAAAAGGTTTAGTTCGACATTCCAACTACCTTAAGAAGGCCGGAGCGTACAACGGCCAAAACTTTGTAATAAATATGGCGTCAAAGATTAGGACAATAGTCCGAATAATGTAAATATTGAAAAAAGTTATTTATATGAAATATATTGAATGGAACTGTTGTGGATTCCGTGAATGGCATCCTGCACAAATAAATAAAGCCAGTAATTGAGATATAAAAATTAGTAATAATACAGACTTGAAGTGAAGATTAGTAGTCCAGGCATACGGGATGGTAGAACGTATATGTACAAGTCTCTGTAAGTAAAGCCGGAACAATCTCTCTCTCTTTCTTTCTCTCTCTCTCTTTCTCTCTCTCTCTCTCTCTCTGAGAACACCCTGTTT
The DNA here is from genome assembly GCA_963932145.1 of Acanthosepion lycidas. NCBI lineage: Eukaryota > Metazoa > Mollusca > Cephalopoda > Sepiida > Sepiidae > Acanthosepion > Acanthosepion lycidas. The sequence continues at coordinate 23,296,707 of OZ010595.1, read as the reverse complement.
CTGTCTCCGTATCTCTCAACCCATCTCCACTTATCTCAACGTATCTCTACGTATCTCTATATTTAATATCCCACCCACGAGGAATATATGTGGCACAAGGCCGAGTTTAAAGTGAGTTTTTTCCGAGTCCATAGGATCGTCCAAAAATATAACATTTGAACCCGCCTAGACGGGTTCAGGGTCTCTCTACCTCCCCGGACAAATTCCCCTCCCTCGTCAAGGCCTCGTCGGGGTTCCTCTGTGACAAAGCAGAGAGTTCGATAGACGTCGAGTCTCTATCTCGACGTATCTCAGTATTTAATATATCACCCACGAGGAATATATGTGGCACAAAGTCGAGTTTAAAGTGGGTTTCTCCGAGACCGTAGGCTCGTCCAAAAATATACCCTTTGAACCCGACAAGACGGGTTCAGCGCCTGTCTACCTCCCCGGACGAAACCTTTCCCTTCGGCAAAGCTACGTCCGGGTTCTTCTCTGCGAAAGGCGAGAGCTCAACAGACGTCGAGACTGTATCTGGACGTTTCTCAACAGCAGGTATTTTCTCTGTCACTATAAGTATACTTTGGACGAGTCCATCTTATGTAAATAGGGGAGAGCACCACAACAGGAACATTATTCTCGTATTCAATTCATTATCCTCATCGCTATTTTTTTGTTTGTGTTTTTAATCCCATTCAAGGCAGCAGACAAAATGGCTTACATGGTGTGGACAAATAAAGAAAATGAGAAGGATGTGTATAATCAGTAGATAACGATTAACTTTGCATTTAAATTTTTGCAGAATAGTTAGCTGGAAAGCATGGAACTTGAAGGGAGTGCTACAAAATAGAAATGTTAATAAAGAAACTTTAGCATAAAACATACAGCTACGTCTAACCAGATCAACTGCCCTTAAATTAAAAAAAATATCCAGATTCCATACCGAAGAGCTACTCTGAATAATTACTATGAATATATTTATAGAAAAGACACAAAGAGCCAACGTTTCGGCGGTGGGAAAGTGATTGAGGACGAGCCGCTAGATTAGGACCAATAATATTGCTGATTCTTCTTTGGATTTTATCAGGGATCTCAAGGTATAAGAAAAGGGGTCTGGACTATCTGTGGCAGCAATAATCTAAGCATGGACGAATGGCAGACTTATAGATATATAAGATAGAATCCGTTAAAAATAACTGTTTCCCATGACACAGGCAAACAACTTTCTTAGCAAAAATATATAATTTTCTATCATGGTTGTTTGCCATGAATATTTAAATGGTCAAGATGACTAGAAATATATGTTGACGATTTTGCTGACATCATTAATAGAAAATAAGATACAAATTACTGAATGGAATTTGAAATGTGTTTCTTAATCAGGATGATATTTGGTAACGTTTATACTATATTTTATTTTATAGCCTGTAGTAAAACGGCGATATATTTTCGTATAATTCATTACTATTCGTTAAAATTTTGTGTTTAAGTTTAATCTGAATTTGTCTTGCCTAATTGATGGATCTGTCAAAGAATTCGAAATATAATCGTAGATCAATTTCATATTTAATTACAAAAAAAAATCCCATTTCGATTTATATCCAGAGATAAATGCATTTCCAAAATTATCTCAACACACGTTTTTCTTTTATTTTTTTTTTTCGTTCTCTGTATGAGGATTAACTACATCCGGCTGCAAGCTGATAAAATGCTCCTTCTTTTTGCATAAAGACTGTCAATGCAACTTAATATGAACTGCTTCCAGGAGATGTAAATTATAAACAGACCGAACTCTGTGCAAAATTCTGCAAAATTGTTCATACATTTATTAGCACAATTTTGGTTGCCACAATAGTGCTTGCCAATAGCCGACGCAGGCGCACATTGCGATACCCGCAAAGACTAACTCGAACTACATAGTCTTATATTAGCAGAAACATGCTGTGCAATTCGAGATTCTGGATGTTGATTGGTTTGCCCTGTGTTCGGTTTTACACAGACATTTGAATTTATATACGATAGAACTATTTTGAAAATAGGACAAAGCAGCTTTTACGAAAGAAGAAAACGCCGAATTATTCCCCAAAATAACACGTAACCTGGCAGTAGAAAAACCTGATGTGACACAAGCAGATATTGTCGGCCAGTGTGTATCTTTTCCACCCAACCACAGTTATTTAAATAAGCGGGGCAGAGGTTGGGGCAAATAACTACCGGATCTGTAATGCATTTAATCATACGCTCAATGACATTGATAGGACAACCGTGGTCATGAAAAACCCGATGAATTTTTTCCAGTTCTTGATCGAATCTACAGACAGAACAACGCATAAACGCGCGGTTAACCACGGTAGACAGGATGACGAGATTTAAGAAGAAATAGTTTCTGTGAATTTAAGCTTCCGATAAACACTGCTAATGAACAAATCACATTTGCGTTCAACCAATACGTCTTATAAAGACAATGTACGACTAATTTCTACTTCTATGGAGAATTTAAGGGATAGATGAAGGGAATTGCTTAATTAAAAGCTTCAGCATCGTTGATGGAATCGAAAATAAAAAAGGTGTCATCTACATAACGTAGATACACGCAGGGTTTACAATATTTGTTAAGTAAAAGGCATTCGTGAAAAAAAACAACACAAAAACGTTAGCTAATATCGAACCCAGAGAACTACCTATCGAAACCCCATCAACTCGAGTATAGATAATTAAACCTAATTTTTACCCACTTTCTTGCTAAATTCTTAAATTAAAAACGAAACAATCTTTCTGGAATTAAGGGGGGATAAACCTCAGTACAGATTTGTAGGGGTATCCTGAAGGGGGAGGTTTGCACAAACTGACAATAACAAACGACACGATGAGTTTGCTTTCAAAACAAATCAGTGTCTCTAATGGAACAAGAAAACAGAAATGTATTGAAGCATATTAAACTCAAAAATCTTTGGCCCTGTGGATAAAGACGTTGGCTAGATCCAGTGTCTAAACCCAAAGTGTTTTGTTTTAAATACCAGGCCACGGCAGTGTTGAACCAATATTTGGACGGTGAGTTAAAGGGAAATAACTGAGGCAACCGGAAGAGGAATGGTACAAGAACAATCTACCCCAGTGGACGAAATAAAGCGTCCGGTTCGGTTCCGGAGAGTACAACGGTCTAATTCTTGTGAATATGTTAATTAAGTAAGAATAATGCAAATGATCATAACTTTTCTCATAGATATAAACAGGTAAATATGCATTTGTTTAGTTTTAAAACTGTATTTATATTCTGTAGTAGCCCTTGTGTGTATGTATATATATATATATATATATATATATATATATATATATATGTATATATATGTATATATATGTATATATATATGTATATATATATATCTATATATATATATATGTATATATATATGTATATATATATATATATATATATATATATATATATATATATAATTTTATTTTTAGTGTTTACTTTTATTTAAGTAGACGCTCCTTTTATTTATTATAGAGTATATTTATTTATTTTTTTATTTTCGTCTACCGATTTGAATATTCGAGAAATTCTATTAGAGAAAAATATGCGTTCTCCAGTAGATCTCTCTCTGGATTCTGGAGAGTGTATATTGACGCAGAGCGTGTATTTTTAACTAATGAAATTCGTTAAACATTCAGACAGGTAAACGAAAACAAATGAATATACTGTTTAATAAATAAACGGAGCTTCTACTCAAATATGAGTATCCCCTAAAAATAACGTTTAAAGACATAAAATATGTCGGATTGATAAATAAAATTCACTACTTTCTTTATATATGTATATGATAAAAAACTTGCTGTTAAATGTTTTATAAGTATTATTCCCTTTCATTTCATTATTAATACATTTTTGCAAAAAAAAAAAGAAAAAAAAAAAGGAAACCTGAAATATATTTCCGGGTACATACTAATAAATCTATCTTCCAATGTTATCCAAATATCCTTGTCTCTATTTTCTTTTGTAACTTTGTCATGTGATGGCTTCAAAAACAAAAGTATTTTAAATATAGCTAATCCAACAGTCTGAGTATCGTTTGCTTCCTTTATCCTTTCATTTTATCCTTTTCGTATTAATGTCCATTATTCTTCCAAAAAAGTTATCCTTTCTCGAATTACATCGAAAACAAGACGATTCAAATCTCACGAGATTTACCGGTGATTCCAACCCATTAAGGCAAGAAGTCACTTTTTCTTTTCTTTTTTCTTTTTTCGTTTTGCTTTTTATCAGATGATCTTTTCATCCATTTTGGATTTTACAGAATTCCCAAATGACAAAATATAAAACTGTTTATTTTCTGTTATTTCCAAATTATTCACTTTTTTAGATTTCTGAAATTATTACTCGGTCGATTCCTTATATGCGATTGTTTTATATTAGGTTGTACGGAAAATAATGTCCGTTTTTAGAAATACTTTTTTTTATTCCTGAAGTAATATATTTAAACACCGTTTAAATCGGACAAAATAAGGACGCCGAACATCTACATATTTTTGTCATCGTGATAAAAGTTTATTTCTGGCTTTACTGTAAAAATCTTCGTACGCCGAGAAATATTTGAAGAGAGTTTCTGTATCTTCTTTGCAAGAGAATCTATTTTGGCTTAAAGAATGCTTGAAAAAGTGATAATCTGTAGTCGATCAATCTTATGAATATGATGGATGTGTAAAGTCTCGTCTCCAAATTCAGTGAACTTTTGCAGTGATATCCTTGCAACATGTGACCAGGAATATTAACCCTCAACTATTAATCAGTGCCGATCGAATTTTGCTAAACTGTATATAAATTTCATCTCGTTGGTTGCAGTAAACCTCATTTGTGACGCTTTGTTTAGTTTCCAGTATTCAATAATTGGCATTTTCAATGGGGGATATCGAGATGGTCAACATCATTTTCTCTTGGTGTATCTTCGGCTTTTCAAAATGTTATAATGAAACCCATCATTAAGGATAATCATAACGGATACATTTCACATTTCAGACGACTATTCGACCAAGAAAACGATTATTTTAATTTCGCAGATGCAGCTATGGACATACTTCACAACGTTAACTTTTTGACGTTAATTAAGCCCCTGTAGTACATACTTTACGAGTTTCATCGCCTTGCCAATTTTCTTGATAATGTCTGATATTGTTGAAATACTGACGCACGTTATCTGAGATATTTCTGTTGCAGTTTGGCGTAAGGTTGTTTTCGATTAGTGTTTTCAGATCTGGGATGTCTATTGCAGATGAAAGTCCTCTGCCACTGTGAGCTTCAAAACTCGTATCCACACTGCTGAACTTCATACACCAGCGTCGGCCTGTGCGATCACTAGTAGATACGTCATCGCATGCCCTGTTAATCTTAGCAGCTGTTTGAGAAGGATTTATGAAAAAGCTTACAATCATGAAATACGTTAAATACATCGCTTCTTTTTTGTGTTCAATATGAGAGGGTATAAAATATTTCAAGTTAAAATCTGAAAAGTTAATAAAGCTTATGCAAAAGCGTTCTATTAAATACGTCACCAACAAATGCTTATCCACGTTGACATATTTAGGGAGGATATTAGAATAGACAAGCACTTATACTGGCAGCGCATCCAATGACAGAATGCTAATTTACAAAAAAATATACTTTCGGTTAAAGTACGTCACAAAAAATTATTGGAACCTTGAAATAAGGATATTAAAATAATAAGGAACCTAAATTGATATCAAACGGCTTGCATACATATATAAAATGGGTTCAGCAGATATACGAAAATAAAAGAGGGTAAAAGGGGCACCTCAAGGCGGTGTAATTTTTAGCAGGCCTTTTTTGCTAGAACAATTACGACTGAGTAGTGAGTTCGATCATCCCTGGGTAGCCCATCCATTCGACCTTGTGTCATATCTATGATATACTGGGAAAATTCAAAAATAAATGTGTAAGTCAAGGATGTGACTTCTCAGCAGATTTATTCAATTGTGAGGCAAATCTGAGAAAAATAAACATCCTACCAGGATTAATTATTAACGGTCACAATCTCAATAAAATAAGATATGAAGATGACACAGTGTTGACACGGAAATGAGACGCCAAAAACTTCTGCAGATGGTAGTGACGGAAAGAGAGGAAAAAGGATTAGACTTGATGAAACAGAGACAAAAAAATAAAATAAAATTAAAAAAATGCCACGACCAGACATCAAAGAGAATAGAGGTCACTACAAAAAGAACCAGGAACGAATTTAGACAGAGGAAAAGAGAAAGGGTCAATGAAAAATATTGACAGATAGAAAGGATGAGTAACTGAGTTAAAAAAAAAAAAAACAAGTAGGCATACAAATATGTGAATAGGACAAAAGGCATGCTCATCAAAACGATGCCTAATATCCAAGGACGAAACGCTAATTTTCGAGGAAAAAATTCTTTGGAAATGGAGCGAATATTTCGAAGCCTTCCAGGACGGAAGCGAACAACCAATAATACAGAGAAATATTGAAGGACTCTAATTATGAAGATCTGAAGTAGAATCTGCACTGGCTAAAGTGAACAGAAAGAAAACGGAATTGTAATAAATATGCTGACAGATTTTGATGATGCAGCATGTTTACAGAAATAATAAATGAAATCGACAACAATGGTGATATACCGGAGGACCTAAGCTGATGTCTATTCATATCATTGTCCAAAAAGCAAACGAATGCGAACTCCATTAAACAATCATCCTAATGAGCCATATGACAAAACTCATCCAAATTCGGATAAACAGAGCACAAAAACTAGAAACAGTGCTGTTTCGTTAAAGACACTGGGACAAGGAATGTAATAATTATGCTCAGAATTCTATCAGAAAGATTAATACAAATTCAGAAGGTTTAAATTATGAAAGGACATTCGGTTAAAGTACGTCACAAAAAAGTCATTGGAACTTTGAAATATTCGGTAAGGATATTTATATAATCAAGAAACTATACTGGCAGCAAACAGCTTGTATACGTATAGAAAATGAGTCCAGCAGATTGTGGGATCTTCCACAACAAACCAGCCTTACCTCTTTTTAGGAAACGCACTCTTCTTATCTGGTAAGTAACAGCCTACTTTCATACAAATATAACAAGTATTCATTGGTCAATCACATCCAATCATGCTTGTTGATTGGTCAGTTCCGACCAATCAAACCGCCTGCACGCGACCAATCTGTTTTACCGCTCATAAGCTGGGAGCCTCACGACCATTATATAAACTCAACACGTGTAAAACTCCCTCGAGTAGTTTTTCTTTTCATTCATCTCTCTCTCGCACGTCTCATTCCTTGCCAAGATGTAACCTTCGAGAACTCCCGTCTTAGTCATTGCTGGCCAGACGTTAAAGACAATTACAAAAATTCACTAACTCTGAAATCACTTCTGAACATTTACCAACTTTATTCTTTTAAATTACAGTTTAATATTACTTCTTCTTAATATGAACTCCGGTACAACTATTACCTAATCAAGGGACACAACTCTGTCCTACATTTTCAGTTCGCATGCATGTACATCAAACATTAATAAATTTAATTGTTATGTTATGAAATCATTCCGTTCAGTTTTGTATTTTATTCTATGTGTTATTTACGTCAAAGATAAATTGCATTGCGTCCACGCATTGTCCTTAATCCCACTTTTCCTAGACAAAGGTAAATATTGATAACACCGTCACTACAAGATGGGCAACCCTGACGTCCATCGTACGACGTTCACAACAACAATGGTAATACAAACCATTACATATTTAATGATCCCGCCGGAATTAAGCAACAATGGTAACCCCTATCGCTACAAGATATACGAAAATAGAAAAGGGTGTAAGGGTACATCTAGGAGGTGTAGTGGTTAGCAAGCCTATCTCACTAGAACAATTACAAAATGAACAAATACGTAATGAGTGCCATCAACACTGGATACTCCATACTTCCGACTTTGTGCCACATCTAATCTGCACTTGGAAAATTACAATAGAAAAGAGGTGCAGTCCAGGGATGTGTCTTATCAACGGGTATGTGGAGCAAAACGATTTATAGTATATGCTATTTAATTACTTTATTTTAAATGATATTTTATTCTTATATTATATGATTTATAATTTAATTGCATCATTTTATACTGCATTTTTCATATTTATATATTATATTTCATTAAATAAATTTTATATATAATTATATTTAATCATTTTTTTTTAATTTGAGGGAGGTTTCTTTTCGAATGAAATTGCGATAACACTGGGGTATAAAAATAACAGCTATATACAGCTTATCTAATTTATATAAATTAAAAAAAATATTACAAGGTGATGACCTCAAAAAGTATTTCATCGAACTATGGCTCATGGGAGATGACCACCACCGTATCCTAGCTTTACTGTGCCTTTTCTATAAATACTTTCGTGGTAAATGTTCTGGTTGACGTTCTTTTATATTACCTAGACTTTATGAATCTAAGCGCAGTAGTAGATATCCAGATAATTCTAATCATCTTACTGTTGAAAAGGCTAGATGTAACCGTAAGTTCCATGCTGAAAGGTTCCTCTTTCGCTTTTTCTTCCAGGGAAATTTTGATCTTCAATAGTGTAAATGCAATGTCAATCGTTGTCATCTGTTTTCTTCGTTATTGCTCTCTTAATGTGTTTCTCCTTTGTACTGTATTTGTTCATATTCTATAAAACCCGGTAACTCTTTACCCTGTTTGGGTGAAATCATTTGAAAATTGGTAGGGGGATTATATGCAGATAACACTGCAAAATGTTAGGGATCGGTTTCCTATTGCATTAATATTATAAATAGGACACTACTTCTAATTTGAGGAAAAATCAATATAAATCAATTCTGAGATTATCTTGGCTTAGAAAAGGTTTCATGAATGTTAATATTCAAAATTTCTTCCCCTTCTTAGAATTTTTTTCCTGTTTTATGAATCAACTAGTCAGTTTAATTAATGCCCAAACTCTATCCTTTTACTTCTGAATTTGAATTATAAATATCATTCTTCCATATATATATATATATATATATATATATATATATATATATATATATATATATATTCAGACTGAAATCTGTATTCTTTTATGTTTCTTCAGAATGTTGACGATTATGGCTCACATCAATTTCCTCTCCTTTGTAGTGCTTAATGTGTTTTGTCATTTCCTTATCTCTCATAAAACTTATTCTACCTTCCATAACTTCATCATTGGCTAGGTTATTTTTCTCTGTCACTCTTGTCTTCAAACGGTCTTGTGAGTAACAAATTTTCCAAGCTCTCTTTCATCAATATTTGCTTTAGGATTTTCACTGGTCTCTTCCTGGTGTTAATTATAAGTTTCCTTTTTGTTATCAATATTTGGCTCATGATTTTCTCTCACTATCCTTAGGTAGAACACGTTTGTTTTATTTCAAGTCTCATATAAGATAACTTTTCATTACTCATTTCTTTGTTTTGGACGATACTTTTCTTATTTCATAATACTATGATTAGAGTTTGGAAGGCAACTTTCGCTATCGAAATGCACTTTCGCATTTCTATGTCTCAGTTTGCATCCCCCGTTAAAACACTTCCCAGATATTGAAATTTTTGTACTTGTTTCATTCTAGTATCACCGAATTGTAATTTTGTACTGGTTATATTGTTATCATTTCGATCTTAAATATCGCATTCAGTTGAGTAATTACATAAGCGTTATCACCAAAAGCATGCATTACAGTGATACAAATTATGTCATTTTCTTTTTTTTTTCTTCTTCTCGGTATCTATGTATACGTGAATAAGTCCATTCAATGTAAGAAGTTTTATTGATCAGCAAATGTTTTTTCTATTCTTACTGACTTCGTTTCAGGTTCAATATTGTCATAAGGAATTCGATTCACTTTTATTAAGAAGTATAAACAGAACTGAAAATCGGAATTTCAAAGAATATTAATGGAAGAGCTATCATTTAGAAAGTTAGAAATCTTGCACTTCTGTTTAGCACTGCCTGACATTTTGAAATTACTCAGAGTAGCGTTGTCATAACACTGGAAAATCTAATTGTGATTCAAATATTGTATTGGTTATTTTGAAGAGAAAAAAATAATATAAATAGCGCCTGAACAAGTAGCTCTAAAAATAGGAATGGACATTCTGTCGAATATGAAAGGCGAAACGCAGATGGTGATGAAATAAAGGAAAATGGATTTTATTCTTTATCCCCAAAATTAACACTTTCCACTCATATTTTGAAAAAATATAAAAAAATCATTTATATGAGGACCGATACTTGAAAACACGAGAACCTGCATCCTCTCAATAAGGTGTACAAAACTTTGTCATGTAAAGAACAATATAAAAAAGGGTGTGGCTATAAGTATATCTGAAAATCTGAAAATAGTCGGTAACGATAAGGTTTCTTGCAGATTCTATACTTGACAGTAAGGAAAAGTTACATGAGCGTTTTATTTTCATATATATATATATATATATATATATATATATATATATAGATAGATAGAGAGAGAGAGAGAGCGAGAGAGAAAGAGAGAGCGAGAGAGAAAGAGAGAGAAAGCGACAAAGAGAGAGACAGAGACATGGTTCGATGGGTAATTTGTAACCGTTTTTTTTTTATTTTTCATATCCTTTTTTGTTTTTGAATATGTCGACTGCACAGTATAATAGAGTTAGTTGTGCACCGTTTGTGAGAAAATGAGTACTGTGATCCATTTCACTCGGCCAGAAATTTGGAAACGGCATGCCTTACTCTTTGTCATTCACGCCAGGGTCTCTAATACGAACATTTCAGTGTGTTTGCGTGTTAATTTGAACACAGTGCATAGTATTCGGAAAGAGTTGGATGGGTTTAATGGTGATTACAAAGGTACAATAGCACGGAAAAATCACTCATTCTGATCGAAAAAAAATCTCTCGAATTTAATGGTGAGGGCCTCAGACTTAACACAGAGGACTACATCAAGTGCCTTGATCAGCTGGAGCTGTACTGGGTCAAGAGGGAAGATCTTATGCCTGGAAACATGACTCTCCACCATGTCATACAATCTGTCAATCATGGCTGTCAGTCAATTTCTGCTACCAGATCATCTCTTCCATCTGGCCACATAACTTCCAAGACCGGAGCGCCCTTGATTATTATGTGATGGGCAAAGTTGAACAACAGACCATTGACTTCAATAGCCCTTTAGTTGTGAAGCCATTACTACAAAGCGCGCACGAAACTTCGAAAACGGCAATGACAAGTTTCTTCACATAAATTCTATTAACGATCTGAACTTAGCATTGCCTGTCTAAAATGCCTTTCCACAAACTACAGAAGAAGAAACAGAAATTTTGGCAGCTTATAATTTAATACCACACACACACGCACACGCAAACAAAGAAACAAACACATACAAACACACATATTTGGTTTTTAAATTTTCCTAATAACTTATTTTTATCATTAGTAATCTACCATAAAATCACCGTAAGAGTTACCATCTTTGTACCAAAATATGAATATTGTGTAGCAATGTAAAATGTTTTTATTGTAATTGATTATAATAAAAATATAATAACATTTTGCCCTTCTTTATACTGAGCACTTCAAAAAAAAAAAAAAAAAAAGAAACTACGAACTGTGGATTTTTACCCCATCTATTTTTTCTCTCATTTGTGTATATATATATATATAAAGACTTTTTTATGTTTATACATTCTTTTTGTAGATACAAACATATAAGAAAATATTCTTTTTATAATAAATACCATTTACCGGCCTGAATGTCTTAGAAATTTCCACAGAAAAAATTCGTCCTCCGACAGAATTCGAACATGATTCCTAGTACAGAAGCGTCATTTAGACTGACGGGCACTTAACCAATCGAGCCACAGAGAATCGTTCGTTTATCTACTGCCTTTAAACTTGAGTCTTCTATGATTCTCTCACGTACATTCATATCTGCTCGTGTCGTATCCAAATGTAAACAAATGACAAATTTAGATTGACGTACCTTTACCGATTTGGCTTACGGTTAGAAAGGTCGAATTTACTCTATTTGAACTTCAAACCTCTATGAATCTCTCACGTACATTAATATCTGCTCATAGCGTATGAAATGTAAACAAATGACTTCCATTTCATAATATATATATATATATATATATACACAATAATATATATATATATATATATATATATATATACACAATAATATATATATATATATATATATATATATATATATATATATATATATATATACATATACATATACATATATAAATACATACATGCATATATTAGTTTGGTGCGAAAATAATGACGTTTTTTGACGTTAAAAATACGTCAAAAACATGATTATTTTTGCAAAAACCTAATATATATATATGATGTGTACTGGTTTGTATGCTTGAAGTCTTATTGCTTTTTTATTAAAGCAATATATTTGGCATGGTTGTTACTAAATTTATTAATGTTGTTTTGAGTGATTTTATTCTTATAAATTTTATCATCGTTTGTACAAATTATAATATTGTACTTTCGCGTCATTTGGATGGATTTTCCGGATAGGTAAAAATTATTCTTAAATAATTTTTATTATATTAAGTGATGAATTTTTACCTAGATCTTTTCGTTAGTTATCAATTTTCTTCTTGTCAGTCGTAGTAGATGTGTTCCCCTAACCTTCCCGGTTTTTTGAACAGGACTAGAGGGTTTATCCTTATGATTACATAGATTAGCCTATAGTCAGGTTCATCTTCCTGTCCTGTGTTTTGAATTGCAATAAAGATGTATCTCTTGTTCCCTGTTTTGAATTGGGTTTCCTGTTAAATCTAAAGTGTACTACAGCTGTTTACTTTTAACATCTCCGCGTAAACTCTGACATTTTATTTATATAATTACTCCTCCCCGATCTTTTGCACAGGAGTAGGTGCTTATGCAATAGTGGTAGATAGTTTCACCTATTGTCCGCTTCACACACCCCTCCACTTTTGAATAGGTGTAGATGTTTATCCCTTCATTAATGTTTAGGATTGGGTCCCCTGGTCATCTCAGTTTCCTTTCACTCCCAGTAACCCCTTGCATATTAGACGCATTATGGCCTTGCTTGGGACAAATTGATTAAAAAAAATATGTCTCATTGGGAAAATAGAAGATTTGCCAAGAACATTGAAATGCTGTAACAACCTAGATATTAATTTACTGTGGATGATCTCCCGAGTAAAGCAATGATATGGATTGTAAACTTTAATGCCTCTAAAACAAAATTGCTCTAAGTTACCCAGCATAGAGAACCCTTTCTTCATTCCATCACGATGGCTGATGCCCAATTCTACGAAAGTGCCTTATTGAATCTATAGCTTCATCTACCACAATGAAAGTTGGTTCTCTGTCACACCAGAAGTTGTTTTTTTCTCGCCTGACTCCATTATTCAAATCTGCAAATCAACCATTCGTCTTTACATTAAATACTGCATATATAGTCTGGTGCTCCCACTGTTCATCTTGAAGTCTTAGACAACATCCAGAGTCGCACTATGCAATGTGGTTGGTCCTGATCTGTCATCCCGTCTGTATTCGCTATCTCAGAGACGTGCTGAGGCTTCTCTGTGTCTTTTCTACAAGTATTTTCATGGCAACTGCTCCGATGAGCTACTTTCACTGATTCCCATACTGCATGAATTTAAGCGTACTACTAGGTTGGCATATCGGTCCCACCCTTTCACTGTCGAAACTGCTAAATGTAGCCATATCTTCTACTCCAACAGCTTCTTATCTCGCACCTTCCGTCAGTGGAACCCTCTTCCTATCACTTCCTTCCCTGATAGCTGTAATCTTCAAATATTCAAATGACAATCGACATCTTCTGATGCTTTGTCCTCGATATTTGTCCTTGACCTTTGTACTTTCCTCAAATAATCCTCTTTTCTCTCGCTCCCTCTCTGTGTAACGTCTTGCGTGCTAGTGGCAATCCCGCCTTACTTGATGTATTTTGGTTTTTAAAAAAAAGCTATACATTTTCATGCTTCCTCATTTAATTAAAGTAATGTTTCCTAATTCAAATTTATGGTCACTTACTGTGAGCAACAAATCCATTGAGTTCGTTGCTTTGTAAAATATCCCTTTTAGGATCATGTAATATTTTATTCAAATTCATTGTGACAATTATTACGAGTTATACATTAATCTCCTCAAATTCAGTCGTATTATTTTTCTTTGTATTAATTAAGTCTTACGTGGTTTTAGAAGCAGTTACTATCAAATTTGTTATTTTAAATTGTAGTTGTGATAGAGTTAGCAGGCAAAATAATAGATGTTCATTTGTTGTATCCATACAGGTACAATGTTTCCACTCAAACACAATTTGATATTAGATGTTCCTGGGTTAATCTTGATTAGGCCAAGGAAGTGTACGCCAAGAGACTGTAACCTACAGGTAGGAAACAGAAGTTTTGAAAAAATGGCACAACATTAATTTCTGGCGTTATTTTCCCCTTTCATATGTTGCGTCATTTCAGAGCCCGAGCGATCGTGGCTCTCCACAATTACTTTTATGTCTTCATCTAACTCTTTCTCCATGAAATTCTCATTATGGATGGGTGTTAAACCAAGGAGGCACCCTGTCTCACACTACTACTAAGACTTAATCACTCCTCAGATATCAAGTGAACCTTCCTATAAGATCGATAGCTAAAGATTCTAGAGGGATATTTGATTCATTGTTCTACTGACCTCTCCTGGTATACATTACCATTACAAGAAATAGATCACATAGAAAATGGAGTATTGCCGCAATGTCACCACTGCAGATACCCAGTCCTCACTTGCCTTTCGTGACAGAATCAAAATCCTCTACGCTAGCTGTCTTGTGTGTGACAGAGAAATCGGTTTCCATCCTACAAATCCTTTCACCCTAACGAAAATTTGCGAACCTGTCGCTGCTCTTTCGCTACTTCCATGTCATATGTTCCTACGAGAGAATTCTAATTGTAGTATTAGCTTGGTGCAAAAATAATGTCGTTTTCTCACATAGTATCAGATTGGTGTAAAAATAATGACGTAATAATGTCGTTTTTCGAAGTTATAAAATACGTCAAAAAAACGACAGTATTACGTCATTATTTTAATAACATAGAAAACGACATTATTTTTGCACCAACCTAAAAATTTCTCTCATAATGATTTATTCTAAACTATAATAGCTTAAAAGCGCTCTATCGGTCGGCTTTTAAGCTAACACCTCCGGATAGTTCTTGATTGTGTCTTCGGCTTGTTCAGGAGTTAGAGAGTCCCTAAAACTTTGCATATTCTCAGCCTTGGAAGATATCCTGTGTATTGTTTCATATGTGTTTTCTTTTGTACGGTACATTGTTTTCTTCGCTGCAGCCTTGGTTCTTTTGATTGGAATCTGGTCTGCTGTTGATGCATTTAAGTATTGCATTAATATTTAAGTTTACCTTTCAAAATTCAACGATCATTTTTCTGTAGGCACTTAATTTAATATCAATTTGATGTACGTAATTCCTTGTTATTTTTTATTTCATGGGTGACTTAATATCAAATTTATTTCCAAGTTATGAAAACTTATCGCACAAACCAAATCGTGACAAAAAATCACGGAAATCACAAAATCAGCCTCTACGCTGTCTTGTGTGTGACGTAGTAATCGGTTTCCATTCTACAACCCCTTTCCCACTGACGAAAAGTTGCGAACCTCTTCTTTCGCTACTTCCATGGCATGTTTTCCGACGAATATTGTAATTCTACCAAATGCTTTCTTATCGATTCTTTCCAAACTATTTAAAAAGCAGCCGTATCGGGCGGAATTTAATCTGGTTCCGGCGGAGGGCTCTTGATTTGGCATTCATCGCAGTAGGTAGACAGAAGTAGATGGGATAGGCAACAATAAATTACAGGAACTCAAAATTGATTGCTGCATTTAATACTGCATTAATATTTAAGCTTACTTTTTAAAAGTTCAACGATTATTCTTCTGTCTCCAATTAACTTAAAGACAATTTGATGTACGTAGGTCCATACATTCTGTACAAAACATTCATGCGTGTCACTCACGAGATTTTGTAATTCATTTCGATTATTCCCAAATTTATTTACAAGTTATTAAAATTGTTATCGTACAAAAAAATTCGTCGCAAAAAAATCACATAGAAAAATCGCCGAAAACAATCGCTGTAATGAAAATTGGGAATCCAAAATTTCAGGATGGTGGGTCCAGATACGCCGCGTAATATTTTTAATTTTCTCATGGAGTTGGCCTGATTCCAAAACGCTAAGATATGATGGGTTACGGCCGCAAGGAGTAAGGTTTTTAAAAGCGTGGCACACTGACTTATATAGAAGAATGTGAGCTATTGCAAATTAGAGAACCGTGTCCCTTGCATTTTCATTTATTATTATTATTATTATTATTATTATTATTATTATTATTATTATTATAGATGTGTTATTGCTATTTACCTTCAGCTAATTTTACCTGAGATATGTCCTATGTTAAATTTATTAAGTCAAATTTGCATATTCCGTGATTCCTATTCATCTTGAAACTTGCTCTTTAATTTCGTTATTTTTCCCTACTCTCAACGCTCGTAATTTTCAGCCTGATTTTCATTTTTGAGAACATTATTCAACATAGGAGGATAGAATAAACCTCATGTGTATTATTTTATTTCTGCAAATTAATTTATTAATTTGACGCAATTTATATATGGCTACTTCTAAACGAAATCATCAACTTGGAAACTGGAGCCATGTTACTAAATATCCACCTCAGATCGAGGCTTTCATATGAATGCAATGTATCGTGAAGAACGCGTTCAGAAATATCTGTTGTACACAACCGCTTTCTAAGAAAATGTTTAAGCGACTGAGCAAATACCAATCATCTTTGATTATTGTGGACTGGCGTTCACAAAGATTTGTACCAAATAAAAAAAAAAAACGAAATCACTTGAGGACTAGTAACAGCGTAAACAACTGAGATGGATAGAACATGCAACTCGAATGGAAAATATTGACATAATGAAGGCATTGGAATTTTACATTACATTAAATAAAAAGTTAGGACGGAGATCCCGTCAATACTGGACAGGGCAATCACAGTTACTGAACTGGAAAATTCCAAAGTGTATGTTTTTCCGGTCTCTAGACTTCTTCAAATATAGAATTAACCGTAATGTTTCCTAGAAACCCTCCTAATCTGCGCCTCTTACATCTTAATGTTAACACTCATATATTTAACTGCTTCAGTAAACCTCCATCTCAAGTGGTTTTGGGTCTTTGTATAAGGGTGAACACGATAAAAGATAAAATTCAGCCTCTTACTGTAAATAATCAGTTTTTATTTCCTTCTTGACATTCCTAGATGATCTTGTCTAATTGTTCAACAATACTAGTTTTTGTCATTGTTATATTACTTGAGGGAAGTGGGTAAAAGTGGGAAAATATACACACAAAATTTTATATATATATATATATATATATATATATATATATATATATATATATATATATATACTTTTTTGTAGATAAAAATATTTAAGTAAATGAATTGTTTATAATAAAAAGTATTGACAACATTTACCGACAGGAATCATCGAGAAATTGTGATAAAAAATATAAGACCCCCAACAGGAATTGAACCTGTATCATATACGGAACCGTCATATAGCCTGACGTGCTTTTACTGATTTCGCAACATAGGAGCTTTCGGTTAGTATGGTCGATTTTACTTTTTTGAAACTACAATTTTCCATCCCTTGAAATAAGTGGCAGACTTTGTCATTTCCATTTTATATATATATATATATATATATATATATATATATATATATATATATATATATATATATATATATATATATATATATATATATATATATGTGTGTGTGTGTGTGTGTGTGTGTGTGTTCAAACGTGGAAACCATTTGGGCAGGCACCCACCCTTATTTATGCGTGCCCCCCAGGATTTTCTAAGTCATCTCCTTTCCCATGGCTAATTTGTGTAGATAATAGAAAGAGACAATCTTTTATAAATATTTCAGTGACTTGTTGGTTTCAGATATTGTATTTTGAGAGATTATAATGATTATTAGTCTGGTACAAGGCCAAATAAATAGACAGATTAAATGCGGTATCGATTGATGATAAGACGAGTAGATTAATGAATGTGCCCACAGAGTTCTTGTGCGATTCGTGTACCATAATTTACGTCTGTCGTGTTTGATAGACTTCTCAACTCATCTCTGAGGTGAGTGTTTTCATAAATCTGTCTTGTATCTTGTTCCCACGCTTCTAAACTAGATGCAACTGTGAGTTCTGATGATTCTTGATTCAGCGGCTGGTAGAAACACCAGATTAAGTCTGCAGGGTGATTCATTGTAGTAGGGTCGTCGCGTGAAATCAAGTAAACAGGGACCCAACGAATCATAGAAATACTATTTAGTCAATTAGAATTCCCCAATAAATCATTAATTGTTGATACTTGCTGTTTTAATGTTAATTTATATTATTCTCTATACATTACATTTTCACTTGATAATTTATCTGTGTATAAATGTACTATTGACCACAGAATTAAAGCTTCCTGGGTAAGACGATGGAGTATAGGTTTTGAGGTGCGTGGAAAGATCTCTTAATTGTTGATTTTTCTAGGTCGAGCTTGAAGCAGGGTGGTATCAACTTTTAGGGTCCCAACTATATCGGCCGATAGTTAAACACCACTATGAAAGTGTAAATATAGTTTTTGATTCCAACAATCTACATTTAGAAAAAAATATTACCAGTAATACGTTTTGGAAAAAAATACCAGCAATATATTTTTGAAAGAAAGAAATTAATACCAGCAATACATTTAAAACACATACATTAAGAAATGGACAAAGTCCGACAATTATTTTTAAACATTTTTATGTTTATACATTCTTTTTATAGATACAGATACAAATGCTCTATTTATAATAAACAGTTTTAAACAACATTTACCGGCCTGAATGTCCGAGAAATTTTCATAGAAAATATTCATTCACCGACAGGATTCCAACATGTATCATATACGGAACCGTCATTTAGACTGACGTGCACTTAACCGGTTGAGCCACGGAGAATCTTTCGATTAGCAAAGTCGTATTTACTGCCTTTAAACTTCAGTCTTCTATGATTCTCTCACGTACATTCATATCTGCTCGTGGCGTATCCAAATGTAAACAAATGACGTCACACATTATAAAATGGTCAAAGAGCGAAAATTATTTTTAAGACATTTTTATATTTATACATTCTTGTTATAGATATTATGTTGGTGCAAAAACAATGTCGTTTTTCTTTTGAAGTTGAACGTCAAAAAACGACATTATTTTTGAATCAACCTAATACAACTATTGAAGTAAATACTCTGTTTATAATAAACAGTATTAAACAATATTTACCGTCCTGGTCCGAGAAATCTTCATAGAAAATAAAAAGGTCTGCGATGATGGACAGATGATAGGTTTGAGGGGGTCGCAAAATTGTCTGACAGCCGTGACTGGGTTCCCCTCCATGTTTGGAATGGTGTAGAGCCCCGTTACTAGATATAGATTATTCCAGCACTCATCCTCTTGACACAGGGCAGCACTATCTCCTCAGGGCTATTGATTTAGGCTTCCGTGTTGAGTATGAGACACCATCACTAGTGATCACTCCAAACAACTTTGTAACAACGATTAGACTCTAAACTCTTTCCGAATCATGAAACACTCTGCATTTTCCTCAGCTTGACTTCTAAACACTCTGAAATATTCGTAGTAGAGGTTACTGTGCGAAATCTAGACAGTACTCCATGCCGCGTACAAATTTCTGATGGAGTGAATTGCGTCATGGTCCTCATGTTCTCAGAGATGGCGCCCAATTACTCTACTATACTGAGCAGTCGACAAAATCAAAAACAAGGAGCATGCGCAATACTAAAATATAATATGGCAACACTTTATATATCGTAATCTCTATCAGGGCTTCCTTAGACCCAATGTCCATTAGTGTCGAAAACGTTATGCATAAATAATGCCCAGAAGGACCATCCCTAGCAGTTGAACTCTAAATATTGTTTCTTTTAGCTGTCAATGTCTAACGGTCTTTGTAAAGTTTCAGTGACATGACTTTAGAACGCTGTTTTTTTTTCCTCTCTTAGATTTGTTACCAAACACGTCTAGATATACCAGTGTATCTTTCTAGTTAATCCAATGGCTGGTGGAGAATTTCGAAACTGCCGATTTCTCGCCCCAAGCCGCCAACAATTGCACTACCTCTATATCAAGATATAACAGATGTACCAGCCTATAAAACAATATCAGCGCAAAACACTATATGCAGTTCCAATGAAAATCATAGTAATTATGCAGAATATCCATGCTGGTTAAGAATAGAGGTTTCTAGTGTATGATCTCTTGAAATTTTGATTTTACACGAAGAAATATGTGTTTTAATTTCATTTCATTTTTCACTGAAACTTAGAAACAATTCAGATGCAGGATCCATTTACACACACACACACACACACACACACACACATATATATATATATATATATATATATATATATATATATATATGAACTTTATTTCAATACTCATGAGCATTCCATCTTTAGCTTAGCTTAGATTAATTAGTGATGAACATCTCATTAAATGAAATATTGAAATAAAGTTGATACATACATACATATATATGTCTATATTTCTGAGATGAGGTATTATTATGTACAGTATTTACATTATGCGGACTATTGTCCTCATCTTTGTCGCCATATTTGTCACAACGTTTCAGCCGATGTATGCGCCGGCCTTCTTCAGGTGGTTGGAATTTCGAACTGAACCCTCTGAAAGTTCTCCACTACCTTAACCGGATATTGAACTCACACTCTTTGGGTCTGTCACTGGATCTAACCAACGCCTTTATCCAATGTGTCCTTGAGGGAAAATTAGCAGGAGATAACTGACATCTATCAAACATTGCACGTGGAACTGGTCTATCCCAGGGATCGAAATAAAGGGTTCAGTTCGAAATTCCAACCATATGAAGAAGGCCGGAGCGTACAACGACCGAAACGTTGTGACAAATATGGCGACAAAGATGAGGATAATAGTCCGCATAATGTAAATACTGTATACACACACACACACACACATAAACATACATACATATATATATATATATATATATATATATATATATATATTAACTTTATTTCAATACTTCGTGAGCATTTCATCTTTAGCTATTATTAAATAGTGATGAACATGTCATTTTCGGTTATGACCGATTTTATCACGATTCTTCTGTGAAGCTTGGAGCGTAATTATAGGTAATTATTCCTCAAACTCGAGCCCACTATATATATATATATATATATATATATATATATATATATATATATATATATATATATATATATATATTCTAATAGATTTATTTAAATCTATGTTAAAATGATAACCACCTGATTCAGTTTTCACTCTGCTGTTCCCACTTTTTTTAAACGTATTAACCGTTCTCTTGGTGGTTTTTGATTGGATTTTGAAGATGCGAAATGTTGGAACCATTACTAAAAGCCTCAATGATATTTCCTCTCACCATTGCTCGGTTGTAAAAGAGTGGTACTGACAACAATCGATTTTAGCCTGTTCTCTTTCTAGCTAAATAAGTTTTGAATAGTTTTCTTTTGTTATTCTTACGACAAATGGTATGAAGTTGGCTAAGTGTCTATTCTGAAAACCATGAAAAAGAAACTCAATTATTTTGTCGGTTTATTAGATATTAAGTATTTTATGGGATGATCAACTGTGCTGTTACAAAATTTAAACAATATTGCTGTAAAACCCGGTATGCATATATGTGCAGGGTGATATCTGCATAAAAAGGGAAGATCTGTTTCAAATATGAACTATCCACTACAATAACGTTTGAATACAAATGTTCAATTAAAAATGAAGTCATTAATTCCTTAAAGATAGTTTGGTTATGTTTTGGCTCGGAAACTGAGCAGCTATTAACGAAAAGATAAACTGAGTGAAGAGGACGTGCTTTAATGAAAGGGAAAATGGAACCTCCATTGCTGTGACGTTCTTTGTGTTCGAGTATTTAAGAAAATCATATCAAACAATAGTTTCCCGTCCAAAAGCGGATACGGATTTGGTCCCTTTTGGGGTACGCATTTTACTTACTAAGATTTTTCGAATACGCAAACCGATAGATGTAATACTTATCAACATCATCAACATCATCATCCCCTTAGCTTTCATAATCGTAGTGGGAGTGAAGGGTGGTTACTCTCCTCCACAACGGACTTTCAAGGGCAGCCAATTCTGCTATACTCATATTTGTCCATTGTTTGACATTGTCCAGACGGTTTTTACAACTTCGTCCACTTCAAACGGTACCTTGCATGATGGTCTTGCAGAGGCGGTGATGTGTCCAAACCACATTTTCTTCGGTTGACTTGGGCGAGATGATGTTTTTGGTGACCCACAAACTTTCGACCCTTTTCCACAAAAACTAGGTTTTATCTTCCCAATAGAAAATGCCAAGGACTTTTTTCATACATTTGTTTTCAAACGCTTGGATACTTCTCTCTGTATCTGCCAACAGTGTCAATGTTTCACATGAATTTAAGAAAATGGAGGATACCAGGGATTTGTACAATCTGTACTTCGTTTGAAAGCTAATTTTTTCTCTTCCATATTCTTGCCAATACGGCCGTCGCTTCTATGATTGCAGCATTCAGAGTGCGGATTTCCGTTTTACAGGTAACAGCTTTAGACGACATTACTCGTACGTATTTAAAACTGGATATTTTCTCCATTGGATACCCATTCATTGTAATGTTGACGTATGTGTTACTGGTTATGCTATTCACGATTACATTCGATTTCTCGGAGCTGAACTCCATACCATATAATCCTGTTCCGCATATTTATTGGTGAAGTCATTGAAAATTCTTTTATAGATATTGTAATAATTTATTCAGAGATCACGAGATTAATAAAAGTTACCTTTGCGAACTAAAATGAAAGAAACAATCATGGTGTTCACTGTAATTTCATGCTATGAGTTCAATATCGTCTGCAATACGAAGGTACAGACGGGTCTCCTACTGATAGAAATTGAAGGATCATGGTCGCTCGGAGTTTCTTACATGGTTCTCTCAAGAAACAGATTGAACAATGTGGGTGAAGTACGCATGCCTGTCACACGCCAAGAGTTCTCCGGAAGAATCCTCCCATTTGTTTTCCCAGAAGAACAGTGCTGGTGGCATCTTTATAAAAATCTGAATTCCGTTATGTAGATATATTGGGAAAATTTTATGACAAAATGGAAAAAAGTTTACTTGTGACGCGTTTCGTCCTTCAAGCGTCATTGGGCTAACTTTGATATGTTGGTTTCTAAAAAATAATAAAAATGCCGTTCAAAAATCGCAACCCGTGAAGACTGAAAATTTTAGCAAGAAACATCGGTGCCGGGTGAAAAATTGATATTTAAGCGTTAAGTAAACTTTTCATTATATATAAATATATATATATATATATATATATATATATATATATATATATATATATTATTATTATTATTATTATTATTATTATTATATGTGTGTGTGTGCA
This sequence comes from Acanthosepion lycidas, assembly GCA_963932145.1. Lineage (NCBI taxonomy): Eukaryota > Metazoa > Mollusca > Cephalopoda > Sepiida > Sepiidae > Acanthosepion > Acanthosepion lycidas. The sequence goes on along the minus strand of OZ010595.1, from coordinate 23,273,062 downwards.
TGTATGTGTGTATATAAATATTATATACACACATATGTACATATATATATATATATATATATATTCAATTAGATCGAAAAAAACTTTCCACGTGTACCTATTATAATCTGTGGACTTGTAGGAAGGAAAATGATTTGCGAATGATAGAAAACAACTAAATGATAGAAAAATTGCCAATTAGACTGATGATATATATATATATATATATATATATATATATATATATATATATATATATGTATATATATATATGCATACATATATATATATATATATATATCAAATAATTAATATGCATAATAGCTGTGTTATTTTACATTGAGCACTGTTTTACTTACACCAATATACATATATATATATACATATATATGTGTGTGTGTGAACTTTTCCATATACATTTATTTATATTGATTATTTTATTATATATATATATATATACATATATATATATATATATATATAATTATATTTTATTAGAAAATTATAATAGAAATATATTATAAAATCACTACTAAAATAACCATCTTATGGAATATTTATGTTATGCTTTTTGAACAAATTATATTTGCTCTACTCTATATTGAGGACTCTTTTAAGAATTGTATTTTTTGTTATTTAAATTTATTCCGTATACACCAATGCTATATACATACATACATACATATATATCTATATATATATATATATATATATATATATATATATATATATATATATATATATATATATACAACTCGTCCAAATATGTATACGCAGTTTAGGAAAAGAAAAACTTTTATAGATATTGTAATACTAAATATATTCAGACATCACGAATTTAATACAAGTTGCCTTTGGGATCTACAATCACAAGAGACACTCAAAATGGTGACATTTAGCTTCCAGACATTCATTAGTACGGTGAAGTACTGCTTGGGGAACGTTGGTCACAGAGTCTAGGAGGGACTGCGACATATGCATTATCATTTCTTGTCGAAGGCCGGCGAATGAAATGCCATCTCTTGAGAAAATATTGTCATACAGAAAACAGTATTATCGAAATTTGATAAATCACCTAAACACTCTTTTTTTTTTTTTTTCCTAAAGTCTGGATATATTTTTCTGCGCAGACTGATTATATATATATATATATATATATATATATATATATATATATATATATATATATATATATATATATATATATTTATATATATATATTTAAGTTACGAAGAACTTGGTAAACCGTATGGGTAATTCCAAGGAGGATGAAATCCTGAGAGCTCAATGTGAATCCAGAGCTAAGTGTTACCTGATGATCCGGAGTCCTTTAAAAGGATTTTGGTGAAATAAATTATTGTAATGGTACCTTAAAGTGGTCTGCTTTTCATTAAATTTTATATATATATATATATATATATATATATATATATATATATAAATAAACTGAGATCAATGCTGCCAATTGTTTCGGGATCAATGTTTTGATTGGAGAGTTCTTCAGAGTGATATGCATACGTATCTAGATTTTGGAAATATATATTTTTTTTTTTAATTTTTAAACTTCTTTAGTCCTTCAAATGATAGGAATGAAAATCAAGTTTAATACGTTATATATATAAACATTAATACGTTATTCATTTGAGAAGTGTTTTTAAGCGTATAACTTTTTTTGTTTGTAATTTTCTGCCATATTTCTATTAGGTTGGTGCAAAAATAATGTCGTTTTCTCGCATATTTTCCTATTATTGCAGCAACCTAATATATGCGGTTCAGGTGTTTCAATATTTATTTTTAATTTTATCGAAATAATTTCAAGGAAAAAAGAAGAGTCCTATTATGATAGTGAATAAAATCAATATCAATCGAATATCAGTCGAATCGATAAATGATAATACAGAAATCATTAAGTGAAAAAATAGAAATGAACTGCTATCAAGAAATCTTGAAGAATATTTATTTTGCTTTGTAAAGTTTATACACCTGTATCCGATGAAATTCTATTTAAATATTTAATCGTCCCCTGAGGCAGTGCACATGTGGTTTGTTTTCTTTTGTTTTACAGTTTATCGACCCCAATGGGTTATTTAATGCAGAGAACATTTTTATTGCTAGTAACATTTTTTTCTCCAAAAAATGTATTGCTGGTATTATTTTTTTATTCAAAAAGTTATGTTCTGGCTACATTTTTTCAAAGATATAGAGTTAGTAATATACTTTTTACAAAAAATGTATTGTTTGGTAATAATTTTTTTTCTTGAAGTATTTACTGCTCGTAATAATTTTTGACAAAGTTTTCCTGGTATTAAAACCTATTTTAAACAGTGTTTTGGCCCCTGGTTGACGGTTAACTATTTACCTATAGTTGAGACCCTAACATGTGCTACCACCCTTAGTCAGGGTGGACCTGGGAACACCAGCAATTAAGAGTTTCCACACTTCTCAAAACCTGATTAAAGGCCTTGCTGTTGGATGTAGTTTATCGTCATACCCAGGATGCGGATGTAGTTTATCGTCATACCGAGGACGATCGGATATGTGGATAAAATCATTTTACATACTATGCGATACGTATTCATGCCGGTATATAACTGTTTTATAAATATATTTTAAATTTGATAGGGTAACTAATGAATGTACATCATTTTAGAAAGAAAAGGCTAAATGTGATCAATCTATGAATGTTGAATTAATTTATAGGAAAATAATAAATATAGCAAGGAAATGACTCCAATATCATTTACAAAAACGACATTATTTCAGAGATCGCCAAAATAAAATTAAAACACTGAGAAAATTAGAAATATATACTCATCTAACTTCTTCGTTCAAACTAATATTAATGAAACCATGTATTAAAATAAATACATAGCGTGAAAAATAAACAAATGTTATTGAACTATTATATTTCTCATGTGGCTTCCGTCTATCTTTTCTACAAATATTTTCATGACAACTGCTCTGATGAGTTAAATCCACTGGCGCTCCAACCGATATGATTTAACTGTGCTACAAGTTTGGCTTCAGGGTTCAACCCTTTTACTGTGTAAACAGGTAAATGTAACCGGCCCTTTTACTCCAATAGCTTCTTCTCTCTCTCTTCCTGGAACTCCCTTCCTCTTACATGGATCCCGGATAACTATAATCCTCCAAAAATAACAAAAAAATATAATGTCAATCGACATCTCCGGATGACTTGATATTAATCCCCGTCCATCACATGACCCTTTCCTCAAAAATCCATCTTTACTCACACTATAACTTTCTGTATACCATTACGTGAAAGCAACACTCCCGACTTGCTTGAGGTGAAACGCTTAAAAAATATATTTAGTATTTTCAATAAGATCCAATATAGAAAAGAATAAATCTCACAAGATATACGCTATTACCAATGTTTCTAAAATAAATAAATCATTAGAATCTGAAATTGCACAACTGAATAATATTAAAAAATGTCGGATGGTTCATATAAATTTGATATTGAAAGCATAATTTACATAATATGTAATGTAGCATTCAAAAAATGCATTGTTTGTATGTACTGAAATATTGTATTTCTACTCACTACGTAAAATCTGATCAGATTAAGAAAGAAAAAAAATATTTACAATATATATATATATATATATATATATATATATATATATATATATATATATATATATATATAAACAGGATATATGAAACTACAAAAAAAAGAAAAAAAAAAGAAAAACGGTGCAAAACCAACAAAGAGAAAGAAAATAAAAATTACATTAAGAGAAAATATACAATGACGTACCATGATAAAGACAGACCAATAGTCTAGACAAAATTTAATATGGAAAATATATCTGGGAAAAAGTGGAAATAAAATGCAAGTGATTCGAATACTCTCTGAAGTTCGTGTCTCTTTGATTGTTTTGTATTGTATTATACATATATATATATATATATATATATATATATATATATATATATATATATATATATATATATAAAGACCTGTTTCGTTAAATAGATTAGACATGTTCTGTATACTTATTCTCGATAGGATCCTTTCATATATATGGATAATATTTTTGTGCATTTCAAAAAAGACGAGAGGAAAACACCGTGTTGGATTATATTGTATGTATTCCGAGTACTTTCGACATAGCATAATTTCATCATCAGGATATTGTTAATTATATATATATATATATATATATATATAGCGAGAGAAAGATAGGTAGGTATATATATATATATATATATATATATATATATATATATATATATATATATATATATATGTATAAATACAATATAATATAAAGATATTATAATATAAAATTATAGATATGTTATAAATTACACATATCTGCTTAATTAATGTATCATTGATTATATAAACGATGAAAATTAATATATTGTAAACTATACACACATACACCCACACACGGATATATATATATATATATATATATATATATATATATATATATATATATATATATATATATATATATATATATATATTATATTTTAAATTGTATATTATATACGCAACAGGCCAAAACTTTAAGTAAAATGAAAATAAAGAAAACGTATATTTTGCTTCGTTAGCTCAACAACTTAGTTGAGTAGATCTTCAAAATGTTAAAATAATTAAAGGAAAATTAATATGTTAAAACATTTTTTTAGAATTTAATAGGAAAAATTTCAATGATGGCCAATTAAAATAAATACAACTGGTCAATATTTTAAGAACATATCTAACTGGAGTTACTAAACCAAGAATGGAATGCCTAACAAGACATTTAGGTTGTGAATTTCACATCCGTTATTGTGAATAACGTTTAATATTCGTTTTAGCATCCGTCTGAAGAAGACTGGCTGGAATGATTTTGTAACTGGTGAAGATTGCATCACGAAGATCATGCACTGTTTGGAATTGCCCTACTTATCAATAGAATTCCCTTGCCACCTCCTCACCCGCAAATAAGATATGTTAAGCGTGTGTTAATGGCAGTCACTTAATTATTAAATAACCATGCAGCCAGTGTTACTTTACTTTGGAATGTGTAACCTCATTCTTTTGAAACAATTTTCTTAGAACCATTTCAGTACATTTTATTTTCACTCCTTTACTTATGGGGATTTTCTTCTTAATCTTTTATGTAAAGTAATGTGAAATCTCCTCATTTTGTTTATGTCATTATTTTATCTAATGCTGTTGGAAGTCTTCGAGTGATGTACTTTCTTTTATTTGGTACAGTTCTTTGTGCTTGTATAAATCCATTCCACAAGAGTCCAGGAATTAAGGTATGCGCTACTTGATTCATTCGCTACCGGCCTGAACCGATCGAAGCCATTTTCAGCCATTGATCTGAAAAATATTTTTTCTTACTGTTGATTCTTTAGATATTTCTGAAAGATTTTGACACCATACATGACAACCGAATGAAGTTATCGACCTGAGCTGGATATTTTGTGACTACGACACGAGTTTAGTTTAATAGTTTAGTTCTGTAGCAATTTGTGGTGTTGTGTGAAACTATCATAGAAAAATCTAATCTATGTTCAATTTTCTTATATCTTGACTAAATTTACTTTAACTGATCAGACATAGTGGTATTTAAACTTTATTTTATTTACTAATTACACATTCATAACTTTGATGATGTTCTAAGCGTAGATTTGACGTGGTACATGACCTAAGTACGGATCACACAGTGGGGATCGAACTCACTACTCAGTCGTAATTGCTCTAGCACGACAAACGTGCTAACCATTACACCACTTCGAGTAGTCTCCATACTTATATTTTATGATAGATTCAATGTTGGTGTCAATATTTCCTGCATTCCTATTCCAGATCATAATTTCTGCCTTGGAAAAAAAATTCTGAAAAAAAAAAAAATAACGTTAGCGGATGTTGATTTTTCATCAACGTTATTTTTCTTCGAACTCTCAATACGGATTCCATACCGCATATTCCGATCATACATTGCCCTCAGGATGGAAAACAAGAACATTGGTTTTGCGCGGAAGATGTATGGGTGAGTGCTTTTTATGCTGTTATGATAAACAGTTCTTCACTTGATTGTGTAATTTTGCAACTAAACTTTTTATAATTCAATTTCACAAATAATTTTACCAGTTTAATATATCTAGTTATATTTATTATCTTAAAAAAAAAAGAAAAACATCTTGAAATTTAATAATAATTTAATCAAATTAATATCATACAAGTCATAAAATCAGAAATGTTTTTTATTAGATAAGCGGACGCTTATGATTCATAAAGAAAATTGAAAAAAAAATTGGAATGAATCCATCGTAGTGAACTCCCACAAAGAAAGAGGAAAACTTTAAATACTCAAAAACATGGAAATGACCAGAAGTCTTGAAGTCTTGAAGTCTGAATCCGCAATACCTAAACGGAGCAGGAACTAAAGCCGCCAAACGAGATGGTACTCTGACAGATACACTGGCAGTCTTTTTGATTTTGGTAATAAAAAAAAGATATTATAAATGGATATTTATTTCCGAGATGAGGTATTGTAAATGCATCTACATATACCTTCCGTTGTCGTATATTTCATTTATAATTATTTACACTATTTATATTTTTCCGGCCGTTGTCCGCATCTCTGCTGTCATATTCACGACGTTCGAAGATTCTACGCTCTTGAGTATATTTCTCTAGTTCCATGGGCCATGCCTATTCCGGATATCACAGCATCAGTTTTCCCGCTTTTAACTCAACTCTCCGAGTTTTTGTTCATCTCTACTCTAGCCAGGTATAAGAACTTACATATCATTAGGTCAAGTCAATAGATTCAACCGACGCTTTTATCTATTGGGCTATATCCCGTTGAGACAAAATACAGCGTTCGTTTTAAAATTCCAAACATCTGACGAAGGCGTGTCTCTATAACGGTTGAATCGTCGTGAATATGGCAATAGTAATGCGAACAACAGTCCGAACAATATAAATCGTGTAAATAGTTATAAATGAATTATTCAACAACGGTGATATTACGGAAAGTCTATTTAGATTCATTTTTCATAGCACTGCCTAGGAAGCCAGGTACAGATGAATGTTGACTCCATTGAACAATCAGCTTAATGAGCCACATCATAAAAATTATCATCCGAATTCTGAGATAAAAAGCGCGCATCAGAATTCGAGCTGATATGAGACAAGAACCGTGCTGTTTCCTTAAAGATACTGGAGCAAGAATGGAATATTTATTCTCAGAATATCAAACGGAAGAATATAAATGCAAAATGATATGTACCTGTGTTTTCTAGAATATTCAAAATCGTTAGATAAAGCATGTAAATTAAAGTATTTCAACTCTTAAGTAAGCTTGGTATATTTGTAAGTATATTAGAATAATCTAGAAATTATCCTGGTAGCAGAACACCTGCAGAGAAATAAAAAATGAATTTAGTAAATACTAAACAGAAAAGGGACTTTAGACAAGGATGTTTCTTATCACTTGAATTATTCATCTTTAACTTAAAGGAGACAACGGCGCAGTAAATTTGAACATTAATTAAATATTCAGGAGCTTCCGATGCTTAGCTATGATTACACTTATCAACACGATTTTTGGTGCCAAGAAACAAAACACATTTTTTAGCTAATTTGATGGTGCTGATTCTGAAAATGACGTTAATTTTTCATGATTAGCTACCGTTTTCGCTGCGCTGAAGTTGCTCATTTCTAAAAACAAAAATGGCAATTTACGATCTTGGCTGATCGCAAAATTTAGTTAATAAAGGACATAGACGCAAATCAATTTCGAGGTAGGCCGAGCATTTCATGTCAGCCACCTGAAATACACTATTTAAAAAAAAAAGGGTTTTCGAGTCAAGCATTCTGAAATAGATGTACCGAAGTTTTCTAATTTATCGCCAAAATTCAAATTAAATGTGAAAATTCATTGGTAATGTCCTTTAATAAACCAAAAAATGAAGGTGACATGAAAAAATAAAACCCTAAAACCTTCTGTTTGCTACTCATAAATTTATCCCATCACTCTTCACCTTCACTACGGACGAAAACGAAGCACACTGAGAACATTTTGTTTTCACAGTTGAAAATAACCTCCAACTATTCCATTGTACATAATATTGTTGTAGTAAAAAAAGCACTTAAATAGCATTGAACATGACATTAAAGAAAGATATATATTTTTTACTATAGGTTTATGTTTACGAAGGTTTTATTTTTGCCGTTTGTTAAATAAATAATTTAATGAAAATACTTTTTAGTCATTCTGTTATTTTTAAAGATTTAGAGTCGGGTTGTTATTGTAAAAATAATATTTCTCAATAAACAGACCAATATTAATTTGTTTAAATACGAATTGAGAGATTTCTACGATTTTATTTTGATAAATATTGCTATTGGTCAATATCATATATAGACAAAACGATTGCCGAAAATGACAAAAACACTTTTTCTAATAATGTGGCATTTCTGTACAGAAAAAAAAAACAGTAGCTAACAAAGAAAAATTAACGTCACTTTCAGATTCAGCGCCCTCAGAATACCTACAAAAAGATGTTTGGTTTCGAGACACCATTTAAAAAAAAAAATGTTGACCAATTTTATTCATATTTAACGGTCAAATCATGATGAGAGAATTAGGAATTCCCTCAATATCCGTTATTGGGGGTCAAAATCTTAACATATGTTATGCAGATGCGACAGTGCTGATAGCAGACTCAGTGAGGAAACTTGAAATATTCTATAGAAGAAAGCAAAAGAAAGCGACAAGAAACGTCATTTATTACAAAATTTAATCTAAGGTCATTGCCAAAAGAACAGTCCATGATGAAAACTACGAATTGGAGGCGCAAAAGTCAAACAAGGAGAAAAACTTAAATATCTTGGAAGTTTTTTTTTAACCGAGAATAGAAAGTAGAAAGCCAAAATCGGAAGGCACATTGAAATGGCGAATCCTTTCTTCTTAATGCGAAGTATCATACTAATAAACAGGAAGATTTCGATAGAAAAGATTAATGCACTGTAATGTAATGTCGGTCTTTCGAATGGTAGGGAATGCTGGACAACCTTTTCATGGCTTAAGAAATTTTAAGCAAATGTGATTTTACATAAGAAAACTGAGAATACCATGGATTGAACATGGAACCAATGGTGAAGTTTCAGGGGAAAAGAAAAAAAGGACAATTCTACTTTGAATATAAAGATGACAGTTGAGATTTCAAGGTCAGATTTTATTACAATTTTTTTCTGGCAGATAGAGAGGAATGAGAGATACCAATTATTGACACGCACAGGATATTTTGAGGCAAGAGGGACAAGAGACTCAGCGCATAATCTAACTTACGGGCTTGTGTCAATGGTTGACCGAACAGACATGGCAAAATTATTACTAACAGCTGGAAAGAACATAAAGTTCTGCAGAATCAAATATCCACTGAAGGAATCAGGAACATAGAAGAGGAAGAAGAAGAAGAAATATTGAAGAAGAAATGCTGATGAAGAAGAAGAAGAAGAAATATTGAAGAGGAAATGCTGATGAAGAAGAAGAAGAAGAAATATTGAAGAAGAAATGCTGATGAAGAAGAAGAAGAAAAAGAAATATTGAAGAAGAAATGCTGATGAAGAAGAAGAAGAAATATTGAAGAAGAAATGCTGATGAAGAAGAAGAAGAAATATTGAAGAAGAAATGCTGATGAAGAAGAAGAAGAAGAAGAAATTTTGAAGAAGAAATGCTGATGAAGAAGAAGAAGAAGAAATATTTAAGAAGAAATGCTGATGAAGAAGAAGAAGAAATATTGAAGAAGAAATGCTGATGAAGAAGAAGAAGAAGAAGAAATATTGAAGAAGAAATGCTGATGAAGAAGAAGAAGAAGAAATACTGAAGAAGAAATGCTGATGAAGAAGAAGAAGAAGAAATACTGAAGAAGAAATGCTGATGAAGAAGAAGAAGACGAAATATTGAAGAAGAAATGCTGATGAAGAAGAAATGATGAAGAAGAAAGAAGACGAAGTAGTATGCTATATGTATAAAAGAAATTAAAAAAAATAGAAAAATTCAAACACCGAGCATTTAGAGTTGACTTTCAATTTTATTTTTAATTAAATTTTAAACGAATTATGAAGACCTTAGACTTTATCTGGTGAATAAAATAAAATAAATAAATTAAGCATCTCGAATAATTATTAATATACCGGGTATTAGAGTGAAATTGTCCAAATTGTATTATTAGAAACGATTAATTATATATTACTGTAATTCTCCGAGGTCTTTATAACACTACTGGACTGTACTTTGTGTAATAAGAATGTATTGTCCCCAAGTTTAAAAGAACAATCTTGATGAAACGAAAATGACATGTTCATCATGAATTAATTATAGCTAAGCATCGGAAGCTCATGAAGTATTGAAAAAAATCCATATATATATATATATATATATATATATATATATATATATATATATATATATATATATATTATTTCAGGATCAGTTTACATCTTATTCGAAATGATCCCCGCCCTCTCTAATCTTCTATCTTTCTTTCATGGAATAACAATTTGCCTCACACGCTTCATGTACGATTTCATATTAATGTCTTTTTTCCTTCTGTTTGGACTATCATAGCTGAAACTCAGGTGTCGAACATCTTCTGAATTGTGTTGGATAATTGATATCTTTAGTTCTATGTTGTTCCTCTTCCTGTTGTGATTTCCTGATCCAGTTCCTTTTCTAATGTTCCCTCTTTTTAAAACTTATTCACTGTTCGCTTGATGGTTCTTGAATGGATTTTGAAGATAGGAGCAAGAGTATGAATTTTGGTACCATTACTGAAGGCCTTAAAGATCTTTATGGTATCACTATTGCTCAGTTTAGAATATATATTGTTTTTTTTTCTCTTTCTAGCTGGATAACCCAAAGGATTTTTCAGTGGTTCTTACGACATATGTTGCAAAGATGGCTAAACATCTTATTGGAAAGGCTGGAAAAAAGAAACTCAATTAGTTTAGTGTTTTTTTTTTTTTTTAGATATTAAACATTTAGTGAGATGAACAATTATGCTGTTACAGGATTCGGACAATTTTCCTGTTACAGCCTGTATAACGTAAAGGTAAATAGAAAATCGAAGAAAGAAAGAAACTTTATTTAATAAAACAAGTATCTGAACTTGCAACACAACGATTTAAATTGAAATTAATTTATCTAAACTTAGCATGAATGCTGTTGCAACGACTACATCAGCTATAGCGCCTTAAAACTTATGCAGACGGTTAAAGATTTCCAAGAAATACATGACTAAGATAGAGATTTACAAATAAAATTATGATATTGAGAAATACATTTTTAAAAAAATCATTTATCTCATACAACTACACAGGCTGATATGTAAATAAACATTAGGCGGCAAGATTGGAAATTTAAAAACAAAATATGAACTCACGTGAAAGTAGCGTAGTCAAGTGACAATCAGTTTCTAGCAGCTTTGAAAAAGAACTATAGCTCTTCCTGGCGGACATAACTTCTCAACATTAAAGTAGGAACCAATCTTTTCGACTTGCTTTGTCTGTATGCATGACACACACACACATATGCATATACAAACACTCTAAACACATTCAAACAGTGAACACCAGAAGTTGCAAAACGTTTTGTTTTGTTTTGGTATTATTTTCATTGTATTTCCAATATAATTTCAAATATATTGTGCGATTCCACAAACAGGCCTACGACTTATGGAATGGCATCTCAATTTGAAAGTATTTTAGAAATAATTAAAATATAAGACTCGATTATTTATATCCCAAAATCTATTATTTTTTCCTTGTGCTGTGTTGGTGAAAACAGTTTTCTCTCAATAGATTGAAAGAAAAGAAAATATGTCAAAACATTGTATATCAGTTTAAAGTTTCTTTGGGAGATTGTCTCCCAGACACATATGCAGGTACTTAATTTTGGTTTGACGACCACAACATTATCAAGACTTCTTAAATTTCATTTGTTGGATATAAGCCCTTTTACAAAATATCAAAAACACATTCCTCTCCACATTCATAAAGCAAGAACATACATGTTAACAACAGTTTTCAAGGCCCTCTATTTTAAAAACAAACAACCAACAGACAATAAATATTCTTTACGAATATAGCAACAACCTTTTTAATGGGTTTATAACGCTTAATGCCATTTTACATTTCTACCAATTTCCGGTTTTCATACTATTGTGTCTTCAGAAATTTTAAGAATACAATGCATCAATTAAAAATTCTAAAACAGCTATAACAGTGCGCAACTACAAAAAGCACTACGTATATAAACATACAAAAAAATTCAAAATTATTTTTAAAATACTGAGGGTTGTTGAATTGTAGTAAAGTGTTCAATTTATTACCATTAATTATGATTATTACTTAACAATGTCACCCAACAGTTACAAATAAATACAGAATTTTAAAAGATATAAAACATTAACAAAAAATGGAAACGATTCTTGTAAAAATTTATTAGTCATGGAAAAACATATTTTTTTCCTTTTGACAATAGTTCCTTAAAAATTATTTTATTCATAAAAGCAATTAAAATATATTCTAATTTTATAATAATAACTTAGATTTATTGCAATCGTTTATTTTCCATTCAGAAGAGATCTCCTAATATCTGGGGCTCGCATTTACATTAATAAATTAAGGATTTAAATTGTCTACAGTGTTTGGCTTTTAGATAATACAGTGTAACCCGGATATAAGATAGATTTTCTCTGGTCCCAAATTAGAGCCTATGATAATGTATATAAATAAGACCATACCCGGATATAA